>VZRE01007572.1:710849-800258 GCA_013396775.1 Cephalopterus ornatus | reverse complement strand
GGGGAGCGGGAAGCAAACGGAAGGTACCTTCAGCTCTTTCTCCCGCTCCCCTGCTCTCCTCTTCATGGTGGTGCCGCCGCCGCTGCCCGTCGCGAGCCGGGCTGAGCTCCGCGGGCACTGCCAGCCCCGCCCCGGACTCCAAGTCCCGGCAGCAGCAGCGCGGCCCGGAAAGAGAAGGGGCCACGTGGCGACAGCGGGAGTTGCCAGCGGAGCGCGGAGAGGAGCGGAGGGGCTGGCGGGGGCCGTGAGTACGGGGGGAGCTTCTTCTCCTCCGAGCACGGCGGCGCTGGAGCTGCCCAGGGGCTGCGGGGCCGCGTCCCCAAGCCCTCCCAGCCCAGGACCTCGCAGCGGGGCCGGCGGGCTCCGCGCCCGGGGCGGCGCTTCCAGAGCCGCGCGTCTCCTCGCTCGCAGCTCGGTGCCCGTAGGGGAAGGCAGGGGAGCCTCAGCGCTGGATTAAAAGTAGCCCTACCGGCCCCTGTTTTGTGCCTGCAAAGGCTGCCGGGCTGGAGCGGGAGTCGTGCTCCGGTGCCCGAGGAAGTCCCGGGCAGTGGGGGCGTTCCTGCGGGGGGGAAGCGCTGCTTCCCTGGGACCCTGCCCCTCCCAGCCCTGTCAGTCTCCGCCGGAAGCAAAATTTGGAAAGCACTTGTAAAGTACGTTGAAGGCGAGACGCGGTTGTTTTGATTTCTCCCTGTTCCAGTAGGACTTGCAGGTCTGAGAGGTGTTTCTTCTCCCAGACGACAGCAGGATATTGTGATCCTGTTTCCTAATATCTTCCATATCTTCTCTCCTTTTTTTTTTTTTTGCTCCTCTCCGCCTCGCAAAACTCACAGCACTGCAACAGATGATGTTTGAAAGATGATATGTGTGTATACTCCTACCAAGTAATAAATGAGATTACTTTAGATGACAAGGCCAATAGAGTGCAAATATTTATCTTTTAAGGACTAAATAGAGTAAGAATATAGCCTGGAAATACTTTGCAATAGGCTAAGATAGGTGGGTGGTCTCTCTATCCAATTTTTTTTTATCTTTACCAGAAAAGTGGAGTAGGATTTTTGTAAGAAAAGCATGTCTGACACTTGTGAAATTCAAAAACCATACTGAAACAATTAAGTAATCATTTTTAATACTCACTAGAAATCCCTTTACTAGAAGTCCATTCTATCCCCACTGGCTGAGAACTTTTGAAAATTTATGTAATCCCTCCTCAATTTTGCTACTTTTGAATGATGTTAGGACAACAGTACACTTCTGTGAGACAATTTGAACCTAAAGTATGAGCTTTGATACTTAATTTTCAGTATCCATCTCATTACTGTCTGGGCTTGCATAACACTGCAAAGTTGTGTGCAGTTTTTTTGTGGTATGTTGTCAGATACAGGTGGTAATAGCACACCTTTGTAAGTGGCACCGTGTATAAGAAAGTTACGATTTCTTTGACTTAAGTAATTGTATCTAAAATTCTTTCTTCTACCTAATTTGGATTTCCTGTAGTTTAATCCCAGAGATACAGAAAATTTTTCTCTCTTTGTGGTTGTAGATGAAGTTCTTTTACTTTTGAGGAACAAGACATGCTGAAGTAACTGTAGAGTAACCTTTCTTGGAAATAAAAACTATTTTAAGTGTTTGAGGTTGGCCATGGCGTGTGAATCTGTCCAGAAGCAAATACAAATTTATACCTCTCTTGCTTTGCTATGATTTCTTTTAGGAAATGCTGGACTCTTTCAGTACCATCACTTTTGTAGCCATGTTGCAGTTTTGTCATGCGTAATCGCTCTGGAAATGCTTTCAAAAGTAATCCTGAATTCTGTGGCCAAATCTCATATGCTTTTGGAAATAATGCTGGAACTGGACTGCAAGGAAAAGTAATTTTGTTCGAGTGTTTGTGATTGACACTGAGATAATATTCAAGGAGGAACTGTAGCATATGTAACACATGCTTTGCTGTTTGAAGTGTCCTCTCTCAAAGAAGGAGCGTAAATGGTAGTTGTTAGTGATTATTGAAGACATAGGTATTCTTATGTTACTAATCAGGCAAATAAATTGCCAGGCCAAATTCTAAATCTGTAATTGTATTTTGCCTGCCTAAAACCAGGAGGCAGGTTTGTACTGTTTCTATCTAAAAATGCTCCTTTTGATAAAAACAAATAATGTTTTGAGGTTTTTTTCTTTTCCTGTGGCCCAGGACAGACAAGAAAGCTGAATACTTAATTTATGTCACTTTGTAATGGAAATTAAACAATTAATTCTTCTTTTTACTTTTGAAAATTTCACCCTTCTGAGTTTTCAGGACACTTTAGATTTATAGCAGCTTTATTTTGTCACTTCAAGTCATGTCATGTAAAAACTGGCTTGCTGTGCAGCTCTGCTGTGTTAGTTTGTTTACAGCTTAAGTGTTTCTGTGGTTTGCTGCAGCCAGTAATGGATTGCTACTGACAAGAGGTTTTTGTTTGTTTGTTTGAGGGACAGGCATGTGTTGTTTTGTCTCTGTTTTTAAATGAATAGATTTCTTCCATACTGAATATAATAGGTAGATATCCATAGCAAAGTTTCTTTACCAAGTAGCAAACAGTGAAAACAGTAATGTTTGCCTGTGCCTATTACTGTGCTTGACTTTGTGAAGCCTCATTTTGATAGATTACAAACATTGTGGAGTCATGCTGTTAAAATATTTGTTTAGCTCTTAATGTCTCTGAAACTTGCCAGAAAAACCTCTGTAATTTTTGATTTGTGAAAGCAAAGAACCACATTCTAGAAAGACATATGATGGTAACATCTTCTCCTTGCTACCATCATGAGCCAAATTTGGATGATCATCTGGATGTAAAGGTTTCTGCTTCTCTTTCATCTCAGTTGCAGTACTGATACTGATCCAGTGACATATCGTAGTGAACCTGGACCTCAGCGAAGTCAGTGACTGCAGATAGAGCTAATTTAACAAATGACAAAAGAATTTTGAGAGAATTGTGAGAATAATACAAAAAGAACTGAGGACACTGACCAGCTGGATTCCAGTTGATATATATTTGCCACTGGTGCCACTGGTTGTGGTGGCTGCCTGCCATGGACACCAGAGTCAGAGTATTCTCTGTTTCTGTGACTGAGAGCATTGCAACTGCAGCCTTACTGCTATCTAAAAGTGTAGATCAGTTCATTTCAATGGTCAGGACAAGGACATGTTTGTTCCACTTGAAAGAAAAATGTGTTTCTGTTTTTATAAACAGTGAACGATGGAAATAATACTTTATTATAGATTTTAGTGATGAAAAAAATAAAGCAAGACTGACTTGTGGGAAACTAAACTTCCATTAATTCTTTTTGTTCCTGTTGGACAAAGCTATGAGGAGACTTGTTTATGATGGAAGACTTTCCTGATAGAAGAAAGGCATAGCTTCAGCAGTGGTTGTGATTAGAGTAAAATTAACAGATACTTCATGGAAAGTCTGTGGCTTATACTGTGTCACTTCTGTCTTCTGATGCAAGTCTTTAGTAGCATCACTTTTAATTTCCCCAATGCTTTCCTAGATGTTTTTGGATTCTCTAAGGAGTTATATGACCTGAAAAGTGTAAAAATAGGGAGTGCAGAAGATTGTCCGAAGGACTTCATGCCTCTCCTTTTCCTGCTATTTCAGCATTACTTGACCCTGTGATCAACATGTAATTTTCTGCACCAGAAGACAAGAAGGAAACAGCAGTTGTTAACAAGTATGTTCATATATTACACCAAAACAAATGTAGTACTTTCTCACATTAATACTTTCCTAACCTCGCTTTGTCATGTACCTAAGCTTTCTGTTGCCTCAAGAAAGAAATGTGTTCGGATTTATGAGAATCATTCGTCGGAAAGTCTCTATCTTACGAACTAATTTCTCTTATGACAATGATTGAAAGAAGACAAAGAGAATGCCAGGCAACCCTGAAATGACTTCATAACCCCCCAGCACCTCTGTTTCAAAGAGTCCTATTCAAAATGTGGAAGATGGCATTACTCATCTAACAGCTGATGCCTCAAGCTTTGACCTGTCTTAAAAAGAACAAACAAAAAAAACCAACCAAACAAAAAAAGCCCACAAGTCCCCTTCCCATGTCCACTTGAAAATACGGCCTTAGCCCAAAGATTGCTGAAGACAGCAGAACTAGAACTTTTAAAAGCTAATTCTACATCCATTAAATACAATTGAAACTATTGCATAACCAAAATAGCCAGATTTCATGAGTGGATTAAAACTGGCATAAAATTGAACTTGAAAGTTGAGATTGTCCTCTGAGCAATCCAATTGAGATAGGAGCATTTACAGTAATGTACAAGTCTGTCATTTCAGTCAATCTGCCATAACTTTTTCTTTAATTTTGTATGATGGATTGTAGTTCATTCTAGTCTCACAGTTTAAATAACAGATGGAGAAGAATTTCATTTGAATTTTGTTATCTGTAGATAAGCCATGCCTGTTTCAGCTGATGAAGCTGTGGGGGACCTGCCTGTGAGAGATACGGGTCTAACTCCATCTGGAATTGAAGGATTACAAGGTTTGTACCAGCTGCTATTTATTACAGTTACAGACTTTGATCAGTGGCTTCTTTAGTTCCTTTCTAAAAATGTTTCTGATGTTGCCACTCACAAAATTAAGTTCAAATACCATTCAAAATCTGGGTTAAATTCTGAAAGATGCTGTGACCCATTCTATGTTCAAGTTGCTTGTTATAAGAGGAGAGTTGCTGTGAGATGCTAAAAACTGGAAATGTCATTCAGCTATAACATTCATCCTTCCAGAAGAAAAAAAGGACTTTTTTGCTGAATTGAGGACAAGGCCAGATCCATTTAACAAAATGGGAACCAAAAGTATTATGCAATTCTGATATGTTACTCAGCTGCTATTAGAATAGAACAATTTGGGCTTAATCTTGTGTCTGAGTGAATTTGCAGAACTATAAGTTAACCTTTTCAAGCTTCAAGAGAGTATGTTAACTTTGAAACAGATTAGAAAGCATCTCTTTGGTAATGTTTATTTTTAAGGAACCTGGTTTAAAGAACCTGGTTACTTGCTAAACTGTTAACTTTGTGTTGTCTAATAGGTAAACAGTTTGCTGTATCATTTTAATTTTTTTTTTTTAATCTGTAAGAGGAACTGATTAACATGACAAAAAATGTGAAAAAGTTAATCAACAGATTCATGTAAGTGAAAAGAATATTATTACTTGGAAAGTTTCTTCTGTTTTCAGTATTTCAAAATGGTTTAGGCTTTGAACTACATGTTGTTGAATATATTGAAGGTAATTTAAAGTTGTCTTGTTTTGGGTAGAATCATCAACCGCACAGAATGTAAAAGCTCTACAAGATGTACAACAAATCATTCGAGAAGAACTGGAGGACAGGTTTCTTCATATACATGATGGCCACATCTTACTCAAGCACCATGCAAATAAGCAAGAGGAGAATATTAAAAGGTATGAGGTTTCATATTTTTATTTTTGCTTACAGTAACAAGTTTTGCCCTTTAAAGCCTTATCAACAAATTAAAAATCATGCTGATTTCTCTCAGAGCAGTTTTTAGAGCAGTAACCAAAAATCACTCATTGGAATTCATTTTTGTATTGATTTCTGGTTATCTCTGTGTATGTGAGGTTTTTTTTTTTGCTGTGGTGGATTTTTTTAATGGGTATTAGATCTCCATGTGCAGAGGTACAGCACTGTCTATCACTTTGGAGTTGTACCCTGGGTTCAGAGCTGTGCTGTCAGAGTACAACGGGTGTTCTGGGAACTGAAGAAGAGGCTACAGAAGCCTAATGATTCATCTGGAATTTCATTCTACAATCAAAATGATCTATGCAGAGAGATTCTTCCCCTTTTTTTGTACTTCTCTGGCCTTCAGGAAGTAGACTGGCATCTAGCCTTTAGTCTCAGGCTGTGCCAGGGGACGTTTAGGTTGGACATTAGGAGGAATTTCTTCACAGAAGGGGTGATGAGATGTTGGAATGAGATGCCCAGGGAGATAGTGGAGTCACCATCCCTGGAAGTGTTTAAGGAAAGACTGGATGTGGCCCTTAATGCCATTGTCTGCTTGGCATGGTGGAGATCTGTCTCACGTTGGACTCTGTGATCTTGGAGGTCTTTTCCAACCTGGTTGATTCTGTGATTGTCTAGTTAACTCCAAAATACCTTTATAGTCAGCTCTCCTTTATTCAGGGTAACAGATAACTGCAGTGAGGAAGTCCCAAGTAGCATGGGGAGCAGAGCACCCAGTGTGCCCAAAGGTACCCAAGCAACTTCAGGCTTATTACTAACCTTAGCGCTGTGCTGGGAAACCAGTCTGGGCTCAGCAGAACTGTTCATGGTATTACTATATTGCAGGAGAGCTAATTAATCCAAAAGCACCAGCACTCTGTGCTCCCATGGTGCTGTACTTAATAAATTCTTGCTGCATCCAAGCAAGGTCTGGTCAGAAGTGAACAGATCCATAAAAGAGCAGCTGAAAATATTGCCTCTGTAGATGGGACCATTTCATGCTTTGTTTAAGTCCAAAACATTCTTTCCTTTTGCCTCAGTGCATCAGGAACAAATTGACCAGCATGACATAACTTCCATCTTTTCTGACAGGCTGTTGTCAAATACAAGATGGTGGAACAAATGAATTGTTTGCTTATTCCGAATGGCATTTCCTGTGTTTCTGTTAGATGACTTACCAAGTGCACCACTCATCATCCACTTAGGTAACATTACACGGAATGTCCACATTGGGATACCTGAATTAATACTTTATGGCACAGAAAATAAAAAATGCAGTGTTTGTCTAGATTGCCAGACAAAGATCTTAACTCCTCAAGCTAAATTTCTTTTCCAGCATCCCTCATGCCAAAACCCTTGTAACTAGAAGTTTGGAATGAATTTGCAGTAGAAGAACATTTAAAAAAAACCCCAACAAAACAACAAATAAACAAAAAACCTGCTCACAGGCAAGTAGCATTCTGTGGCATCCTAAAGCCATTACAGATTTTTTGGTTTCACTTTTGTTCTTTTAAGTAGAAGCTTCTGTCCAGAAGTATACAGAAAATAAAACAAGCCTCCTTTAAACAAATGAAGTGCATCCTTATTTTCAGTTTTCTTTCTGGGCCTTCAAAAACAGATTCCCTGTAAACTAGATACAGGTCTTGAAGATATGCGACCGATTTTGTAAAGTCTTGAACTTGTCTCTTTCATCAAAGCCACCTTTTCTTTCTTTATATGCCAAGTTTTTTTCTGTTCACCGCTGGGTATGTTTTCTGTTCATGTATATTACATCACCCCCATGTGCCCTCTCTGCCTTTTGTTCCAGCTTCCCAATGTTTATCAAAACTAAGGGAAATCAAAGGTACAACTCTTTGAGATGCCAAGAGCAAAATTTGTATTCTTTTAAGGACGGATGAAAACCATACCCTCTGTATCTAATTATATTCTTCAGCTAACCATTACTTCTCTGAAGCACATTGGTAATATTTACGAAGTATAAAATTGAGTATGGTAATGAGAACTATTAAGTCTCTTTTTCCGAAGTACCTGCTTAAATATTAAGTACCTGCTTAAATACATCTGTATTTTAGCCACTTTAGAAATGAAAAATCCTAAATTAGTAGAAATTACGTATCATCAGAATGTTGCATATTGTTGGCATTCTTTGAATAGTTGAATGTTTTGTGAAATTGTATCTTTTATAGTTTGCCCCACCACATCCCAAATCTGTAACTTTACTTAACAGCATGCAGAGGTTCCTATATAAGGTCATGCATTAAAAATTACATTTAAGCAGCATATGGAGTAAATATGTGTTCTCTCTTTACTAACCTTAAATGATAAGCCTTAGGAAACTGTTATTTGTCAGTGCTATAAAGCAGATTGCTGCACAGTGGTTTCAATTATCTTCAAAGAGTTCTTCACAGGCAGTAATAGTTATATCAAAACCTGCATTTATTATCCAGGTTCTATGCTGAAGTCTTCACAGTGATTATGTTCCTTTCAACAGAATGCTTTTTATGCTGACTTTTCACATTCTTTTTCATCTTTTTTTATTATTTTCCCCAGAATGACCACCAAGTTAACACAGCTTGTTAATGTTAAAAAAAAAGTCTGAGCAGGTTGGTGGCGGCCTCAAGTGGCCGGGTCAGGGCTGCAGCTGGAAGAGAGAATTGAGCGTTTGCAGGAAGAGTTCATGGGCTTGAGAGACAAAACGAGAGCCTCTGCAGCAAACTGCTTTCAACTGACCAGCAGCTCCAGATTCAAGGCCATAGGCCTTGTCCACACAGCTGTGTTCAATCTTTTGTTAACGCTGGTCTCAAAAGTGAGGCTGCAGGCAGGCTGCAGCACGCAGAGAAAGGTGTCATTCACATTTATTAAAAGCAGGGGTTTATATCGGTACCCCTAGTAATTGCTGCACTGTAGCAAGTCCATACTCTTTTTCTGTTCATCAGTGGGCAGTAATAGTACCTGTAGACAGAAAAATTGTTCTTTCCTTTTTTTTCTTGTATTTATTTATAGCAGTCATGATAACTTGTTTGCCTTTGAAGTCCTTGTTATGAGAATCCACAGTAGTAGGGGTTAAACAAAAGTGCAGATTTATCAAGCAAGTTTTCTAATAGTTAAAATCATGAGACTTCCTTAGTAGAACTTCTCTACATGTTCAAGGGTTATAAAAGTAGTATATGAAAAAGTTTAGTGTTGTCATGTTATAACAAAGTTTCACATCTGTAGTTTGTTTGCACATGTTTTTCCTTTTTTAATTTCAAGGTTTGTTCTAGTCTCTTGATACATGTGTGCACAACACTGCAGATCTGAAAAATCTATCGCACGTGTGGGCTTTGAACAGCAAATCCTACGGTACAGCCATCTAGAATGATGCTTTTTACTGTTGAGACTTACTGCTTAAGGCAATGTCTCTCTCAGTCCTTTACTTATGGTAGGTACATTTGGAAATGTCCTTTTAAAATCTTCCTGTTTTCATAGGAACATTTCTGGAAGTACTTGTAGTCAGTTAACTTATATGCTGAACTGGTAATGTGTTTAAAAAAAACAAACAACAAAAGAGTTACAGCCCTGATTCAAATCTGAGTCAGCAGAATTGTCTCCTTAACTTCCATAAGTTATGGATCAGGCTGGTGGCCAGTTACACCGTGTTTTTTTTCTCCATCTCACCCTCACATTGGCCTTTATTTTCATTACATTGATTATTCAGGCATATGAAAACAAAAACAATTCTGATGTTTTTAGACAGACAGTAAAAAGTGATTTTCTCTTCTTTAATTTATGTGTAGTACAAGTTTTGACATTTTTAATACAGCTACATTTTTATACTTCATATCATTAATTAGGCAGTTTTATTCCCAAAATCCATTTGTTTGTTTTTTGTTTTAACAATGCAAAAATAGGGTAGAACTGTAATAAATTTTTTCAGGCCTAGTGCTAACAAAGAGAAGAGGGCAACTTGGTTCAGGGAATAAAGATCAAATGTTCATATGGCACACTGTGAGGACTTTTCTTTGCATAAGAACAGATCCAGATCCAAGATGTCCAGTGCAGACCCGAAGCTAAGTGTATAAATACATGAATTAATGTGCAATTATGTATTTTGTGCTTGAAGTTAGGTGAACACAAGATTTACTTGGATGGTAGGAAATCATTGTACAGAAATACACTTATAAATTATTTTATAATGGCATTTTCTGGAAAAATCCCACTGTTAAAGACATATCATCTGACTTTTAGTGTGTCAAATTGCTTATCAAAATAAAAGCTTAAAAATTACTTTCACTGCTCCATCCATTGAAGATCTCCTAATCTTTGATAGCTACTAATGGTGTTTTACTTTTCAGAAAACACTTGGTACTAAAGGATTAGAAGGAGGATACTTCTAATATAGTATAGAGTCTGTGTTGTGTTTTCACAGTGAAATAAACTCTTAAACCTCTGCTGCAATGCTTGTCATTAAGAACAACAAATTTTGCTGAACACCTAAAATTTTTGCTCTCTTGAGTATTGATTTAATATTTTACTTTTATTAAATACCTAGTTTTGAAATGTCAGATGCTTGTACTTGCAGGGAGACTGTTGAGTCCCAAAGGAAACACATTGAGGAACTAGAACATGCCAAAGATACTTGTGAGGCAACTAAGAAGGAAAGAAAAGGAAATTGAAGAATCCATCCTACGGCTGAAAGAGCAGAGAACAGCAAGCCAAAGGTATTGTGAAAACTGGAAACCTCCATGGTGGAAGCATGAGAAGAGCTATGTCATAATGTTTATATATAGCTGTGGAAGTGACTTCTGTCAAGGAATATGTGCTTTATTCGTTTATTCTGTTTGGTGAAACTAACTCAAAAAACGTTTTACCAAACAGCCATGTATCCATTCTAAGCAGGAAGATTGGTATGATAATAAGTTATGATTTTTTTTCATAAATAAACAAAGAAGCTCATAATTACCATTTTAGAGGATTCATTTCCAGCTCCTACAGATTCAGTTGAAGTTCAGGTTATCAAATTTTAGTCATCTATTCGTTCTTCAATATGATTCTTACGAAAATTTAGGTATAGGTTCATAGCAAGCAACTTAATGTTCCCTAATACTCATTAATAATTTGAAGTCTACGAATAGTGGAAAAATGTTGGGCCTGTAAGGGCAGATTAGCAAATTTTTGAAGGAAGAGCTGTGCAGTGAAGCAAAGCCAGACAAACATGCGTGCAGAATGTGTTCACAATAAAGCCTCTATTAGTTTAACCTCTCTTATTTCTCTTCTTCCTTCACTTTTGCAAAAATACGTGCAAAACTACACAGCTTTGCATGTATTTTCCCCCTTTTGGGTGTTTCAATTCCAGACTGTTACCTTTAGTTGCATTAAGGGTCTGATACTGCATGATGCACCTTCCTTAGGAAAGTTCTACTTGGATGAGAAGTGTGTGGTCAGTTCTTTAACTGCCTTTCAAGGGAGGGATCCCGTTATTATGTGTGAGCATTCTTTTGTGCAGCAGTGGTGCTACATAAATAATATATTATAATGTTTGCTGTTAAATTATTCACAAAGTCGTAAGTCTCCCCTATTCAGAATTTCCTTTATATAGTTTAAATAGCTTAAAGAAGTTGTTATCATAAATAATTTCTCAATCTGCGCCTACAGTGGATTTAGAAAATATTTAAAAGATTTTTTCGTTATTTGAGAACAATCTGTTTCAGAGAACTTCTGTGCTTCATTTTCTATAGATAAACACTGTTCTATAAATATAACAGGCAGAAACTGAAGATAACATCTAAATTCATTGTCAACTACCATATTTCTGTAAAATTTTTTAAGAAGTTTTAAAGATACATTTCTAATTCATCTAAAAATTCCTTTAAAAGTAGTGCAGATTCTTACTTATATTTACGAAAGTACTTGTATACAATCCATGATACTTGACCTAAGTTACCATCTCTGAGTTCATTTTTGAAGTTCTGGAATTATTTCCTTTATAGTCCCTTTGAAAGCTGATAAAAGATACATTAGTATTTAAGAGTTACTGTGTTTGACTGAAGAAACAAGAAATAAACTGAAAAATGCCCACTAGTGCATATGTAGGATAGTGTGTGTTCTGGAATTTTTCTACTAAAATACTTTATGGAAGACTGTTAATCCCCATGTTTTCCAAGATATGCATTTTTTTATGCTGAATGAACCAGAGCCAGAACTTTAAGGATCTTCTCTCCAAGTTTAACTGTAACCATAGGTACACACATACTCTATTTAGGAGTCTTTCATTAGCTTGCTTTCTTGAAAGTCTTGTACCTGCTATCTAGAAGAGTCTGCACTAGTTGTAATATTGCAAAAATAGATTTATAGGTTCTATGCAATTTTTAATCTTCTTTGCATCAGCAGAGAAGAAAGTGTCAATACTGGAATACCGGAGGAAAAACTGGAAATTTGGGTGACCAATAAGGTCATCTTAGTTCATCATTGTATCTTATGACTTTGAATTTTGGTACGATTGGCAGCTTTTTCTTGTGTTTTGCAAGAATACAGTTGGCTGTCATCTAGTTATGTAACTACCCAAAAACAGTCTGTTGACATTCTTTAGGATCTGTGTGGTGCCTAAGGGCATCATAACTGTGCTCCCACCGGCCTTTTGTTGTAGCACCATTTGGTATCAGCCTGCTGGTAACAAAATTAGGTTACTTTCAACCTTGAGGAAAACATTCTTTATTCTGCTATGTGGTTGAGAGAGTTCTTGTGATTGAAATAACTGTAGTTTCCAAGCAGCGAAGCAGCCACAGTAAATCCTTGATCCATCAGCAGTAGGGAAGGGAGATAATTGTTATCTTGAGTGCTCTACCCACAAGAAATCCAGTAATATTTTAAAGCTGCCTTTGCAGCTTCACTGTAGTTTCTGTCTAACACCACATGAGCTACATAACAGAGCTGAGATGATATGCACTGTACTCCTTGAAATGATCATTGGAACATGGCTGCAATGGTTTTTTCCATCTTTAATTAGAGATCATTTGGGGATTCTTTCAGGAATATCTAATTCTGCCTTAAGGGAGAAACTTGGCCTGTGGATTATTAGACTTAACACATTAAGTACAAAAGTTATTTGCATTTATCTTGACTGTTTATAATTTAAAGATGTCCAAAACCATAACCTTTTGGTTTTGATGTCTGTTGGACACAGCGCTCAGGGTAAAACATTAATTCTAAATAAAATCATTTAGTAAGCAGGTAGTTTCAAATAACTTAATAGTTCATGGTGTTTTCTAAAAACATTTTTAAAGCCATCCCAGAATGCATTTGTGAAACAGGTATTTGGTATTTGCACATATTTGACTTTTATAAGAAATAAGAGGCAAAGGAAAGGGCATAACATACAATCCTGTTAGTTTTTAAGCATTGTAAAATGAGTACTGCACATTAATGTTTTATTCTTTACTCGTCTGCTTGGGTGTCTGTGTATCTTGTCCATTGGTGCATCTGTGGTTGAGAATGATTAGCTGAGAAGACTTTTGTTTATTTTGCCAGGCAGAGGGCAAGCGATCCTGAGAAGTTTGGTGGTGATATGTATTTAACTTGCTTGTTTTTCTTGTTCTGAATGTGAATAGGGAAAGTCTGTGGGCCACTGATCCAGTTAATACAATAGTCGTGACTCTTTCAGAGTAGTCTCAGTATTGTATCCATGTCCTGCTCATATGGAAGCAAAGACAAGATGCAAGGGATGTGGTTTAATTAGACCTCAGTTTTATTAGCTTAGCCATCTGGGATTTACTGGCATAAATTTGTACAGTGCAGGTCAAGATCCTTTCTTTAATCATTTCCTTCTGGTGTAGGTTGCTGTCAGTGCCCCATTCCCACACAGCTGGTCCCCAGCCTTGTTACTGAGACCCCGCTCTCTATGCTTTTAATCCAAATGATAAGAGGTCTGGAAAAAAGATTGTCTCTTCGGTGTACTTCAGACATTAACCCCAAGCATCATTCTTAGCTTTTTTAAGAGTCACTTTCTCCTAACTTCATTCTCCATTTCAGACTTTTAAATCCAGCTTGAAGATGAGGTTTAAAGTGGAAGGATAGAGTCATGTTCCTTATTTCTGCAGCTGTGGTAAAAGGCATGCTAGAGCTAGATCAGTAGGCCCATTAATTCATGTTACTGCCTCCAAAGGGATATTGGTTCCTTTTCTTTCTCTGACTTGTGCTCCAGCTCTACCTCCATGTCTCCAGGCAGAATTTTTTGGGGTTTGGGGCAATAAAGAAAATATTGATTGAGCTACCTCAGTACAGCTTTAGTCTTACACACTAGTTTGAGGGAAATAATATTTGTTTAAGTGAAAAGAAGTAGCATTGAATTTATGTTAAATCTGTATATAACCCCTATTTTTAAGTTATATCAGAAGGGCTGGGCAGATGTGCTGGGAGCAGAATATAACACCTACCTGGGAAGCAGAAGGCTGTGTAGATCATCAGTTTCTCTTCTTTTCTACTGTTTTGCGGCTTAATTCATAGAAAAATTAACCTCCCCAACAGAATCTTCCCCAATTAACTTTGCCTTGCCCACGAAATCTGAAAAGATCTCATACTTCAACAGCAGGCTCCTTGTCACGTACTTAGATGCAGTGGGCATTTCTTAGGCTATTTTATTTAAATAAATAAAGTACTGCAGAAGTACTCTAGAGAAATAATATAATGAGGGCTGAGATTGCGATTGATGTAATACACTAATAAGTAATTAAATGCAAGAAAAAAAAGCTAGAAACTTCATGAGATAAATACTCTTACAATTGAAATGATCCAAATAAAAAGTAATGTTTTTTCTGAATTTGAATAATATCCATAATATCAGTACTACAAACCTGTTTAAATCAAATGCTGTTTCATTCACTGTTGAAAAAATAGTTAATATTGACTGTCAGGAGCCAGGGAGTTTACATCTGTACATCATAAATTTCACTATCATCTGCTCCTTCTTCTACTTAAAAAGGAAAAAAAAAAAGCCCCCTGCTTAAAAAAGAAGGGGGGAAAAAAGAAAAAAAAAAAAAGGCCTTTGAAGGCATCGGAGCCTTTTGTTTGATGTGTGGAACAAGATTAATAAAAACGTGCCACTACATTAGCTTTTAAATAGCTAGCATGAGACAGTTGCTGCTGTCTATACTCACCACAACTTTAATTTATGTAGATAGCATGTTTTAGACACATGATAGTTTTAGCATTGAGTTAGGCCTGTTTTTTGAGGAAGATATCAAATTTGTGAGTTTGTTTATCTTCTGAGTAAGGACAATTAACTGGGCAGTGCCAAAACACAACAGCATTTGATATTTTAAAGAATAAAATGAAAGTCTTTCACGTAGTCAGCTGGTTTACAGATGTGTGTAAGCTTTGTAGTCCGTTCTCTTGCTCCAGCGTGGCATTGTGACAATTCGTCCAATGTGACTAAAATAGTTTGCCTAAAATATTGAAAATTACCTTTTCAAATGTTAAAGATTTATTCTGATTTTATAATAATTCGTATCAATACAGATCAGAATCAGTTTCTCTCCAGGTACTTGAAGAAACTGTGAAAATAATGGAGTTTAGTTGCACTGTTTGAAGTAAGGAAAAACATCTAAATAAATATTTATTTAAATTTTGAATGAATTTAAGCATCTTTTCTATTGAACAGTACATTCTCAGATCTTAGAATTGTAATCTTAGCATTGTAACAATATTTACGTAAATATTAAGTTATTTTCATGTAGTTAAGACAAACTTGCAGCTTGTTTGAGTATCAGCCTTAAGGTGTTTATAGTATCAATTGCTAAGTCACTTTTTCGTAGCAATATTTGGTAGGTTTAAACCCCTAGAGGAAACTCCATAAAAATGGTATGCTACTGCACCAAATACTTCAGAAGGTGGAAAAGTGAATGGAAAACAAACAATCTGTTTAGGTAGAGAGTTGTTTTCTTTTCCTGTCATGTACAGTTTTATACAATAGTCAAAGATGTTGATGTATTGATTGAAGTTGCTGTGTCGTCATGTTCATTTACATAAATTCTATAATGTGGATTATAGACTAAGAAATTAATTTGCATCTTACACACTAAATCTTCTCCCCAAGCGTGCTGTAGAAAGCTGATTTGCAAAATATTTCAACTTTTCAAAACAAAAAATAATATAATTCATTTTGTATTTTTAAGCTCATGATGCATTTCTTTTTAATTTTGAAGGCTAAACATTCAGGACAATGTGGAACTGATCAAGGTCCATTAACAGCTGGTTGAGAAAAACTGTGCTCTTTCAGCAGCGGGAAGAAAATTTCTCCAGCTTGAAGAGATAATTGCAATTTGGTCAGTACATTCCTGTACTCTCATCACGTAAGCCTGCTTAAATGGAAAAAAAATACACCCAGTCCTTGATTTCAAGTCAGTACTGAGGACATGAAAATGAACCACATACTGTATTTCTCTGAAGCTACTCGTAGTAGAGTAAGGATTTTTACTCTTAATATTTTTTTTTTTTTTTTAGAAGGGTATAGCAGGTCTTAAATGATTTTATCTGCAAAGTCATCCAAAGCAGATTCTCAGGAATGAACTGAGTTGTCTGGCTATAGAAAGACGCTCCTGATGATTTAAAGAGGGGACTTTGACTTAAATGTGCTGACCTCCCCCTCACTTTATCAGTCTTTGATGAAGTAGGGCAGGTTTGGCTCTTTGGTTCTCACATTAGGATTTAACTTGTGTTCATATGTTCGTGGAAATTATTTTAGAGGGCTACTCTAAGTAATAATTTTCTTTGTAGAAAGAGCAGTTTTATGAAAATATCACCGGAACATGCAATTGCATGGTAGATTCTGTATAGGTTTTAGTTATGGAGCTCTTGTCTCCTTTTTCCTGTAGATATTTGGAGAACTGCATGTCCATACAGAGGTGGTTTGCTAATAGCTTGGAAATGGGAGAGTTCCTGTAAGGAGAAATCCTATCTGCAATAGAGCTTTATAAAGTATCCCAGCCTCATGAGATGGAAGCACTAGATATCCCTGTAAACTCTGCCTGCTGCTTGTTATTTTAGCATGCTAAATAACACTTGTGGCATTAGATTTTTGTTCTGTTCTTTTTTTCCCTGTGTTGTTCTGTTTCTACGTTTTGTTTTGCTTTGCTTTGCTCCCCTTCTTTAGTGTAATACCTTGTATCTTCCCTGCCAAAGCAGTTCTCCTGTTAGCTGCTCAAAACTAATTTTTCATAGGGTGAGCTGCGTAGAATGTAAATTCCAGGGGAGACAGGTTTCACATGGCTTTTTGTGTTCTTAAATAGAAAGCGGTAAGTGAACTGTTCCATTTTAAATCATGTGCCACTTTTTTGGTAATTTACAACGAACGTGAAGTGCTTGTGCCTCTTTCCTGGCAGCAGCTGAATGGAAACACATGCACAGGATTTAAACTGCTATTTGAAGACATTGTTTATAATATTCACAGTGAAAGGTGCATTTTTGAGAACGATGAGTGAGTGTTCTCTTTTTTGTTATAAAAGAACGGCTACAATGGTTTAGTGATTTCCAATCATTTGAATGTACGAAACATGAAGGTTAATAACTGTAAAATCCAAAATTTCTAGTTTAGATGGCACGTAACATACTTAATCAACACAGCAGGTTTTAATACTTTTTATCTTGATTTTTTTTTTTTGTCTATTGAGTTAGTTATCATGTACTTTCAGTTTCTACCTATTTAAACCCGTATAATTTTTCCATGTTCATCTTTGAACTTGAGTTGGCCCAAAATGTGAAACCACAGAATGGTAGGAGCCTATAGTTCTGCTCCATCTAATGATATTGAAGTTGAGCTTCCTACCAAACATTTACAGGACAGTTTTCTTGCTGTAGAATTTTAATGTAGCCACTTTAATGAAGGAATGATGCAATCTGCATAGATGAACCAGGGCCCCTGAAACTGCTAGGAGTATACATTTTATCCCACTGGTATATTTATTTGCTTTAATTACAGACTGAGTTTTCAGGATTTCATGATTTATAATATGGAATATGTTAATCTGTGGAACTACAAGGTAAAGTACTAGAGAGAGTCAATTCCTTTGAACTGTTGATACAACAGTTTCACAACTGCAGTGGAGAGTTGATATTCATTCGTGCAGTATTTCTAGAAGGTACAGATCCATTTTCTCTAAATGAGTTATTTCTAACCGACAAACATATCAAGATGTGATTCCCAAAAAAAGAAAATTCCAGACTAGAAACATTAAATTAAAATCATCCTCCCGATTGTTGTCATGCCCTGAGTTTTGGGATACTCCAGGGGCAGCAGGATAGAGAACAGTTTGGGTACAATGGAAAAATATGCTGACAGAATACTCAGATATAGAAGGTGATCCAGGTAAAAAAAATGCATTTTGGAAGAATATAAAATAATGAGGTTGAAGTCATGGTCCCCTTAAAGTTAATGAGGAAAACTAATTCAAAATGGTCAGGAGAGTAGCAGAGATGCAGAAGGAATAGAATGATATGGGAGCAAGGAGATTTTTCAGGAGGATGTTTTTAGTGTTTTTAATGAGATCATTCAGTAGAACAAATACTACTGTTGAATTTGTCTTCAGCTCTTTTGGAAATTAGGGAAAGAGATGAGGATGAAATGGTCTATGAAAGGCAGCTTTGCCAAGGTGGTTAATTTGTTTGTTTGTTTTTCTTCCTATATTGTGGTTGGAGTGACACAGGTTATTGAAATTGAAGAGAACTTCAGGAAAAAAATTGAAACAGGGATGGATGAAAAGATGAGTTCACTTAGACAGCTGGAAGGGTTACAGACTTTAAGGGTTCTAATTTTGATAAGGAAGGAAAAAAATATGGAGAGATATGGAAAAGACTTCTAAAAATGATTTTGAGGTTTTAATTTTTTGAAGTTACTGTAATAGAGTTCACAGATACAGGACAGAGCAAGAAGAGCACTGAAGAAAGATTGTTAAGCAATATACATTGAGCAATATACATTATTAACTCTCTGAAAGAAGATTGCTAATATTTTTTATTGTCCACAATATTTTCCTTACTCAGAAATGAGATATGAAAGATGGAAGATCAGGTTGGTGATTGGTTTTTCATGGGGTTTTTGTTTATTTCTTGTATATTCAGACTGCAAGTGAACCTAAACAATTTGTAAAGGCTTCATATTCAGCTGCTCCATTTATCTACTTTGTAGGAATATTATATGGAAAAAATGAAGCACATATGTATTTAGCACAATATTTCATAAATCATTTTATTAAACAGAAGATTGGCTTGTGGGCTGTTTTGTTTTAAGTCATACTTAGAATGTGATTTACACTGAAATTCTTAATGAATAAGACCTTATTAAAGCACTGTGGAATGTAGGCACTGTAACATTAACCTCTATTCTAGAAATAGAGGTTCTATCAGCATCTTCCATTTGGTATTAAAAATTGGTTAAATATGCCTTAATATAATCCATTGAAGTAAATGAAAACGTAAAAGAAATCAGAAGGCCCCTTGTTAAAATACTGGTAGTGGGGAATTGAGGGTATTAGGATTATGAAACAATTATATATCTACAATTAAGGGTTAACAGAGCTGTGGCAATCTCTGTGATTAGCATAACTGTGGTCAACATTCATTTCTGCTTGCTACTGCAGTGTTTTTTGGTCAGCATGTCTAACCACTGTAACCACAGCAAAATCTTTTAATTGCTGAACAGATGTATTTCTTGGTTCTTTTCATCGTGACTGAACTGAGGGTTTAATGTTCATGAGAGCACCAAGAGTGCCACCTTCTCCTGGCCATGTGGAAAGAAAGTTGCTTTCAGTTACTTGGATCAAGAGTGTCTCCTGCTGACCACATTCAGAATATATATTAAACACTGCCATGAGAGACCACTGCTGGAATACAGAGTGTTGTAACATTCTACTGGGTGTGATTTATTTTATTTCTTTGTGAATATTCCTTCCTTCCTTCCTTTTTATAGACCCTAAACAATTTGAAGACCTTCCATGATGTTTTATTAGCAAAGGTGATGAACTGAATGTACATCTTAAAGAGGAGCAGTTAAAATGCCTCCATCTTCAAAACGAGTTGAAATCAGTAACCATTTCAAAGAGAAGGACAGAAGAGGTGAGGTTGTGGTCAAGAGCATAGAATCATTCAATGTTGTAACAATGAATTGGAAAGAGAAATGGATCATTTCATTATAACCACCTTTTAATGACCAGCATTTTTGGTTGCCTATTTGAACAGTGCAACTTTACCACAGCTTACCCGTTGCTAGCAGTGGATAGACCAGTATCTGCAGTTGCCAGATAATTAATTTTTTTATTTCATTTTTTTTAATGGAGGAAAAGAGGCATAAACCCATTCTTTGCTAGTGTTATTTTTAGGAAATTTTTTTGACGTTGATGGGAATTTTGCCAAAGCCAAGCCTGCAGAACTGGATCTGAAAAGTTTGCAGAGAACAAGTATGAATTTGTCAGTGGAGTCTTATTATTTAGTCAGTATCCAAAAAAACAATTCGTTTGGATAAAAGGTTTGGAGGAATTGTTTTCATATGACCATGTAATGCAAATCTAGCAATGCTTAAACTCCCTCCAAAGGAAATGGTGCCAGATGTGGTTGACCATTATAATTACACAGATGGCTCCAACTCCAATGAAACACAGTAAATATGAAAGAAATTCCACATGAATTCAAGTAAAAGTAACCTTAAAATTCAAAAGAAGAAAGCAAACACAAGAGGATTCAATTCAAACTGACATAAACATTAACATTATATAGGCTCAGATAAAACCTGTCATCTAAAATGTTCTTCATTTAAACATCTACATTCTGAACTACCATCATGGTAACTCTTAATGATTTTTCTGCCACGGTCTTCTGAAAAACTGAAATATATAGCTACATCTTTATGTGAAGTAATTGTGCCTAAAGCTGATGAATGCACATATAACTGGGTATTGTGGTCATTGAAACTTGAAAACATTTTCAGAAGCGTGAAAACTGATGGTATTTCTTTTTTTGGTGAGATTTGGCTCCTTATGCGAGCCAGTCAAACTTTAGGCAATTGGAGAACATATTGTATCTCTTCTGTTCCTGTGCAGTACTGTGGAATGATAGTGGGTTCAGTACGTTCTATTCCCTGCATGTTATCTTCAAAATATAGGGAGAGTGAAGCATATTACTGCAGGACTTAGAAGCATTGCTTAAGTGCACGTGTGCTGTAAAAACACTTAGTCACACTGTAAGATGCTCTATGCCTGTACCTGTGGAAATAGGTTACATATAGTTTGAGAAAAAATAAAAATACAAAGATATAGAACTTTTTTATGAAGAACACAAATCAGGAATATAAACCCTTGCCACATACTTTATAGTCTACAATGCATGCTATAGTATTTTTTCTCTCTAATCTTTCATTCTTCGAATACATTAGATACAGATGCACTTAGAGGTGCTCAGAGCTCTTCCAGTCAGAACGTAGAGTCTGCGGACCTGTGTGGGCAGTCCTTTATGCAACATTTCTTTCTCCTCTCTCTTTCTGTGGTTGAGGCTTGGTACATAGATCTCTGGGAGAGATGGGTTGATAAATAGATAGATGTCAGAAAAGTTTTAATACATTTATATATGTAAAATATATCAGTTTGTTAACTGATGAGCTTCACCAAAGTGAAGAGTTGAGGAACTGACTCCTGGTTTTTTTAGCAGAGCCTACAGTTTCTGATTTTTCACACAATAAAAAAGTGAATAAACTGTTTTGTGCTTGATTAAGATGGACATTTTTCCAATAAATTAAAATGAAAGTATAGAGCAATAATAATATGAAGACTATAGCACTCACTGTCTAATTTATATGAAAGCTCATTGCATTGCTTTTTCTTTTTGCCTACTGGGAATTATACTGTAAATTATATAATATATTTAATTTTGTTTCAATCTGAGTTACACATTTTGTTGTGGTTTCAGCAGTTCTAATTCTTTGTCCATGCAATCCTTATTGCACATAGATTGGTAGTTTACAAGTAAATAAAGTGTTACAGGCAAAATAGTTATTCTAATTTCTTTGCCTACCTCTGTTTTTTATTTCTTAAAGTAGGAGAAAGATTAAATGTGCTTCTTAATCAGTATCAGAATTGTTGTTTTACAGTATGAGAAAACTGTTGTCACTTTGTGGTCAACATTTCTTTGAACGGGCAACTGACTTTAGGCTCTGCATGTTTCACAGATTTAAAAGAAATCAGGTGGATGATCCCAGTTCTCTACATTAAGAGGTTTTGTATGTGGAAAGAATGGTTTTGTTAGTTGTCAGTTGCTGAGGTTTGGAGTTGTGGATTACTCTGGGATATGCATCTGAATTCCTTTTCTAGTCCCACAAATGTTGCATGCTGCCAACTTTTTGACTTTGGAGCTCTAAATTAAGGCCAGTTCCTTTGCTCATCCCACAAACTCTTTCATGTTTTTTAACCGCAGCCTGAGAAAGGCGCCTTGGTTTCAACAGCAGCAGACCAGCATGTGTTTACTTAATTCCTAAGACATGATGACAGTGGTCTCTGTGCCACTAAAAGCTTTTTTCTTTATTATTTTCTGTTGGAGTTGATTTCTGAAAGTTTTTCACATGCCATATGTTTTATTGGAGTGTGTCTTCTGTATGACCCATGAACAACAATGGAAATCAAAGGAACGGCAACTGAAACTACAAATTGCTAAACTAGAGATGGCTATCAAATCTGATTTAGCAGACAATGAAATCCTTGACAAGATCAAAGCAGAAACAGGTATATTTCTGAAAAAAAATACCATTTTCTCAAGATGTGAGGTCAAGATGAGGAGTTCAGGAGTATTGCCCAGAAAATTGGGCAATAGTTTCTGTTGCTGGTGATCTCAATGATGCCTTTTAAGTCTACATTTGTATGATACACTAAAGTTACGAGTAACTGTTAAGTACAAAAACTGACCCAATACAGATTATATTCTGAATGCTGCTCATATAATTTCAGCTGTATTTATTCTTCATCAGTTGGGTTAATATTTACTCTTTATTCTCTACATTGAAAGTTCTTATGAAAAAGAGGCCCATCTGACAGCCTCTCTCAAATTATAAACCACTATTCTATTCACTGCACAAAGTTACATGAAGCACATTCTGGTCCTTGGCCATGTTTAGTTGTTTTTCAACTTTATTAATTCAGAAATTTTTAATATTTTCAGTATACACCAATTTTTATTTACAGCTATGTGCATTTACAATAATATATTTTTCTTCTAATCTACTGAACAGATTATTTCATGTGTGTTTTTCTCATACTGTAGGACAACTTCTCAGTGAATATTTAAGACCTTGCAATGTTTTCTTTTTTTTATCTCAACACTGTGATATACTGTGCCAGTATAAAGTTTACAAAAGAAGAGCACAGACAGAAAGTAAACTAAATTTTTTTAGAGTTTATTCTTTTAGTGTGTGTTTTTAAAAAGTGTATTTCTGTGAACAGCCTAATGGAATGACGTGGGCAAACTTGTTGTGAATAATTCTTATTATGATTATGGCTTGAGTTCATCATGTGCTTACCATTAAGATTCTGAGTAGCTTTACCAGATCGAATATTTAAACATTTTGTTTGACCACAGCAAGTGTTTGCAAAATTGGCCTTAAGTGATACTAAGTAAATGGGTATACTTAAATAGAAATGCCTTAAGCTACATTAATATGAAGCTATGACATATTGACAGTTGTTACTGACAGCTTGACTATGCAATGCTGAATTTGAAGTGATATTAAGAGTATGAAAATATCATAGGCCATACTATTATTTGGGCTAATAAGCAAAATAGGTCTCAGTGGTCTTGGAAGTGTGTACTTTTTATGAACAGGGAAAACCAGTGATGATTAGGGGAAGCAAGCTAAGCAGCAGCCAGCATGCAGCACCAATGGGAAAACTGAGAGGCAGGACCCTCTTGTCACTTCTGTTCCTTAAAGGCTATTGCAGAAATATTCACTGAATCACAGAATGGTTTGGGTTGGAAGGGACAACAGTGGGATCATCTGGTCCGACCTCCCTGCTCAGGCAGGGTCATCCTAGAGCACATGGCACAGGATTGTGTCCAGACAGTTCTGGAATATTTTCAGAGAGGGAGACTCCACAGCCTCTCTGGGCAACCTGTTCCAATGTGTGGTCACCCACACAGTATGGAATCATAGAATATCCAGAGCTGGAAGGGACCCAACTCCTGACTCTGTGCAGGACACCCCAAGAGTCACACCACGAGTGTAAGAGTGTTATCCAATCGCTTCTTGAGCTTTTGTTGTTTGGATGGAGTTTATTTTGCCCTCCCTCTATAAATTACCATTATATAGCAGGGGGAAATGATGAAAAAATGGGATAACTTTGGAATATAGCTGGACATGTATTGTGAACAAGTGGTTTGGCCACTTAAAGAAACCCTGTCGAGGGTTTTGACACAAGCAGGGTTTAATATGAATTTGTGAAAATACAACTTTACAGAGTTTGATGGCAAGGCTCACTCTATTAATTACTACACAAGTTAAAACATACAAAGGAAGATCATATTAGAAGCAATTTGGAATGATTTACGCTGAAGCCAGGAATGCAAAGGGGGATAAGGGTGCCAAGATATGGATGCAAAGATAAGGGTGCAAAAAAGTTTAGCACCACTTAAACACTGATTATTTTAACATTCACAAAGCAATTCCATAGGGCTCACTATAATTATAAACAGTGACTTAACCACAGATTTGATGTAGTAACATTCATACCTTAATCAATTCACGTGAACACAGGTAAAGTGTGCACCTATTTCTGTGTGTGTACAGATACCTATCAACCTAAAAGGTACCTACCACGGGTTCAGTGAATTAATCACATAAATCCCTTTGTGTTTCCTAATAAGCAAGGGTTGCACCTTGATGAATGTGAAGTTGGGGGGCGAGGTGTCAGCCCAGGCCTCCTTGTCAGTGATGGTCCTTCAGGTATCTCAGATTGGAGGGTTTGTGAGCCTTGAGAGGCGTCCCAGGCAGGGGGAGGTGGCCAAACACGGCTCCTGCAGTCCAGGAGAGCTCAAGGGGCCTCATTTTTATGGGGTTTAAGATGGCTGAATTCAGTCATCAGTAAGTTTCCATCCTGGACATAACCCTGTAGTGTGTATCCAGTGATGAGCTATGATTATGTAAATGAACTCAAAGATAAAGAAGATAATAAGATTACTTTAGAGTAAGTTATGCACTGAAGTTATTTTACCTTAGATAGCATGTCTGTGCTGTTGTAGCAAGGCTGATTCTTTTTTATATGATATTAGTTTGCTTTTGAAACAGAAAATACTGTATAATTTAAGTTATAAGATTGCTAACTGAATAATGTGCTGGTGGGGTGGGTTTGTTTGGGTTTTGTTTTGTTTTTTAACTGAGTCTTGTAGAACTGAAAGAGCTGAAATATAAATGAATCTGGAAATCTAAGAGGCAGTATATATGTTGACAGGTACCAAATGATTATAATAGTTATGTTTTCACAAATACACATTGTTAGAGAATTTCTTTTTACTGTATCAATTATTTGTTACTGCAGTTGACAACTTCTCATTGTCTCCTGTGCTGCATAAGCAATACCATTGTTTAAAGGCTATGTATAATGAATGTGGGCCATAACTCTTCAAGTTCTGAACTTCAGTAACTTTTACTATTGAAGGGATGTTATAAAGACTGTAAGTTTATCTTTTTATGTAGCATGTGGTACAGGAGGTTAAACAAGAAAGGCTAGCAGATGATAAGGTGAAGGAGATGGCTGAAGAAATTCTACAGGAGAAAGAAGAGCTCTCACATCTGTCAGAGGAGCAGTTAGCTGACCAAACATCAATTACTTCTGGAGACGAGACAAAAATAACTGAAGAATTGGAACCAGAAGGTAGAATTCATTTTTATGAATAAGTAACTGTATTTTCTTAATAAGTCTATGTCTCTTTCCATTTTCTTAAGCATTTCTTGCTAGCAGTGGGAGCTGCCTCATTATGAGAAGCTTCATGACAGAAATTATATTCTGGTGTACTTTATAGCTGAAGCTGGGTGGTGGATATGGTGGTGTTATTTTCTTCCCAAATGGAAACTGTATTGTAATTGAATGCAAAAATCTGGTATCTGACCTAGATTCATAAAATATTAAAGGAAACCTGGCTTCTATTTTAAATGTCTTTATATTCTCCCTTAGAACTATGCTGTTCTAAAGACTATTCTAATGAATATGGTCCTTTTGTGTGCAGATAACAGCCAATGCTGATATCAGAAATCCTTTCAGACAGTGAGAGGGGTAGTATGTCTTATCATATTTGTGACATAAAGTTGTTAGAGGCAGATTTATTTAAAGATTATAAAAGCTGGGTCATCCTGTTCCACCTCTGAGCTTAAATTGTTTATCATTGAAATAAACCAAGTCCGCAATACCAAGTAAACGCACAAGCAGAATGCTAACATTTTATGTTCATTTGTTTGCAGCTTCTGCATAAGAATTCATTAGAAAAATTGGAAAAACGTGATGCTGGATCCCTGTTGTGCTTTTAAGTAATTCACTTCAGAGAAAGAACCCTGAATGCTCTAGAAAATAATCCACCTGCATACAGAACTACTTTTTTATAAAAAAAAAGGATACATTCTTCTTTACATGTGCATGGTGTTAAACATAATCAGAGGGAATCCACAAATTCAGGCCATGTTCTTATGTAAAACTAAGAGTTGTTCGTACCTCAGCTCATCACAGGACTTACATCATTCCAATCCTTAACTTTCATCTGGGAAACACTATTTTTTTTTTTTTTAACAGAAATAAATACAGTTTAGATGACTCAAAAGGTCATTGATTTGCAGTGTTAATCTTCTGCAGGAAGATTTACCTGGCACTTATTCTTCATTTATTAGAAAAGCAAATATATTGTTATCAGGTTCCTCAGCAAGTCTCAGATGGACAACAGTACAGGGGGAGTTGACTACATTGATTCTTGTAATGTTTCTTTTTCAGATCAAGATGGTAGACAAGATGAGGATGCTGTTGAATCAATAAAAACTGTGATGGTATTATTTCAAGTCCAGTATCCACGAATATTAAGCAGCTGAGTCAGTGATCATGGCAATTATTTGGCAAGACAGAAGAAGGAAGATTTTAAGCTTAATGCTCTCTAACAGTAGCTGTGCTATATCTAACATCAGTTTTCAATAAAGTTGTACATGTACAGTGTCCAGTCACTCCAGTTGTACTTCTTCTGTCATTATTTGTGGACAAATACACTAATGATGTCCCCTTACTCTTAAAACCAGCAATTAATTACCATGAAGTCATATATACAGAATAACACAGCATAATCCAAATTTGGAAAATTTACTTTGAACAGTATTTCCATAGGATAGTTCTCTTAAAAAAAAAAAAAAGGTTTTTCATACTTTTAGATCTAACATTGACTGAACTATCTTAAAAAATGTGAAACTAGTACTTAAAATTGATGATAGTGCCTCTAACAGTTAATACTTTTCTCATCTGTCTTAGCCTTCTTTTAAAGGACCAGAGGTGTGCTGTTAGATCCTATCAGTCTTCACGGTTTTTAGTGCTCTGCATTAAAAACCTCTACTAGAGGTAGTTTGATTTTTTTTAAATTTTTTTTGAGACGTGAGACATCTTACCAAGCGACTAAGAACAAGAAGCAACTCTTTATATGGGAAATATTGCTCCTTCTTTTTTAAGCTGTAGAAGGGATTCAGTAATGCCATCACCTATATATCCTTCAGAAAGATACATAAGGTACTTTTGTAGAAAGAATTGCATTGTTTAAAAAATTTTCACCTGTAATTTTGAGAACTAAAATGACTGCTGCTCATCACTAGTAAGTCAAACTATAATACACTCGTTCTATACTTTCATAGTCATCCTGTATTTTATTTTATCACAGTTATTTAAGAACACTTCTGAGAGATTTTTGTGTGTAGATTCATTTCAGGTTCATCAATTTCTACCTTTCTGCATTGATCTCTTCCTCTGGTAACAAAGTGCGTGTTCACAAAGGGTAGATAAAACAATAAAAGCTATAAACTATTCAGACAACACATTTGATACAAATTGGATTTTAAAAATATGCCTTGGTTTATTTGAATTCTTGGGTTAATTATAGAATACAGCATGTCAAAATTGTTATTGAATTTGTATTTTTTTTAAGATTAAAAATCACTGCCTTTTATCTTTTGAGATAAATATCCTGCTGGTAATCAAACACTGTAAATAAGACTTGTGATTTTTAGAGATCGTTATGCTAATTATCCTATAAATCTGAGTTGTGTGCCAAACTGTTTAAGCCATTTAAGATCATACTGGGGTTTTTTTGCATGTTGCAAATTAGACAGTTCATGGTTATTTCTTAGATATGTTGATCATAAAGGGTATCTAACAGATTTTCCAGTACTTAGCTGTACCACTTGCTTCTTTCTCTTTTCTTCTTGTCTATGATGTATGATTAATCATAGATTACTTCATTTTGTTTCATTTCATTTACAACATTTATGAGCTTCACTTTGTCGGTATGAAATGCTTGTCCCCTTCTTTCCTTTCCAAAGTGGCATAATTAGTGTTAGCATCTTTTTTAACAGGCTACATAAAGTTTAGTGGCTGGATTAAATCAAGTCATTAACATAATGTGCTATACAATTTGCCCCTATCTCTTTTCGTTTCCAGTACATCAAAGTGCCACAGAGTGCCAGTGTAATTGGGCCTTGCTAGCTTGTCAGGTTCAGTCAGGCTGATGGCTGCTGCTTTTACTAAAAAGCTTCCAGGCATGATAATTAATAGAGAAAAGAAGTCTGAGAAATGTAAAAGTTTGGACAGTTCTCTATGAATATTTCATACATTTGAATAATCAGAAGTTAACATTATCAATTTGATGTATAATACATTGATTAAAAGCCTTGTTTCAGATCCTCAAAATAGACATCAAAACTGGGAATTTGCATTTTCTTTGGCATGGTCTTTATATTTAAAAAAAAAAAAAAAATTTAAAAAAAAGTCTTTTCCATCCCCTCCTCCCTTTTACCCCCATGTCTACACAGTATCCTTACAGGAGATTATACAGCATTAAATTATCACAATAAAATTTACTGCTGCCAGCTCCAAGTTGTCTTAAAATGTGCCATAAGGCAATTACTGGCAAAACCAATTTATTCAGTGCTGGTTCTGTTATTTTCTCTAGGTTTCTCTTTTTTGTTGCATATACTCTGAGAGCATTCTCTTGCTCTAATAGCAATTTTTTGGTAACTGTCATTTACCTGTACCTGTAAATTAAGATCTCAAGTTCTAATTAGTTTTGACATGAAAATCCCTCTTAAACACCATTAAAAAGCAATACTAATTGCTCATGGTTCTCCTGGTGAATGAAGCATGTTTGTGCAAATGTGAGAAGATGTAAAGCATAAAACCTATGTAGAGCAAAGCAGTAGATACTTTTTGTTAACGCTTTTTTGTACAACTGCTTGACTAGTGCATTTCCTTCTATGTGATATCTGTATTCACTGAAAAAAAAAAAGAAAATTATTTGGACATTGTATTGCACTTTTAAATTTTGGCTGACTTGATTTCTCTTTACACGAATTTTCTGCAGGACTTGAGTGCCTTTGGTGTGCCTCAGGGAGATTTTTGAGTGTTCAGTGTTTTCCTCAAACTGGCTTGTTTTGTGAATATCTAGTCAGAATTTAGAGAACTAAAATTTTAGGGGTTTAGTATTACCTTGTGTTACTGAGTTGGCTTGATTCTGCTGTGCCAGAAATACTAATCCTTGGTATCCTCCTAGTCCTATCTAGAACTTTGTGCTTTTCTTCTGTAAGAAACTGGGGAAGTAAAAGTGCTGCACCAGCATATTTAATAAAACAAGAAACAAAATTCATGAAAGGGAACCATCTTATCAGAATAAGATACAGGTAACTTATTAAAACTTTGCAGTCAGTACTTTCAAAGAGTACTAGTGGGTCAAAGATTAAAAAGGAGCACTTGCCATTCTCCAGCATTGAAGTGATTGTTTGTGTTATGGTCACTGTGGTCCAGGAACTTAAGTAAAAGAGAGAAAGTTTAAAGAATCCAGGCAATACCTAAGTTGTCTTTAGCCACTGATAAAGTTTGAGATGATTGAAGTTTGGGTATGCTGAAATGATGGATTTATGACTTCCACCTACCCCTTGTCAAATGTACTTTGAAGTTGTAATTGGAAGCATGTACGGAAAGTCATTCTTCATGATGGAAGAAATGGAATAAGAGGGTGAAATAATACCAAAAAACCCAAACACAAGCTTTTAAAATTAATCAAAACTACGGAATCTGAAGTCATTAGGTAACCCATTATTTTTTAGGTAACAAGTAATACTAATTAGTTAGAATATGAAATCAAGTAGAAAGATTTAAGGCTGAATGCATAAGCCCACAGGAAAAGCATCAACAAGAGTCATTTTTAGAAAAGCATCAGCCAGAGTCATTTTTAACCCTGCTGGTAATTTTTTTGTGGTTATGAATAAGAATACTCCTCAGTTGCTTGCTGGAGATACTGTTTTATCAGAGCCTATGGACATGGAAGTAGGTTATGGTGACTTTAAAGTAGAAAGGAGTGTTTTTCTGATTGGAAGTCTAAAAATCAAGGAATAGCATCTGAAACTAAATTTTAATTTTGATTAGTTGTGTTATCTGTATCACCAAGCATAATTTTTTTCACATTGGGTATTATGAGAATCAAATTCTATTAATTTCTGAATGTCTATATGGTCCCCACACAATAGTGCAATGACGGGGGAGGGGGTGCATTATCAAATATTAAATAGTAAAACTCTAAGTAAAAAGAATAGTTATATTAAAAATGTGCAATTTGATATATTTCTTCCACTACAGATGCACTCAAAAAATGAGGAATTTGGACTCTGCACTGAATAAAATGGCAGCAACCAGAGTTGTATTCATTGTCACAAATAGATTTTTTTAGTTCAGTGTGTTCTTAATTCTAGACAGAGCTGAGGGGGTTGGTGCTGACCTTGGGCCATTGTGTTCTCCTCCTGGCACATGGCAAAACAGTGGTGCAGGGGAATATTGGATGTGCCTTTCCCTCCTTCACAGTAGATTCACCTCCAGAAGAGCTGTTCAACAAGGAGACACCAGGGCTTAGGGAGAGTCCCAAGTGCATGCACTATAGGAAGTCCCATCCACCTGGAGAAGGAAGAGGGAGCATTTCCACATCCTCTTTCTGTTCTCACATCTACACCACTGTGGGGAAAAGGTAAAAGCAGAAGATGTTGTTCCTAACATGAAAAGTCACTGCATACAAGACTAGAATAATTTTTTGTGATATTTATTTTTATGTGTATATGCTTCTGTGTTGCCTGTTAATCATAATTACTTAATGAGTAATGTTTGTGTCTCTGAACACTTGAGTTACGTTGACATTCCTGTGATAGCATCCCTTTGTGGCTCTGTTCTGACACTGTTAATAAGATGATCACAAGAATTTAGCACTTGATAGAGGAAGAAGATGACTTGTCATTTTTTTTTAATATATTTGTCAATCAAGTAATATTGATAGTGATTGAAGTATTGATAGTAAATGGATGATTAATTGTGATTATTGGAGAATACTTTGTAGTTTATCTTATGTGCTCTCTGCCTGAAATAGAAGAAAGTAAGTGGAAATAAATATATACAATGTTAAGGAGTATAGTGTACATATTTTTGAGCATTTTTCAAGATAGGATTGACGTTGGTCTTACAGTTTAGAAGTTCCCTTTATTTTGAGTTTTTCAAGGACCATATATTAGTTAAAATTGTGGATGTAGAAAACAGGAACATTGGTGCTATAAGTAAGGTATTTTCAACTCTGCTGTTCTCTGCAGAAAGCACTTATTTCTGTTGGATACTCTTGTGTACCATTTGAGTCAGTTGGAATTTTATTTTTCTCATCAAAGTCGTAGGCTTTTAGAGTGTCTAAAAAGGAAATGAAAATATGGAATATACAGCTTCTTGAAGATGGCAGTCAAGACTCACTGTGGAACTAAAAACATGGTTTTTAAACGGATAAGAAAAGTTGAGACGTAAATTTTGTACAAAATGTCCAGTGCATTTAGTACTGACCCAAATCCTGAAGCTTGTTGGAGTTCAGTGATTCTTCCAAATCTCTGGGTAGCACTAATTACAGAGTTGGTATTAAATGGTAGAGAAAGAATTCTGACATAGGCTAAGTATCTTGCCTGTGTTTTGTTTTCCTCACTTGAAATGAAAGCACTGAGCCAGTTTCTCAGATTCCTTGAAAGCATTTAAATAGTCTTTATTTTAATATGTGCCCACTCTCTCTCTTAGAAGAAATTTTGTGTTATATCTTCTTTTAAATTCTAAATGTAAAGACTAATTTTATTCCCATTCAAGTAGAATGATTTGTGGGCAGTAATTGACAAACTCACCATTGTTCACTTGAATAGTACCTAATAAATGAGACCAAGGCTTAAAAAAAAAAAAACTTAAGGAAAGATTTAAATAACGTATTTCACTCTGCATCACCAAAAAATAAATGGTTGTTTAAAAATTAATTCCTATCATATGTTGGATGCTGTATGTATTTTCAGCGTGGCTACATATGTATTAGTGGTGAAATATGACATGCTAGCTATGCTGTTCTTAAGCAGTTCTTTATTTTTTATTTGTAAATACCCTTTTTAATCAGCCTGTGTTCACATTTGTATATGCTGTATTCACGTTTAATATTAATAAAACTCAAAATAGTCTTGACTGTTAAGCTCCAAATTATTATTTTTTTCTTGCTATTTTCTAATAGTTTGACTCAGTCATTTGCTTCCTTATAAGTTAGAAAGCAGAATACCTGGATTTACCCCATTAGCCTTGAAAAAGTGTGATGTTCTTTGCCTACTGTACGCAATTACGAGTGTTAAATATGTCAAACAAATTTTAAAATATGTAAATGGAATACTTTATAATACAGGATATTGTATTTGGACTTGATTCATAAGGTACTGTCTGTGTACAAACTAGTCTGACATAGCTGCTAAATACTTTGGGGCGAACAAAACCACTCAGCGTATCCCTTTAAATACAGATGCTAATACATCTGTTCAGTGCAAGAAGAAAAGAGTTGTTTCTGAAGTAAAATTAGACAATAGAGCCAATTTCATTTTTTATGCATGTGAATGTAGAGTGCTTGAGGTTATTAGTTGAAACTGAGTAACCTTTCCAGGCTTTCATCTCTTTCTTTTCAAATTTGAATATGAAAAGCATATTCAAGTCAGAGACCATCACTTTAATGACATTTGGCAGTCATTTGATTTATTAGATTTTAGAAAAAAAAATTCCTTTAAATATTTCATCATTCTATGCTAATCCCAGTAATATTGCCAGCTGAAGCCATGTACCTGTATTAGTGGAGACAGAATGGTGTGGAATTTTTTCTGTCATCCTAGTAAAATTTCCATGAATCTACTGAATAATAAAACAACCTTATTGAAATATTCAGATTTGGGTTTTTAGTTAAAGTGTCTTAGGATACATAATAAAAGGAAATGTCTTTTGAAAAGAGGGGGTAAAATTACTTCATCAAATATTGAAAGGACTTGACAGCAATAGAAATTGTTCTATATGATGGATATTTTTACAATAGGATACACCTCCTTTTCAGTTTGATTAATTATGTAATTTGCTTGGAAAAATGTAAGCTATCTCCATAATAAATTAGAATACTGACTTGTAGTTCAAACACTGAATCTAGAAAGCTAATCTTTTGAATATGATTTAGTACTTCAAGTGATTTAAGTTTACAATCAAAAATTGTCAAAATATTTCCACATAGGGGAAATATTTTTAATAAAGTTATGAACTTGAAAAGAAATGAAAGAAGTAAAAAAAAATGTTTTTGACATTTCTGTACTCCAACGTGTTCTGTTTGCTCTTTGAAGAATGTCACCTTTCAATGCTCCAATTTGGAACCCATAATGGCTTTTCTTTCTTCAAATTGCGGAGTTACCTAAGGAAATACTTGTGACTCTTTCTATTGAGTCTGACATTCACACTTAAATACATAAAGCTTATTACAATTTATCTGTACACAATACTACAGACCCTGCCAAACACAATGAAACAATTTTACAAGGAAGAGAAAAATCTGAGTTTGGTTAGAGATAACAAGAAAAGGCTCTTGTGAAGAACAATTGGGGTATTACTTTTATTATCCTATTGCTAATTTTAACTTTTAAAGGTATGTTTGATTTAAGTAGATGAGTTCAGCATATGAATTTGAATTCCATGTAAATACAGTGTTACTTTACATGCCTAGATATTTTGTGACTTGATGGATTTTTATTCAAGTGTTCATGGTCTAGTCTGCAAGAGGCACTAACAATTCTCTTTCATTTGGAAAACTTTGGTACCTGATATTATTGAAAGTAATTCAAGCAGTTACAGAATTACTTTCCTGTGTAGCTAAAAATAATAGCAACTGAGTGGTTCAGATAGCATTTGTACATAAAGATAACTTGAACCTAATCTTCCCAAGCAGAGTATGACTATTGCAAGAATATTTTAACCACTGGATGTATATCAGTAGCTGTTGCAACAATATTCTTAACTGCAAACCGTGGGGCTTTACATTCTCACTGTGTCTATGTCAAAATCAATCAGTGTTAATCATACAAAGCAGCCCGTGACTTAGGGGATGTAGGCTGGCTTTGTGTTGACGCTTCAAGAAACGCAAAATAATTTGTATTATGTTAGCGTTCAGTTTTTAAATAGGCAGTCGAAAAGATCTGGATTAAAATTACTTCACTTGGTCATACTGAGTTACGAATTACTTCAGATGAAACAATCCAGCAGCTGGGTGCAAAATGCAGATGAAGTGAATTCCTTGCAGAGGACACCCCACTGTCACTTCCCAAACCAACAGGTGTCAAAGGAGTCGCTGTAAGTGTAGCACTGGTGCGTGGGATGTGCTCCTGAGCAGGCGTGTGTCTTCTCTTAAATTCTGTCTTATGAAAATGCCTGCAATAAAGCCTACTTCCTATACGTTATATTTGCACTTATCTGTGTACTGTTTGTCTTTTTTCCAAATATTTTGGGAAATATTAGTGATGGTTTTTTAAGACACGAGGTAAGGTTGCAATTGTTAAGTGTGAAATGAAATAGTGAAGTAGACTTGTGTAAGAAATGGTAAGATTACAATAAATTTAAATATGCTGGGAGCACATTTTAAAATTAGGCTATGCGTAACTAAAATATGTGTATTCTTTTTAAAAGAGCATTATGAAATGATTTTTCTATTGGTACATGATGATACAGCAAAAGAAAAACATCCTATCAACCATTTACAACTAAAATACAGTTGGAAAGAGAAAATTTGTAATTGGACTTGATCACCACTTGCGAACACTCAGTGTTCCTCTAATCAGAACTTTTTGAAATGGGAAATTATTCATCCATATTTAATACTAATACATTGCTATTTACTTCATAATCCTGCATGTCACATATACTAGTCTCTAATAAATGACCATTTGAAGGTAGTTTGTGTAAATACACAATTATAGCATACATAAAATTACTCTAGTAATTGATAATTCTTGTTAAGCATTTTCCCTGCTATTTCATAGTGTTCCAATTATTGAATACCTTTTTTTTGTGTTAAAGTCTGTTTCATTTAAGATTCAGTCTAAGTACTTCAAGTTGTCTTGGACTTTTATCTGAGAGTATCCTGCAGCAGGTGAATCAGTTTGCTATTTGTGACAAGCCATTCCACAGACCTTCAATTTAAGCATTCTTTTTAAAATAATCTTGTAAAAGTGGCTTAACAAAAGTGATGTCACAGATCTTTAAAATTGGTACCATCTACAAACCTGATTTGAGAATGTGACTTGCCAAAGAATTCACTCGTTTAGATCCTCCTGATACTTATAAACTATTGGATTATCCTGTAGTTGAAGACTTGAAATCCCTCCTAGACAATGATCATCAACTGTTGCTGTAGTGGGACTGCCCATTTGAGAGGAGCAGTAGAGGATAGGGCACAATTGTTAACTTTGGTGAGTCTGAGGATGGTGTCTTTGTAAGGCTTTAGGGAAGAAAAACAAAACCCCAAAAACTAATAGTGCTGCAATGTCTTTCATTTGCTGAGGCTACTCCTACTCCAACAAAGGGGATTTCTGGCATCATATACTAAATAAGACATTACATAAATTATAACTTTTTATGAGCTGAACAATATTTATTTTGCTCGCTTCTGTAAACACTTATAAAAGTTCTAGGTAGGCAGACATACCTGAAATAATCATTTTAAAACCTCATTGAAATAATAATAATATAAGTCAATAAAATCTTTTTAACACTTTTGATTTCTCTTGCATCTTGAATTCTCATTGCTTTGATTATAATAAGCCTTCAGAAGATATAAAATTCTTTCACAATATTCTTATTTCTAGGTGTGGTGTAAGCATAGTATTAGTTTTCTACGTATTTACTCTGCAAAGTTAAACTGGCAAAATACAGCAAAGTTATGATGAATACAGAATAAAATTTCAGACTTCTGAGACAATTATGAAACTTCAATACATTTCAAGCTGTGATATTTGAAAATAGTGGCATGCTACTGTATTGTAAAGACTGATTCATAAGGCTTTCCAATCTAATAGTGCTGCATTGTATTATTTCTGTTAATCATAACCTGGCTTCCTAACTTCGATTTTTCTATTTGCTGTTTAAGTATCGATTGTAGAACTGTTTAAACTTCCAAATATCCTAACAAATCTGTATCAAAAGGTGTTTTTTGGTCTTAATTGCTTCAGGATTGTATTCTACAGCATAATACTAATATGGTTGTTATTTGGAGAGGTTCGCTTAGATGATTGGTCATCTAATTTCTACTCAAGATTAGCTTTGCATACAGGGGAGAAAAAAACCTAATGAGTCTGCTTTTTGATAAAGCCAGCTGAGAAGCCAGTAAGATAATAGTAATGAAATCTGCATGTGTGTTTACTATAGCTTTGCTGCATCTCTTATTCATGTCTAATTAGATTTGAGTATGCTGAATATTTGAGGTTAATTGAATATTTTCTTTAATAAAAATGAGATTTGCATGGGTAGAAAGAAATTTACTTTGAGCTTAGAAGGAACCTAATAGTCTTTTAGACTTCTGCATGGAGAAAATCAGGGTAAGTCCCTAAGTAATCTGAAAAATCACTGATCTTATAATAAAAAAGCATTTCATATTATCTGTAACTGGAACTGCTTGACTGTTTTGAAATCGTCTTAGGTGATATAGAAGGCTCTGTGAGATTCACTGCTGAAAAAACCTTTGAAGTTTTTCCACACCTTTTGCACGTTCTTCGCTGCCGTTGCCTGACACATGAGATACCAGAAGTTAAAGGAAATCTCGTTCAAAAACAATATAGTAGAGCTCCACTGATCTGGACATACACGATCCCACGAATTCCCCTTTCCACAGGTGGTTCAAGCATGTAACGTGACATAAATTGGGATTTTTCTGCTATGACTTTTTCACTACAAATGATCGTTTTCTTTCTTCCAAGGTCTTGGAACAGCGCCTTGAATGGGGAAGTTTGTACACTAGGGTTGCCCTGCATACCCCTTGATTTCCCGTGACATGAAGGGTTGTGTCTACTGCTGACCATACTGACTGAGGAGCCGTGTGTTTGTTAGCAGTGGAAAGAGTTATTAGAATATCCAAGAATGCTTCCAAACACTACAGTCCCATAAACTCAAAGAAAAGTGAAACTTGCCAAATTGTGCTCACACCACGACTCTGTCTTATAATTTGGTAAAAAGATAGGATTCTGATTTTTTTGGTGGGATTTGTTTTGGTACAGTGTTGTGTTGATGTTAGATGGCGTTACTGATCACAGTAAGGAGTTAACTGATATTTAAACTTTTCCATTCAGTTTAAAATTCTGTTCCAGCAATTTTCCAGTCATGTCACCATATATTCTTTACAGTAGTGGCAGTTTCACAGTCAGAAAAACATAAGGAAACATGTTAGTCCAAGCAAACAAAGCCCAGTCTCCCACACATATAAATGCACCTATTGATGCTTGACTGTGAGTTTCAGTAAAATAAACATTTTTCTTGTCAGGGCCACAATTAATTAAATGATGAAGCTACAGTTCATAAATGCTGTTAATAAAAAACATTCTTATTTTATTAAATAACAAGACTTAAATGTGAAAATGCTGAGATGGCAAGAAAATGACTAGAAAGCAAGACTGATAGAAGGTTGAAGAGTGTTCTTATCACTGTATACAGTTCTAGAGAACAGGCAATGGAAGTAGAAGAAAGATTTATAAAATCCTGGAAAGAATTTATTTGAAATTTAATTGGGAAGCTTTCTTTTCTTGAAAACTTTTCTCTCTTAAGTGAACAGGTGGTTCTTTGAACAACTTGAAGTGCAAGTGTAAGGGGAAAGATGATGGGGTGTATTTTTTGTTAAACTTCTGAAGAGGTGGATTCCTCAGTATAACTCAAATGTTAAGGCTTTGCGTCAGAACCCGTTGTTATATTTCTGTGTGTTTATTCCTTTTCTCCATTAAAGCTCCACACTGAAGCATTCTTTTCTTCACTCTGATGAAACTCTGCTTCGTCACAGAGCTGTTTTTTAGAATGTGAACTATGAAGAAAACATGCTATAACAGAACAGCTGTGTTAATGTTTTGAATTGCAGAGATTTCTGACAAGCTTCCAGGGTCATTGTAATCTTCACCTTTTTGTACTTCTTTAGGAGTAACTTTAAGATTATAATCTTAGATGCAAACTGTCACAAGTTAATTTTGAATTATTTTTAAAATTAATTGGATAGAAACACGAGATGTCCCGTGCCTTGGAGCAATGTTGTGATTCTAAGTTCAGGCAGTACTGCGGGGTGATATGAAAGCATGTTATTCATCAGGATCTAAAAATGTATTTTCACTATGGTTAATCGTTTTCCCTGGACTTGAATGGAGTTCTTGTGCCGAATGTTTTACTCACAAGTCTGAATTTTTCCATTGAGTGAAATGAATTTGAACTCTTTGGATTTCTAAATAATTTCCATTTGAAATTGGTTTAAGCACAGAATTAGTAAACTTAGGAAATTCCATTTGGGATGCTTATGGGAAAGGGAAGAATCTGTTGATGTGGCATTTCCTTTGAAGTTCTCTGGCTGTCCATCTGTCTCCCTGCTGCCTCCCCATCACTTCCTGTGGTGGCCCCAGGAGCACTTGGCCATGAGAGCAGCACATGTGGAAAGTCATCCACATGTCCAAAAGAATAGCAGATGACAATAACATTTCTTTTAACCTAAGAAAGTAAGAAATTGTGAGGTGGAAACTAAGGATTCAAAAGTAAAACGCCAATCTTTGCTTTCTGTTAGTAGAGAAAAAGGTGGCAAATTGCAGATTCCTTTGGCTGAATGACTCAGCAACTGGACTGGCTGCTTTCTGACAGTAACCCATTCCGAGGAGCAGTTCTGCTGGCCAAGTGAAGGGCTGAGGAGCAGCTTTGGAGAGAACTGGAGAAGCAATAGCTCTGAAAGGTGTGGTTCCTAGGACTTTAATAGAGATATGTCCTCCAGTAAATCCCTCTGCAAGGAGTTTAGGCCTCCTTATCTCTGCTCATGCTGCTGCATTCCAATACTCAGCTCCTTGGTAGAGTTGGTACTTTCTTTTTATACAAATAAGTTTATTTTTGAGAGTGAAATACATTAAAGATTTTTGTCAGTGCATAGGAAAAGGAAACCTTAATGTGATGTGGAGAGTGAAAAAGATCTCTTATGAGTACACTGAGAAGTAACTAGCAGAGAGTGAATATTAAAGATGTTGGAATTTAATGACAGACAAATTTCTAACTCCACCTTCTCCTGTCAAAAACAAATGAAAACAAATGAAGAGCTATGTTTGATTCTTAGAGGGTTATATTCATTCTACTTTGTCCTATCAAAACTTTTTCAGTTGCATTTCTTTCTTTTAAAAAACTTAAAATTAATTCAACACTGTTTCAGTTATTATACCCTTTCACAATAATGTATTGATACTTGCAGAGTGATACCATTTGCAAGAACCTGCTACTTTCCTAAGATAAGATGCCCCAAAACTTAGTGAAGAGTTTCTTAAAACCTTGTTTCTCATTCTTTTAATATGTTTTCCAAACCAAGGCTAACTTTCACTGTAGGTCATATTAATAGTCCAAAAATTAAAAGCTGATCTTTGTGTTTGTATTTTAAATTAAAACAATGAGAGGCTTTCAGAGCACTCGCACACACTCCCCAGGCTGTGGATTTTCTCCAGTCCATTGGTCTAGAGGTTTCTCTTGAAATATTGTGGCAGGAAAGGGGGATTAAATTACTGAGGCTGTCAAAAAGGACAAGCACTCTGCCATACGTTATCATTATCACTGGCTTCCTCAGTGGAAGAAAATGCAGTAAATCACTTCAAATACAAAGCAATAAAGACCACTGGCTTTTAAAATCATGACTGCTATTGCCATTAACAGAAAGTGACAGCTGTGTGGCATGCTTAGATGCTGCTTGTATCTTTTTTGACAGTATGCACATAAACCTGCCAGTGACACACCATTAGATCACATGACCTTGCAAATTTGATGCTAACATTGCTGCTTTTCCTTAGAAAAAAGAAAGAAATGTTTATTTTTCTTTGTTCTTTTCCTCATGTTCTTTCTTCCAGAAGGTGAAAAACAATTGATACTGATATTAATTCTGATCCGCGTTGCAGTGCTAAATGTGGCTAAGGCAGATAATTGTGCAGAAAAAGAGTATCTCAAAGGTGTTCTTCTAAAGCCAGATCTACACACTGACAGGTCCATGTTAGTGCTGAAAAACTCTATTAAAGGTCTTTGTAAATAATGATGGTGGTTTGCCTTGTTGTTTGTCTCTGTTGAGGAGGTATCCCTGAAAAGTTAATATCTACCTAAGCAACTAACTAGAAAAAAATTTGTTTCAGCTGGGAATGATACCTGCACTCTGATCTTATTTCTTCCCTGAGTAGGTTCATGTGGCACGGAATATTGCAGCCTCACTTAATGTTGGCTTAGTGCTGTAGTTTGGGTTTTGGTTTGGGAGTTTGTTTGTCTGCTTCTTTTGCTTTTAACAATTTTATTTTGCAAAAGAGAGATTCTACCATCAGTATTCTAACACTAATGAATTTGAAAAGTACATTTCTACCCCATGTAGTGTAGTACATTCGTTGCTTTCTGAATTCAGAGTACTAAAAGGAGTCTAAGAGCTTCAGAAAATGTTCCTTGGCCCTAGAATTTCCAAAAACACACACACACACACACACATATATATATATATACAGAGATGTAGCTATTATATGAATACATGTGGGAAAGAGTATAAATTAGTCTTGTCCCATTTAATTATAATAATAAATTTTTTCTTATTCAAATTTTTTTATTTCAATAGGGTGTATGCATTACTTTGACAGAATGAATTACAATCTTTGATCCTGTTTTCTCTTACAGGTCAATCTTCATTAGAATGGAATAATTATTAAATTAAAGATTGATTTAATTCGCAGAAGAGTAGGATACCTGCTGATTGTATTTAAAGTGTTGGAATTACTTGTAAATCTTTTAAATATGTGTTTATCCACAAATCACTGATTCACTCTGCAGTAAGAAAGAGGCTGATCTCTATTTCATTTCCGTTCTATAGCTGAGATTCATGTTTTGGCCAGAAAACAGGTTTTACTGGAATGGAGCAGGGAACACCATGAAATCATTACTTGTTGGGATGGAAATATCATACCAAAACATTCTTAGGTTTGGAGATTTAAAAAAAAAAAGAAATTTAAAAAATAATTTAATAATCAAGGAGAGAAGCCTTACTTTACCATGTAGATTAGGAAAGTGGGTAACATTCTACTAAAACACGTTCTGCTAAGATCTGAGAATATTGAGAATAAAGTACTCTTTTTTTCTTTTTTTTTTTTGGTGGTTCATGAGGGATAATTCAGCAAATAGCTAGTCTGTGTGCTGCAATTTCTCCTGTAAATACTAAATATTTTACAAACCTAAGGTAAAAAGAAGGTGAAATAACAGCAGTAAGCTTTTTCTCTGATTAGACACATTCACCTTTTAATGTGCCCTCGTGGTCCTGTCCTCTGTGTTACCAGGTAGGTTGTTTTCTGCAGTTATTGGTGTGTCTGGCTTGGCCTGTGGTGGAATTTCAATTCAGTCATGACTAAACAGGAAGGCAGGAATTTCATCAGTAGTCCAGCAAAGACCTAGCAAGGACCACCAAGAAACAAAATTTATGAAAAGATTCTGCCCATACACCAAAAAAGTTTCCAACTCTATGCATTTTAAACCTGGCCTAGTTATATCAACACGTGTTTTCTATCACAAGCTTTACAAACTAGTATCAGAGCTTTTTCAGCTGAAACAGGAACTCAAGTAAACTAATGCTTTAAAGCTCAGGAAACCAAATTATCAAGGATATAAATATCATTGAAAATTGCCTGCAGATGGTGGAGCCTGACACTTTATTAGTGTTTGTGCTATGCCAGATTATAGAGCACAGACATTGTATTATGTATATTAAGTAGTGTATTAATTTGTTTATTTTTTCCTGTCACAAAGAATATTGTTAGAAACAATACTCATAATGATTGGATCTGTATTGGAACATAAATAAATAGATTCGTCACACGCTGGTTTTGTCTTCCAAAACCAAAGTCACTTTAATGAATCTCTCTTGAAGAAGATAAATATTCTCAGGTGTTAAAAGATACATTAATATAATACATTAAATTACTGCTAAGGCAAAATTACTGGTAAGCCAAAGTTGCAGCTATAGCCTAATTCTGTAGTTGAAACAGAGCCAATTCGATCCTGAAAATAATGCATTTCACAGCTTTATAGTCTTTTAGTTTATACTTGCAAGTAAATAAATGTAGATTGACATGGCATTTATACAGGAAAGTATGTTTATTTTATAGAATCCTAAAATCATTAGGTTGAAGAACTTTAGAGTCACAAAGTCCAACCAATATCCCAGCACTGCCAGTTCCACCACTAAACTATGTCCCCAAGTGTCCCATCCACACTTTGAAATACCTCCAGAGTTGGTGACTCCCTGAGCAGCAGGTTCCAGGGCCTGACAACTCTTTTAGTAACTAATTTTTTTCTAATATCCAATCTAAAATTTATTTGGAGTGGAGTTTACTATTCATTTAAAGGTAAGATTTCAAAACAAAGTTGAATTTTCTCTTCTTTCACTTATTCATATGGAATCATTTTAAGTGTTTATTAGAAATGTTGATTTTGGTTCCATATTTGAACAAACAGTGGCAGAAAATGCAAGAATACTCAATATAAAAAAATCAAGAAAATATGCTGTTAAATAGAATTATGTAAAATATATGAGCATAGTTCTTTTGACAAGCATCTTTGTTTTCAGACAGTCCTTGTCTCTATCATTATTAGGGAGATTTTTGTCAGAACACTTGCTTTTTCTTATAGCTGTAATGTGTGACATGGGAAGCCTTTTTGGTTTGTTTCTTTTTCCGTATAATAGAGATTCAAGTTCTTTTATTTATTTTAGGAAGATACACTTGCTAACATTTGTAAAAACTTTGGGACACAAAAATGATTATTTCAGCACCTGAACCCCGTCATTACATGTTCAAGTCTCTAAATCAGCTAAAAGGACACATCTCTGGCAGTCCATTTAACTTTCTGTAACTGTGTCGTAGTTATTTTTTATTCTTCCGCTGTTGTCTTTCAGCATTTTAAGGGTGTAGAAATGTTGGTCATGTAGAGGAAGTTACCAGATTCCTCCTGCCAGACTGTAGCTGAAATGCTTGCAGACCTGGAGGTAGAGTGTGTGCTCTTCTGACAAGTGTCAAGAGAGACATATGTGAGGAGTGGAGGAATCCGTGCGTCGAACAGTCACCCTGCTGTGATAACAAGAGTGAACAGGTTTATGCAAGAGCTTTCCAGGCTGATCCTGACAGGTGCATCATTTCTTGGTGGGAAATGATTGTTATTCCAAGAAACAGACTGTATGAAGTAGTTGTTCTCCAAAGAAAATCTATGCATCCATGTTACAGGGGAGTAGAGCACGTGTACAGTTGCTAGCTTCACATTAATATGCGACATTAACACTCAAAGTTTTCTTCTTCCTGCCCAAAAATGGCTGATCTCTGGAATAAAAATATTAGAGTCAAATTTTCCTACATAAGAACTTTTGCCCAGTCACTCTAAATTACCTGCTGGTAAGAATGCCTTTAAGTGTTATCCTAAAAACAATAATAAATAATTGTCCGGGCTTTTCTGCTTCACTGTAAAACACATTTTAAGTTTAAGGCACTTATTTTTTCACTTTTCTTTTGCCAGACAAGTTCCATTTAGTTCTCTACTCTTTCTTGCTGTGGCTAGCAAGTATCTTCCCACACGGTGCTTTTACCAGGATGTCAAAATTTCTTCTTATTCTGTCAGTAAGTTTGGGATTCCTGCAAGGAAGTGAGTAACTGGTGTTACAGAAATGAAACGTGGGAATGAGCCAGAGAGAAAGTCTCGGATCCCAGAGAAAAGTATGGGAGAGGAACGCTATCCATAGTAAGAAATCCTTGTATAAATTTGATATACCAACTCCCATCAAAGTAGGTTCTCAGGCAGTTTAAACTGTGTCTTTTTAAGCAGTTCAGCCTGAAAACAGAACTCTTGCAATTTTTGGTAAATGAAGAAGACAACTTAAAGCATACCAAATATCATATTTAAATATTCTCTTAAAGCATTGGTAATATTTTTCAAAAGTACAAAACTCAAAGTGATTGTGGTACCATTCTTGGAGTCTAGTTGGAGTATTCCCGTGGGATCCAGAGTGCAAATCTCCTCCTTCTTGCTTAGCAGCAAAGATTCAATCCAATATTATCGTCTTTTAGGCATATTTGAACTATATGGTGTTAGAGGGGCTGTTGTTTTCCTCTGTTTTGTTGAAGTTTGACCTATTCATGTAAAATACCTGTGTTTGATCTGAACCACAAGGTGGGTCTGTATGAATGACACTGCCCTTTGGCTGTAAGATACTGTCTCAAATTTTACTAGGCCTGCTTTTAATTTATGTTTTAGTGAAATTTTTGGTAATAGTTGGTACCCTTAAGTGAGGAAAGTTAATTCAGCATGAATCTCTTCTTCTATCACTGTCTTAACTGCTGTGCTGGTTTCTCCAAGAGATTAACACCGAATCATAACAAAACAGATCTGTTCCCAAAACCCAACAGTTTTATCAAATTGTTCTTACAATTTTTAACTTATTTTTATTCAATTTAATATTTATCTTGTGCATCTAAGTATTTCTTTCTTTTTGATTGGGTTTGGGCAGTTTTGCTGCTGCTTAGCTTTGTGCCAAAATCTCAAGATAAATAAATTATATTCAGTCAAGCCACCTGCTGTTGGAAGTAGCTGTGATAGTTTTCCTTTTTTTGCCGCGAGAAAATTTTTTAAAATATTTTCATATTTTCAGTAGGTGACTGGGTTTAGCGACAAATATTTACATGCATATTTTCTATGATAAATATTTGTTAGTAAGAGACAAGCACAAAAATAAACTACTATAAAAACATATTGTAGTAGTCATTGTGTTTAAAGTCTTTTGAGGAAGATTTGATTGTATTTTGTCTAACATATCCTTTCCTTTAGACTTGGATTTTACGCAACTTGATTGCTACTCATTTGAAATTATGCTTATCGTAACATTTTTAGGCTGTAAAGCTCACAAACACTCAAAGTTTGAACAACATTGCCAAGACATACCAAATGTTAGCTCTGAATTCCTGTCATTTTGTCAGTCTCAGTGTTTCTGGCCCCAACACAAGCCACTAACTCAAGTCAGCTCCAACACAATACTGGAATTATGTGTTTAAAAGGAAAGCCATACTTGGATGCAATGGGCGTAATTTAAGTTCACGAAAGAAAAGCATATATTTTATATAGTTTCTTGTATGGCCATATGAACCACATAGAATTGTACCACAGAGTGGTGGGGAGGGGAAAGAAAAATGGAACATTTCTATAGGGCTACGAATCTATGGTTAAACCTCTCTGTCCTTCTACTACAGCTAAATAATGCTGAAGAAAAGAGGAAGATTTAAAAAAGAGGGACTTAGACTATTCTTGTCATGGAAAATGTTGAATTTACTTGATAAAGAGTTCTTATTTGTGTTCCAATTGTAAAATAGAATGTGAGTTTGCCTTTTTTCTGGTTTTAGAGTTGCTTTTCAACCCTTTTTGAAGGCAAAATATCTTTTTTCCTTCTTTTGTTTTTGGTTTTTTTGGGTTGGGTTGGGTTGGGTTTGGGGGGGTTTTGTTTGTTTTTGGGGTTTTTTTGTTTGTTTGGGGGAGTTTGTGTGTTTTGGGGGTTTTGTTTGTTTGGTTGGTTGTTTTTGTTTGTTTTTATTATCCTAAAATTTATGTGGTCAGTGATCCCCCAGAAGATGAACAGGATCTTCAGTGTGAAGATATCCAGTTTGCTCTAGTCAGTTTGAAAGAGATGTTCCAGAAGCAAAGAAATATCATTGAACAAGACATTGATGGTAAGTTTTAAAGATCAGTTTCTTGTAAATTTCTGTAGCTTAAAAATTATTTGTTGAATTTCTACTTTTCTCTACAAGGGTTACTATGAAAGTAATTGGTTGACATTTTGTCAATAAGAAATTCTTTAATATTAACTAATGGCTTCCACATTTGTTTGCAAAAGTCTGCAAAAACTGTCTGCTACTGTTCTTCCTTGAAATGTGTTTAAAAACCAAAGCCAAAGAGCATTCCCAGCTCATATTTCATTCATAAAACCTAAGAACTTTCCAGACATGCACTTGCTGTAATTCTCTGTTTTGTACATCATGCTTCATTGTAATAGAATATAATATATATTCTATTCTATATATTACTGTATATAATTCTATAATATACAATTCTTTATTACTGTATATAATTCTATAATATAGACTATTACATATTCTATGTAATAGAATATAATAATTATGAAGATATATTTTTATTAAACTTTATGTCAGTAATTCTGTATTGTAAAAGTCTATATCTTATTTAGAGCTATAACTCCCAGAGTACCTCCAGCTTGTGTCCTCCATGTGAAACCTGTTTCCCACACAGTTTGAAATACTGGTGGTTTTGGTAAGGTGTCAGTTTAGAGCGAACACCCTTCTGAAAGGGACTGTGACCAAACCTTCACTGTGACTCATTAAAGCCAGGTGAGGTGAGCAGGAGGTGTGGAATCTTCCATTTCCTGGGCTGGAGGATCATTGTTATAACACTGGTAAGAAGACTCAAGAAGGCTACTTGGTCCTTTCATAGACAGTGGAGGAAAATATTGTCCTTGCTTAGGGTATCTTGTTCCCCGTGGTAGCAGGGTTACCAGTGTGCATTTTTCTCCTACCTCTTTGTCTCAACCCTCTTTCCCCACTGTGGTAAAGCTCAGTGAAGAGAGTAAATGTGTCACAAACAGTCCCTCTCCTCTGCCAGTCCAGGAACCAGCCTGATGACTGCATGCACAGCACACAAGGTACAATAGCCAGAATTCCAGTCAGCCCCAGTGGAATGCCAGGCTAATGTGACTTTGCTACTTCTACTGCTGTGTCTAATTCCTGTACCTTGAGCAACAGGGAGCTGAGCAGTGAGGGAAAGAAATAGGCTTTCTTATCCACTCCCATTATCATGCATGATTTTCATCCGTGCTGTAGCTAAGATACTAAAAGTATGCATCAAAGTTCCAGGAACACGATAAGGAAAATGCAAAGAATCAAATCTTCATACCCTGGAAAAAGAGTATACAGATTTGATGCACTTCTTACTGTGGCTGAACTACTTAAGCTTTTCTCCACCAATAATTTTTCTCCAAGTAGTCGTACAAAAGCACATCTCCTCCAAAAGTATTTTGTAATCTCTCACTGGAAGGCAGTTTTTGTTCTGTATTTTATGGCCATCATTCCCATTGTCATAATTCCTATTTGATAAGATTGATTAGTGATATAAATATAATTTTTTACCCTTGAAAGTCACCTTTCACAAAACTCTTAAAAGTCCTAATCATCATCTGAGACAATTATTATGACAGGAAGGGCTGGTTTTTGTTACTAGTTATTGTTCTCTTAAAAGGTAATCATTAGTATGTAATGACAACCACTTCAATATTGTGAGGAGCATTTCTTCCCGTAATCATAAGACATTTGAACTAATTTTTAGTTTGTGTGCATTATATCCATGACAATTATAATAATAGCTAGAAATACTTTTATTCTTTTTCCTATCCACACTTCTGCCCTTCCCTGCAGATGCCAGGGAAGATTCTATTGCATCCATGATGTATAACATTGCATATTTTCTGAAAATTTAGAACTTTCAGAGAATTGAAATGAATTTTACATTAACATATGTCAGATCATGACAAAAGAACATGTCAGGGTATTTTCTTGGACAAAGACATTGTAAAAAGATTTGGATGCAGACTTCATTTAAATGTAATGGCACAATAAACAGAATTCCTAAGTGATATTGTACACATTCTCTGAGGCGGGTATTGGTTTGAGGGAAAAAGAATTTCCCCAGACACAGGGAAATTCGTAGGACACTACCACATGAAGATACAGTCATCCTTAGGTACATAAAGGTCCCTCATTCTTTTTGAGACTCCAAGAACGTATCTTTTTCATATCTTGTTCCTTTTGTTGCTGATTGTGTGAAAATGGCCTCCATGAAATTTGAAGCAATTAAGTGAATGACTTAGCAAGAGGATGAGTGAAAAACACTGTAGTCAAGATATCTAAAAATATGTCTCAGAGATAGTATGACAACATGAAAACCAAGAAAATAGAATTAATGCTCTGATATCAGTAATTACAGTTATCCTGTAAAACAGGATATCCAGTAAAAACAATACTGTCCCTTGAGGTCTGCTCTTGAAGTTGACAGCTCACTGAGTGATTTGTTCAAGATTATACAAAATGGTTTGGATCTCTAAGAATAGCATCCTGTCCTGTAATAGCTCTTTCAACAGAGTAAATGATGGAAGGTTTATCCCATGTTTTTTCTTCTCTCAACCACTTCTGAGCTGTCCCAGCAGCCTGGAAGTTGTAACATGCAGTATCATTGCATGTCTCAGAGTTCTTAACCCAGTTTATATACTAAATACATAACCTTGCCATTTATCAGCTGTATAATTTGCTTTGAAAAAATATGCTGTCAAGATTATTTGTTTTTATTCAAATTCCTTCTAGAGTCATGTTAGGCAGCCTGATTGCTTTTTATGCAGGACTGGGAAAGAGCCTGATTTTTGACTTAGCAGCATGTTTTAATCACAGCAGCAGAGATTCTGGCCCTCTGGGCTTACTTAGATATTGTAAAAGAGTGCAATTTCAAATCATGTCAGCTAATTTCTGTAAAATAGAAATTTAAAATACTACTTTAAAACCCACGTACACAAAGATGAAGGTAGTCAAATAGCTTAGTCTAGAGGAATTATCATCTTTGTTTATACCTCACTATTTTGCAACACATAGAAGCTTGTAATTTAAATAATTTTACATTGCACCAGCTGGAAAAAAGCAATTACTCTTTAAATACTAGTAAATGTCCAGCTGATTTGGACCTGTCCAATACACTGTAGAAAATGCATTAATGGGTATGTTTTTACTTAAAACTATTTATAAACATGCATATATGTTTTCAATAGAGTTTGAATTTACGTATTGCCACACCTCATATTTACATATTGAGAAAAATTATTAATTTATACAGGCAATTATTATACCATTAGTTTTCTTTGTTTCAAAGGCAATTAGAACTCCAACACTTTAATTGATGTACATTCTAGTTCTGAGAGTGCTCGGTTTCCAGCAGGCTAAATACCTGAACCGGGAGATTCCTTTATTAGTTATTTAGTTCTCCTCTGCGTGTGCCGGGTGCCTCTTAATCTCTCCAAACGCTACAGAAAATTACCAGAACAAAAGCAAAACCTTAAATGAAATCGCTAATGCTGTTTTGTGATGTTCCCTTTCTAGTTTTTTGATTCACAAGGTGATGGTGCAGTAATTGGGGAGCTCAAAGTAGCCGTGGAGGCCCCTCCACGCGCTGCCTTCAGTCGGTGAGGAGCGCGAAAGACGACTACGAGGCATGAAAGGAAGTTTGCCTACAGAAGTTCCTTCTCCCAGTGTAAATACATGCTTGATAGCGCATCAAAGATGAGATCTTTGTAATTCTTACGGTATATTTAATGTATAATTCATATGGAAAGGACGCTTGATTTGTAGTTGTAAAGTTTTGTATACTTTTCAGTCTGTTTGTTTTTATATTTCCCCCCTAAGGCTAAGAATCTCTCCACAATGGACAACGTCTTGTAAATAATTAATACCTACATGATTGAATGATGTGCTTTATTTGCATTTTCAAGATTTTTTCCCTACATAAAACAGTAATAAAAATGCAAGTCAAAATTTTAATTTTTAATAAAAAAACCATAAGCCTTAGAAAACTGATTAAAAATACTTTTATGTTATCCCTAATCACCCCGCTAAATGGAATGCCTGTGATTAGCCTCATTAAGAATTTTATACTGTGAAGATTTTATTAAAAGCAATATATGAAAATTACTTGGATTAATGTGTTAATCTGCCTCTTTAAAATGCTAATATCCATTTTATGCACATTAAATCTCAGTATGTGTTTTCTTTGATGCATGCAGTTCCTATCAATTAAATATAAAAAATTAGGCTAGTTGCAGGACTTATTAAATTACTGCAACCTTTTTAAAATAACTTTTACCCTTCTACTAACATTATAATCAGCTGTTTATGGTTACCATAATTTGAAGTAGGGGGAGGGCAGGCACAATCATTTTCTGTACAGTAGAAGATTTACTTTCAGCCAACATCTGTCAAAGCACAAAAAGAAGCCAAAGTTTGAGATTTTGTTTCACCTTCTTTGGGCTGTAGGGACAGGCAACTGTGTTTTTATTTGGGTTTTGTCACTTTTAGAACTTACATCAAACATATACAATAAATCGTTGTATCTGAATAACCAGTGTCTAGCATGGAAAGTTAATTTTACAGCTTTTAACCAATCTCAGTGAAGGATTTAATTGATATTTTTAATGGAGCTGTGAATCAATGCTGCAAAAAGGATTGTCTCTCGAGAACGAGGATATAATACATTTCATTTTTTAATTTACTTTTTTATTTGTCATTTTCTTCAAAGGATTTTATAGACTGTGGATTTCCACTGTTTGCAAACAGGCTATGTTTCTTCATAAGCATATGTAAAGTATTCAGAGAGATAAGTAATTTATTAAAATCTACCTAATTTGCCGTGATATATTAAATCTCTGCTTCAGTGATCACAGACCATTTCATTTAGAGAATTAGGCATTCCCTCTTTGTGTGATTAAAGCTCTGGAAAATGAGTTCTTTGCTCCTATTTGTGAACATTCAAAGCCTGCTAATGGCAAGAAGATGGAATAGATTATGAGACAATTCATTACAGTTCAACAGAAAAAAACCCCTGCTATAATGCAGAAATGCAAGTATGAATATCTGCATATAGTTTGAACCATCTGTGCTCTAATGGCTTCAGTAATGGCTCTTCGTCTTCAGTAGGCTTTGAAATGACATCCATACAATATTAATTTGTTGATGTACATTATGAGGCCAATGGAATGAATATATTCTGACCACAGAAATCTCTGAATTCCAGCATGATCCGCTGGTTGACTCCATTTTAGGACCTACCATCTTCAGTAGTACTTCTCATCCAGACTTTGCCAATCCTCACAGCACTTCATTCCTCTGGAACTTTTAGGAGACCACAGACAGCTGCATTCCTAAACCCCTCCATTCTTCAGTTAATGGCCATATGTTTGTTGTCATTTGGGCTGGCGCTTAGTTCATCATTTTGGCCACTATTTCTAGCTTTTTTTGGCTCTGTGCATCTATATTGTCAATAAGACTGTTATTATACATTACAATAATTTGAAACAGCCAGATTCGACACTGAGATTAACTGAGTGGCTTTGGAGAAATTTAGTTGTGGTATTCTGTCAGGAGGTTCTTATTATTCTTCTAATACTTTGCAAACCAAACTAAATATCCTGCACATAAACAAAGAAGCAAATTGTATTGAGTTTTTGTGTGTGACTGTTTACTGACTTGCAGGAGAACTATGTTAACTGGTGCTTGTTTTCTTCTGAAATAAACCATGTGGTAAAATTAGAAAATCAGTGATGTTCATCTCCCTTAAACATTTACAGTAACACCCTTAGCACTTAATCTTCGCCATCTGAAGCTGAAAACTTAGAAACCAAGCATTCATATATTCATTAAACACAGGCCTCTTCATACGTTCAGTCAGTTACTGCAAAATATTCCAGTTGACATTTGGTTACATTGTGTTAACTGTTCTCAGTGACTCCAACATTAACATGTATAATTTGCCTCAGGTTCCTAGACATATTTCTTTGTAAGGCTCGCTGTTACTCAGTTTTGGATTTTAAAAAATAATCTTGATTTCTATTCATGTTTATTGCTAAAGCAGATATAATATTCAGCGAGGATTTTCCCAACAGATGGATTGTATTATCTTATGCAACATAAACATGCGATCATACCAGAAAGTTTTGTTCTTGCATTAAGTAGTCTGTATTTCCAGTGTGCTATTAAATCTGAAGTCTAAATGCTACAGTGTGTAGGGAAAGTGGAAAATGTAACCTAGTACTGTTTTAGCTAGATTCTAGCAATGAATAGCTTGAAGAAATCTTACATCTAGGTACTCTTTAGACTAAGGTACAAAGGAGCCATATTAACGTTGGGTACTACCGTGCTTTAAAATGTTGCTCAGTTAATATTAATTTTTGTGGAATAGGTAATTTTTTTCTATGGTGTAACTTGGTCTCAACAGTGGTCCTGCATAAGGTGAAATGGCAGTGTCAAATGATCAGTTTTATTTTATATCTTTTCCCATTTATTATTAGAGCTTATAGCTTTACTATGATTATCTTCTGCTGTGGGGTAATAGCTGGTATTCTCCAGGTGTCCCAGTATGTCTATCAAGATGGAAACATTTTTAGCTCAAAAGAACTTAATCTGTTTTAAATGCTGCTTTTAACCATTTATAACCTTAACCTAGGGATGGAAGTTACAAGAGCAAATACATCACGAACCAGGTAACATCTCTGTGAAGTCGATCAATCTTTCTGCAGAGTAAGTCCCTGCTTATCTCATATTATGATTTTAAGATAAATTTCCATCAGGTTTTGTGAAGCTGTTGACAAAAAATAGCTATGTTTCTGTTAACAGTGTGGTTTGCTCAGGTAAATTTTCTGTAGATTTCATTGATAAACAATTTTTTGTGGTTTATTCCTGGGTTGGGTTGTTGGTTTGGGTTTTGGTTTGTTTGGGTTTTTTTGGGTTTTTTTATGTTAGACTGAGATTATTTTAAGAGTAAGAAAACAAACTGATAAATCAAACAAGACCAATCTCACACTGAAATTATCCTCTTCATGACCTTCATTCATGAATTCTTAACACATTTTAGAAATTCAAAGCAACTGGTTTCCCTGACCTGTGAGAAATGGGGATATAAACCTGTAACCTCTGTCTGCACCCATTCTCTGTATCAAAATATATCTTACTTCAGTAGTCAAAGATCAGTAGCTGCAACTGTGCAAGACAGGTCTTGCACATGATCTAGCAATGATTTGTTTAACATTTTTGTGGATTTGGAAAAATAATCTATTTTCTATTTAGACAAACTGTCATTCTTGTTGGATGCAAAATTATTTCCTTACATATTAAAGCTGCAAGAACTGAACTGTCCTTGAAAAACCATTGGAAAAATGTCCTTCTACTAGTACAACAACAAAAAAAAAAAATCAATCAAATGAAGTTTCTTTTCCTTGAAGAACTGTTACCAACCAGTGATTATTCTGATTACATACTCGTAAGTATAAATAGCTACAATAGTTGAAAGCCTTTGAATTCTATGATAATGAAAACCAGAAAGTGTTTTACCATATATAGGGCAATTTTCCCAAAGAAAGGAAAGGAGTTGACACCAATCAGCATCTGATTCCAAACACACAGTACATGAACAGTAAATAAAACACAGCAAACTTAAGAAGAGAACATCAGAAAATCTTTACAGAAAGTCTTTCTACTTTTTGAAAACATTCCTTAACCTTCTTCCCTCTGCAAAAAGCAGTTATTGTAGTGTACCAAAATCAGACCCATTTGGAAACTTTCCAATAGTTTGGTATTGTCAATGGTATAATTTACATCTTGGATGAAATGAACAAAAATGAATCTATTTATAAAGCAGTATCAGTCGTGTATCAGCATACAGTAAATATCACCTGAGCAACAACAGATATGGGGAATTTTGTATCTGTAGTTAAGGCAAACAAGTTAATGTAACTTGTCATTTATTTTAGAATGGAATTTACAGTTATTTACTCAAAGTCTGTAGTAACGGAGCTTCTCACAGAAGTCTGTGAAAGTAATGTGCAATTACATTTCCACTCACAACATCCTACAAATAGAATAGTGGCCTGTAACATGGGCCCTATTGATGGATCCTACAACAGCATATGTTGTGGAAAGCACTGGTTGGTGTAGCTTTGTTAAATCTCTCCTCAGCATCTTCTCTGAGTTGGCCTGTTCAGGGAGAGCACAGAAGTTGGCTGTTCGGAAGTCTGCGGAGTGTGAGACGTGCTGTTTCTCCGTTTTCATCCTTCTCTGGAGGACTGTCTCCCTGCAGCAGGGAAGTGGGAGGAGGACTTTTCTACTAATGGTGAGTTTTGTTTTTAAAATCAAAGTACAGAAAGGCTTTGGGCAAAATTGATAAGAACTCCTTAGATGCTATAAATTGAAATACTTCTTGTGTTTCACTTGCACTGCAGTAAGCGGGAAGTCCATATTCGACCAGGCTCATAACCTTGATTCTTGTTTATTGTAAATTTTGGTGCACTGCAGTGGTGACAGAAAAAAAAAACCACAGCACAGAAAGATGTAGAGCAAAAAGATTACGCTTTAAGAATTAGTTTATACTTAAGAGGGTTATTTCTATATTGTCACTGTAGATATTATCCCTTAGAATTTCTTTCCTGTTGCACTCAATGGGCTCCAGATACTTTCTTTGAAACTGGAGTGCACTGCTTCAAAAATCACAGGATCACAGAAAGGCTGAGTTTGGAGAGGTAACTCCGGAGGTTACCTTGTCCAACCCCACCATTCCTCTATAAGTTTCCTTTCCTCCCAACAGAAAGAACCCTTGGAAAGGTACCAAATAAAAGCATTTGTTACTTTGGTGACAGAGAGGCTTTTTATTCAAAAGAGAGTTGAAATTACTTAGCCATTTTCTGGAAGCGTCCCTTCTATCCTTATGTTTACCATGTGAGGAAATGAGGCTTTACAATTAATGAGGGAAGAGGCATAACTGCTTGTGACTGTTCTGCTGGATTTAAGCTGATTCCTACACATCAGTGCCCATCACCTGGGAGAAAGCAGAAAGGACAAGCAATCTTTTCATAAGGTTTCCCACTGCTGCTGAGGGACGCTGAGGAAAATCCCAGCAGGCACAGCCTGGTTGCTGCGGGAGCACATGGGGACAGAGAAGGCAAGGGTAGGACTGGTGAAATTAAAGAGCTGTGTCTACCCTAGAGTAACGTCAGTGGTTGCAAAAGATTTGGTGTTTTTTGAGTGCCTGAGAGGAATATGGGCTCCTTCTTGGGGTTGCTGTATGTCGGTGAGGAAATGGAGGGAAAATGTGGGTCTTATGTAGAAGAAGTCACATGGGAGATATCCTGGGAGACAAGGAAGGAGAAAAAACAAGATGAGGAAATAAAAAAGAAAATAGAGAATTAAACATTGTAAAGAAGCAGGTGTCCTGTACAAAGAGCTTTCCCACCAAGCTTCTCCCCATCACTTGTACGAGGCCTGGTTTCAGATGGAGAGTGGAGGGAGGGCCCAGGTGGGGATCCTGGAGAGATGCAGGAAGGGGTTGGTGTGTCTCATTTTGTCTTTGTCCATTTTCCTGTTTTAGTATTGAGCCTGATTTCCTGAAGCTTTTACATTAGGAAAAAAGGTTTTTTTCATAAACCTGTGCAGCATTTTTGCCTTTGAAGGATGCTTCCCAGGGTTTTAATAGCAGCAAGTCTGTCACATACAGGTTATTTTGTACAAAGGAAAGAGAAAGGACACTGAACTTCACAGTCCATTTGGCTGTCCCTCCAGGATGACCTTCCTCAGCCTGATGAACCACATCTTCTACTGTCCATGTGATATCCAACTCAGGATACAAATGAGTAGGCAAATGAACTGGAAGTTGAATCCTGGCACACAGCTCATGGAAGGCACAGAGACAGAAAAACATCAAAGAGAGGAAAAGGGAGTGGTGGAAACCAACGGTTTGGTTTCACCTGGAGTTCAGTCCTGTCAAAACAGAGGAATAAAACAGCATGATGCTTCTCAGGCTTAGGTTAAAAGACAAAAAAACCCCAACCAAATAACAAAAAAGGCCACTCCACCCAGTAATTTGTAAAACATCAGAAATTATGGGATCATGAGGTAATCTCAAGTAATCTCTTGTGGTAAAATGTCTGGTCTGATTTTTTTTTACTATGCTTTTTATGATTAATTTTGCTTGTAAAGTAGTACTGTTGATACCAGTTACACACATGCTCTCTGAGTATTAACAAGAAAATGTAAGTTCATTTCAGGAACTGCTGGAGGGTGGATGTTATTCACATTTTATAATCCCTGTTTATGTTATGCTCTGCTTATTAAGTAAAATAGTTTAAGTGCACTGAGTGAAATGGGAGATTTATATTTTAAGGCGGGCTTATGTTTAGAGAAATAGTTGTTATCTACATCACTGAGAAGTGCACAGTGCATTTTCTTTGGGCTTAAAGCCAGACAAGACATTCATAATAAGCTATTCTGACTCCCTAGGAAAGGCTCTGGAATTCAGTTACCTGCCTGAACTACTGAAGGATCTCAGGACGCTTGAGGAGAAAGGTCTGCAGTCACTTCCTCACTTTGCAACTGCAGTTTGACATCCACTGTGTTTTACTCTCAAGCTTGAAGCTTAAATGTAGTGTGAAGGTTTGTCTGATTTGGTTGCCATTATTTGACATCCTTCACTTGAAATTATAGTTCTACCCAAATTTGCTAAAAATTCACCTTAGGCCTAAGCACTTCATTTTGTGAAACAGATAGCAAGACTAAATCTAATTTTGTGTGTTTATTACAAGTATTATTGTCCTACTTGATTAGTTTTGGTGTGAAAATATTTTCAGTGCTACTTCTTTACTTTCACCAATCTGATAATTTTAAAAATTAAATATAAATTTGAGAGGGAAATCAGTTAGTTGCATATTAAATTTTATATATATATATTATAATATTCTAATCAAAAAATCATCATTGTATAATATAGTGAGACACACTTGGAAAAAGTACAACTTTATGTCTGACTTTTTTTTTCCTTTGTTACCATGCCTTGTTTTAGCATTTGCTGGCAGGGGAAATGCATGGCAAACTTTCATATTCTGATTGATTCAAAACTTGATACACAATATAGAACACCTGTTTATTCTTAAATATTAATTTATTATTAAACATAATATCATTATGCATATTAAAATCATTAATAAATACTTTGCTACTTATGTCAACTTTTATATTAATCCATGCTGTGGTTTTGGGGTGTTAAATTATTGCATTTATAAATTGTTTATTCAAGGAAGAATTATTTATCAAAATGTAAGTGTGGAAAAATAATATTTTTGAGATTGGTTTCTCACAAATCCTGTAACAGCAAACTAGAGGAATATAATTGTTCTTCTCTTTCATTTCTCAACAGCTTTGAGACTGTAGTTTGTTATTTTATCTTGCAGCATTTTTCTAGTACATACCCCAGATATTTCCTCAGCACACTGCCTGGGGAAGGAAATGGGAATTTAAAAATGAAATCTTCCATTTTACAAAATTGATATAGACCACACAGTAAACTTAGGTAAGTACTGAAAGTACCCACTTCATGGCATTGCATTATGGATCAGAATGCACGAAGCACCACTTGTGGGGGAAAGTTGCCCCCTGCTGTCCCATGTGACACTTGCATACGGAATTGTAATTTACAACATTTGAGATTCATTTGTCTACTGTTTCTTTAAAGAATGTGTTTTAATTCTGAATTTGACAATTTCGTGCGGGTGTATGGTCTGTACAAGATCGGATGTTACAGGAAGGAAATGAGCTCAAAGACTGCACTCGTAAAAGCCTCTTCTTGTTAAATACTAAAATTAATTGATCTGTTTAGTTTTATTTAGGCCTGTACCTGCGTGTGAAGCAGATTTTGCCTTTAATAATTATATGTATATATTTTATTGCAGGAATTATATTGAAATGGCCTTAGTGTTTTTCTTCCTTGTTCTTTGCAATGGAAATTTCATGCGTTTCTACACAGTGGGACTCTACCATTTAATGTCACAGTGCTGAGTAAAAGGTGGAAAACCAGTTAAGGAGGGGAAAATAGAGGTTACAGACACAAGGAAAGAAATGTGTAGCTAACAAAAACGTTACTGAAATAATACTTAGTATTTCATTCCATATATGTAAAATGTAATTTTGAGGGAATCTCTATCCATGGTAGTGTTATGAACCTTTAAAGGGATTTTGTTTAAAATATTCGTTTTCAGGGTCTATTTAGTTGCTGCAGACTACTCCTTTCAGACCTCTCATTTCAATTGTACAATAATTGCAGAGTATCATTCCATTTGATAAATATTTTTGCTTGTACAAATAGATGTAGACATTAAGAAAGAAACAAATATACGAGTTCTTAATTTTTTACCACCTTTTCAGAATACTGTAAATTCCCTTTTTGCTTATCCCTTAAATAGTAGTAGTTAGTTCAGCTTACCTACCTATGGATGCTTTCTAAGAATTTGTCAGCAAAGCAAATTAACAGTTCAAAATCCTTACATGCATAAATAATTTAAAGACCGAGGAGAAATTAATCACAAACGCCAAACCTCTGGGAAGCTTGTAAGGCATTGTCCTAGTCACAGTGTGAGTATCTGTCCCTATTTACACTGCACAAATGGTACTTGAAAACAGCTACAGTGGTAACAAAACAATTGCCAATGTTTATGCTTTCAAATTATGTCTGTCAGAACAATTTGCATTTACGGATCTTAAATGATTCAGTAACAAATGCCAAACATAACTTTGTAACACTAGGCAACTGGTATCACATTGATATTATTAACATTTACTACATTATTATTATTAACTTTTAGATACCAGTTTTGTTGGATATTTTCATGAAATAGCAGGTTTTTTTCAAATCCAATCTTTGATTTGCAATTTCCAACAAGGAATCCTTAAAGCATTCTACAAACTGTATAGCACATAGAAATCATTTTGAAAAGAGAGACAGTAGGAAAAAAAAAAAACTGCCTGGAGGCAGTTGGTGGGAGTTGAGGATCTGTCAATGGCAAAGTGGCAACACAACTGTGCAAGGACTGAGACTGCAGGGATAATGGGGTCTTTTTGAAGGCAACGCACATTCTTTTCCTCAGTCCTAGTACCTGTTGCTCCTGTCGGTGCTACTCACCTTCTGTAGAGGACCCATTTCTCTTTTTGAGGATTCATTGACAGTGTCAGGGAGATATCAACCACGAGGCAGCTTCTGCTTGGATGTTGTGCTAAATGTTTAAGCTTTGCATGCCTATGGGGGACAACAGGAAAAGCTTAAGTAACAGAAATCCATGGAGGCTTAAATACTTTAGAAGTATTAGAAGCCACTTGTGGCTCAGAAATGCCCTGAGCAGAAAAAGGGTAGAGTGTGAGAGAATGTTATGAGGATGTGTTACATATTCTTTCCCTGCTGTTGTTATTTAGGCACTCTTAGTTACTTCACTATATAAATTTTAAGTAATTTATAGCAGAACATGAAGTTAAGCCTACTGGTTTTTAGGCCTCCTTCTTCATTGCTCAAAAGAGCTCTTTAACAGTACATTCAGCACAGTACAACTTGGGACAACAGTACAGCAGATAGTTTTAGAGTGGAAAAAGAACAGAAAGAAATTGGGAACTGACATTATGAAAGCTGAAGCGCAGTCCAGGTCATGTATTCTAACAGTTCAGGTTCTCTGTTCTTGAATTCCTTGCAGTCCAGAGGTCGTGAACTGTACACAATTTGAAGTTTGGGGTCACAGTGGAACTTAACTGTTCTGTAACCCAGTAATCAAATTATCACTCTGTGGTTTGCTGACTTGCCACTCTCTATGTTATTCAGCCACTATTATCATTTCAAGAATTTAGTGTTTACTACATATGCTTGGAAGTCTTTAGTATATCTGAAAATGCATACTTGAACAAGCAACCACTGTGTTGCACAAGTTTGAACTTCCTCCCATCCAAACTGTGATGTGGTCCCAAATGTTCAGTTTATCCCAAACATGCCTTGTAAATTAATCTGTGTTAAATTTAAAAACAAAACCAACAAGAGAACCGTCATATTTATAAGGATCCACAAACAGGGTGAGACCAAGTAACAGATCTGAGTCAGTATTTCTGAAAGAATGTAGAATGATCAACCTAAAAGGCAGGCATCTGGCAGTATTGCAGATGTCTTTCTCAGAAAAAGAAGGAAAATAAAGAAAAAAGTACTTTAATCCTAGAAAGTTAAAGAGAGGTTGACAAAAGGACTTTTTTCCAAAGTTGTAGGGTTTCGTTTTTTGACATTTACTGTTGTAGTTCAGATTTTACCATATGTGTGAATCACAATTAAAGTCATTCTTTAATTTCACTGTTATATTGTTATCTTTACATCTAAAGTTATTGAGTTCACTGCTCTTCTTGTGGCACCAGCATTGTTACCAGCACGTGTTATCTTGTCGGTATCTACTGTGTTCCTGTTGATCAAAGTGCCCAAAAGCGAATCCCTACCATTAGTTTTGTATAAAGCTCTGGGTATTTGAGGTGATAAGTTATATAAATTTAAAAGCATGTACTAATATGCAGTATAAATTCACGCGTGATATAGAATATTGACTTTTGTATTTTCCTCTATGTTTTCACCCTGTAGATTTTCAACTTTACCATATGGCTTAGCTGCTATAGCACAGAACCTGAGTAAATTCTTCTATTGATTGTGCCTTGGATCAGCATAAAAGCAGCAAAAAATAGAGATATTACACTGGGCAATCTGAAGTATCATAGAGAAAAGGCTGTTTTTTCCTTTCTTTTCAAATGTATGGCAAGGTAAAAATCCATCTGTCAAAGTAATAACAAGGTCCTGTTTAAAGAAACAAATTTCTAGTTGTGTCAATACATTTACTGTAGTTTCCTATTAAACCTTGTTGCAATTTATTTCCTTCTTCTCTATATGCAACATGTTTGACTGAAAAGTAGTTGCAATAATGTGAAGTTTTCTAGAAAGTCATGAATACCTTATGTGAGTGGAAATGTGTTCGGTTGCCTGTTGCTCCACAGCCATTAATCTGATGAATAAAGAGTTTGCACATGGGTTCACTCAGAGAGTTAACATCTGATTTTATGTGGAAATATTTAAAAGAAAAAGTACAGCATAGCCTGAAGCCTGTTAGATAGGCTTTTAGAGATTTATTTAATTCAGTTTCTTGTTTTGGTTCCTATTGTCTACTTAGAAAAGAATGTTGTTTTGAAATGTAAAATGAAAAAAGGGGAAACAATTCAAACAGCATTTCTACTAGACAAAAAAATCCTTCTCCTCAAACACATACAAAACCTGTCAGTTTTCATTACTCATCTGTTGTTCTACTATTTCATTATCATCTACATTAAATCAGATGATTCCCCACCTTTACACTGGTGCTTTTCAGATAAAATAAAGGGGCAGGAACTATCTTCATTTATCAACATCAAATAATATCAACATTTGTACTGGGATAGTATTTGTGTCAACAATTCATTTTTAGAACAAAGAACAAATAGAATTAGTAGCTATTATTTCTCTCTGTGGAGATAAATGGTTGGTGCAGGAGCTACTCAGTCTTAAGTTACAGGGCAATGCTGCATCTCTTCTTGATCTAAAAGGGATTCCTGGTGAATTCAGGAAATCTTCAAACCTAACATGTGTCCCTGTTCGCTGCTTCTGTCATTGTTTTTTAATTTATTGACTCTGGGATGTTGTTACTTAGTGTTGGAGAGAATGTGAAATAGCGGGACATCTGTGTTAATTAGCTGAATTTGTTGAATGACCCATGATTAGTAAGATTGTAAGTACTCAGCCTCTGACGGTTACCTCACTATTTACCTGTTACAGTGCACTGGATATGGATGATTGGAATAATACTTGACTTGAATTTCCCCTCCTTCTTCCTATAAAGTTTTTAGTGACATTGAAAAGACTTGAGACTTGAAGCTAACTCTCATGCAGTCAGAAATTGCATTGCTTTGATAAAGAACACATCATGTTGTGTTCATATTGCTCTAAAAGCAAGACTAGGTGCACCACTGGAAAATACTTTTGTCTTCTCCAAATTGTTTATTTAAGATGCTCTTAGCCTAAATTTTTTTAAATCTAATTTTAGAATATTTTTTTTACTTGAAGTGGTAAATTGTCTAAAAACAAGTTAATTTTGGTACAAAAAACTGCATGAATTCATCTGTTTTGCGTCCAGTGTCAGTGGTCTAAAATCTGATGTTTGCTCATTTCTGAGTGAATTCAATTCCTCAATACAGTTGTAAATACAAAAATTTGGGGGTTTGTTTTGGTTTCTCCTTGTTGTTGTTGTTGCTGCTGCTGTTTTTTAGAGTTAAATCTGCTAATTCCTACAGATTTTCTAGTGATAAATAGCTGTGAACTATGCTCAAATGGCAGCTGAGTGTCCTTAGATTATAAACATAATGTTCATATTCTGACCTGTGCTCCATCAAAGAGCCCAGCTGGCCCACTTGCCCTGCAGGATAGGCAAGGACTATTTAGATAGATCATGACCAAATACAGAGAGCCAAAGGCAAGAAAAGGAAAGCTTATTTCTTTACTTTTATCTGCTCTTACAGATAGCAAATATTTACTCTACACAAAAGTCTCACACCCTTCAGACACACTTGGAATGTTTGGCTGTGACTTGTCTTCTAAGAAGCTTCCATAGGAAGGTTTCCTTTTCTTGCCAAATCTTCGTGTATTGGAACAAAGCTTGTTTCAGAGCAGGCTTTGCCTTCATTAAGCTTGGTTATTAACTTTGGAAGATTACAAAAAGATACAGGCTGTGTAAAAAAGGGGCTTTGTTGGCCTGCTGAAGGGTGAAAAATACAGCCACAGATTGAATAAGAGTGGAGAGTAAAATCAAACTGTGAAATGAAATGTTGGTAGGGGAAAAGCCTCTATGAGCTGCAGTCACATGTTATAGTGCAATCTTTTAATAAGATGATGTCTCCAAAAGTGAGTTATTCCAAATGGGCCATCATTGAATCAAGACAAAATTAATCCTGTTATATCTCTTTACCTTGTGTCTGAGAGATACAGCAATAGGTACATATGCTCAGGATGTATTTTTTAAATGTGATATTGACACTTATCAACTGCCTGAGAAAGCTTCTATCTCTGCTCCCTTGACTGATAGGAAAATATGCTCTTTGCAGATCACATCCTGTTCTATTATGAAACTGAATTTACTTAAACTTGGCTTTCCAGAAGTCAAATGCTCTTGAATGGATAAACCCGGTGTATTTAAGGAGCATTTTGATGAAGTAAATTCTTTAACATCCTAATGTCTATTGACCAGAACAATAGAGGCATATATGCCCTGGAGTTCATGCATGGATGTGTGTGGCAGATGCAAGGCCTGTATATGGATGTTATAATCCACATCAAGGCTTGTAGCAACTCAGCATGATACAGCAATTTAGAATGGCTGTTTGTAGAGCTCTGGTCAGCATTAGCAAAAAAAGAAAGCCGGGTTTGCATTCCACAGTGGTGGTGTAAGTCAGCCTGTCTAAACCTTCCTTCATGTGGGTGCACATCATTCTTTAGGCACATCCTTGGTTTAGACTAACTGTGACTCACAGGGATAATGTGTTAATCTGACAGCTAATCTTGCTAAAAAATGGATTAACTACTATGTACACGACACAAAATATCTATCAAAAAGCATGATTTTGCTTTTCAAATACTCTGTTCCAGTGCATTCGTCCTTTGTTCAAGGATCTGCTCATCAAAAATGGTTTATACTTGCTTCTACTTCTTGAAGAAAGGTGGCTCCTTATTGCCATTTTTGTTAGAAAACTCTTTGAGTTTTTCTCTCCCTGATAATTTTTGTTGACATTTTCATATAATCAGAGTTAACTATCTTGCCCACAAAGCTATTGAGCATCCAAAACCATCTGTGAACCATGGCAGGCAGCTAAATACTTCCCAAATCAGCAACCTCTGTTTTGTTTTGTTGTTTATTTTTTTTTCCCAATTAAAAAAATGCATGTGTCCTTAAAGAGAAGATGGATTTCTGATTAACTGAAAATTATCAGCTTGGTCTGTAACTAAATGTGAAAAGAATTAAATCTTACTTTCAGAAGACACTAACTTCTGCAGTATATTCTTCCTAATAGGCTCTGAAGTAACATGTCAAGAGTCTCACAAAACACATTATAATTTAGGAATGGGGTAAAGGTCATTCCACCTGCTATGGCCATACTAAAACTAGTCTTGTTGACCCAACAAAACAGGTAGTTTAGGACAGAGGGTTGATAACAATACTGAGGTAATATTGGAAGCAGCGGTATGGATAACTACAAACAGTCACCCAAAAGAGTGAATGAAATTAAAAAGATTTAATTGACAAAAAGAGATTTGTCTTCATGACTAACATTCGAAATTTTAATCTTCTAGAATTATTAAAAAAAAAAAAGGAAAAAGTTTGTGAGGTGTTATCATATAGATAAATTATAAAACTCAGAATCTGTTATACAAAATATTGGAGGTGGCCTGTCGCAACACTTTTATTTTATTGCAATTGCTTCTGTTGCAGTAGTTTCTGAAGTGAAAATAAATCCCAGTTAAATTTGCTGTTATCTTTCCCAGTAAATACTGCAGAGTATTGGTTGGCATTTTTGCTATCAAAAGCTTTCTTGCACAAGACTGTGCACATCCATGTGTTTGGAAATTTGCTTAAGTATTCACTGCCAAGCAGGGGTTTGCTTCTTCAATAGTGATCAGATATTAGTTTGACTGTGTGTGGAAATGTGCAGTAAATCAGTGATGGATTTTTCCATATGTCTTGCATAAAATCCAAAAGTGGTTTATCTAATGTAAGCCAGAACACCAGAAAACAAATTATAATGTCATATATTAAAAAAGGCCTTAGCAGAGTTATGAAATAAATAAATAACATAACATATTGATCTTAATAAAATGAACTGTTTTAGTTAGAGAATTCTTCTATTTGGCTAATGAATTTCTTGAAACAGGAGATTATCTTTTTACACCTAATTATGTAACATTTTGGCTCCAGGGTTTAAATGCTGCAGATAAATGATTCTGTCTGGGGGTCAACAAGTACCCAAAGACGCTGCAGGTAAATCCAGTTTCCTTACTTTTCATATGTGATCCATGTCCTGACAAAGCTCAAATAACTGCTCTGAAACACTGGAGCTCTAAGGGGAGTTGTCTGAACTATGTTGTGCTGGTTTAAATATATTGATTCTGTCACCACAGGACAGATCTGACCTATTTTATTCATTTTCTCTCCGCTCATTTCTGTATTCATCTTTATAAAGAGAGAGTTAAAATAGATCTCTTGATGTTAAACAGTATCTACATCTATTAGACAGCATTGCATAAGTGATTACAGATTAAACCAATAAATAGCTTGCACAGGAATTTGTTGGGCATCTTTTGGACAGGTTAGCTTTTAAAAGCAACTTGATTTTATTTTAATCAAGTAGAATCTGAAAAATTGTATTTAAATAGAGCACACAGACATCTTTGATATTTCATACAATATAGCTTGGAGCATAGTTCAGCATCTGGATAGACTAAATTTAATGTAATTCATCTGTACAGACTGCTTTTCCTTGAGTTAAAAAAAAAGAAATCATATATCAAAATTACCAGATACCTCTGTCTTATGACTGAATAAAGAAATTAAAGAAGCTGAAAAGAGTTATTATCAGTCATTTAGGGAAATTTTCTGAGTAATGAGAAAATAACTTTTAGCTCCTTGGTTTTAAAAAACTCATGTCCCTATAAGATAATTTTTTCTTTTATAAATGGCTACAAAAAAGTTGGTTCCAAAATAAGGCAAATTAACAAAATTAAGCAGCAAATCAGTATAGTATATTCTTAGACTTAAGTACACTTACAGTCCAAGTCCAACTGAAATAAACAATTTATAATAAATCAGATATATCGTATTTATCTTCTGATAATCCATTACCATGCAATAACCCTAGATATTCCCAAGAGCTTTTAGTATTGACATAACATGTTAATTGAATCAGCAAATAATTTTCAATCTGAAAATCATCTTCATGGCAATTACTGATATTAAATATACAACTTCTATGAAATGCAAAGCATATGTAATTGACCCAACTAAACAGTAGTTTGAATTCTAGTTTATATTCAACTTCTGTGTCTATATTCAAAGTGTGTGTATTGAACCTGGAAGTACTGGCTGGTTCAAACTGGGTTACCAGTCCCATGACTACATAATGTAGCATGGACTGGTGATTGTAAAACTTCACTGCACAATCAGAAATTCACTTTCATGAGCATGTACTAAAAAAAATTATTTTTTGACGATTGTGCCTGTAAAACCACGAGTTTCACACATGCTCACCAGAAGTTAACCTCAGCCTCAAAATAAACTCGTGTACCTATTCATTTCACATAAATTAAGGGATATAAAACATTTGTAATTGATCATTATCTTTCAAATCACCTGTGGTCGGTATGTATTTGAGTGTTGGTCAAGAAGCTATGCCATGTGAATATAGAAGGTAATACACAAGCTTGTAATTACAATTAAGCTGTGAACTTTCAGGGGGAGTGAAGCGACCCAATCCCATTCTAAAGTGCAGCACAGGGTCCCTGTTTCTACTTTCTACCTGTAAGTTGTGCTGCTTTTTCCCTTTCATCTCCCAGGCTCTTCAGAGTGACCTTTGGTCATGTGAACTTTTTGAGATGCGGATTTTAAAACCCATGAGATTTGCCAACCATGATATAAAATTAAGGTTTTCACTAACATTTAAAAATAAAATAATAATAATAATAAGCAGGAGTAGTGTTCTAAAACTTTTTGTGGTTGTTACAGTTCTCCCTGTTCTGTTCTGGATGCCGAATGCCAGCCCAATACCAATAGTCCTTGCATATATATTTTAACTGCCAGAACATCAGTGATAACAGTTGTTTCTTATAGCCTGAAACAGACAAAGTATCTTGAGAACTGAGAAAGAATGTATTGTTTTGACATTTCTCCTTATTTGTTTTGTTTTGCTGCAAGGAATCAATAAATACGTTGTTTTTTAAACAAGTGAGTTCCAGGAAGGAAAGGATTAATTATACTGATGAACCCTGTATTGTTAGCCACAGTAATAACTGTAGACATATTTTACTTCTATAAATATCTCCTCTTTTATCTAACATCTTTCAGTCAGATGGTGCTGAGATCCCTCCTTCTTCACTAAGATTCCTACAATCCATATTTCAGCAGTATGTTTTATATGTAATACAATAAAATCCACAAAATGTGCTGTTGCCTTGCCTTTTAGTACAGTAGCATCCAGTTATGAAAGGAATAATGGGTGCAGAGGATGAATAAGACTCGTCAGGTTTGGATTTCATTTTCTAAATGAATTCAGCTGACCTGACAGCCCTAGAGGTGCCCTTAAGCAGAGAAATTGTTAGAGAAGGTTGGATTAGGTGATAATTGCAGGACAGAATAAAAGCTGAACAACTGCTTTTCTTTCTTTCTGGATTTTTGAGGAGAGCTGAATCACTTTGGCATATTGAGAAACCAGAAAAACAGTGGGGCTCTCACTTTGTTTGTCCTGAAAATTAAAATCTCAATAAGTAAAAATGCTGAAAAGTCTCTAAATATATTCTGTGAAATTCCAAACTTGTATTGCCAAGAGGGTATTTACTTATGTTAGGGCTCCATCTACAGTCATGAGGAAGCAAATCTTACCATCGATGGCAGCTCTCTCAGCTTCTGTGGCTTCATTGATTCACCCTGTTTACCATAATAAACTCTCTCCTTTTATTGAGGTCAGCACACATCAAGCTCTTTGCAGCTACAGTTAAAGTATCTGATCTCTAATTATTTCCAGTAAAGCAGCAGATAAGGTTACGTCGACTATATGTGCCAGTATTCCTGTAGAGTTGGCTTAAATTTCAAGTAATTTTATTTTCAGAAGGTTAGCAGGCCCAGAGAACATTATCATAGAATGGCACTCACACATTTTTAAAATTGGTAGGATTTTTGCCGCCTCGCTATTTCAGTTTGAGAGGCTCTCCGAGAACATCATTCCTCAGATGATGAACACTATCCCAGTACTCACAGTCTAAATGTATTAATGGGCTTCTGGTATCCTTTTGATTTTAAGCCACCACTGACCTTGAGTTAAAATAGATTGGATGTAATAATCCTCAGCCTTGATTTGTGATAACATATGAAAAGAGTTATGATACTACAATGTAACCAAATAACTCAACCAGTGCTCTTTTATTTGGTACTTTTTGTCATCAACATATGAATTGGAATTTGTAGTCTTCCATCTCTTTGGAACAGTCAAGCAGAGGTGAAGACACTTGTGAGGAATATGGAAGCTGAGCAATATGTAAGTGGAGATGTGTTTATTTCTTTACTACTGTCTGTATGCTAATCTATCGAATAATTAATCTTATGTTAGTGAAAACGAGGAAACCAAAATACCCAAATCTTGTCCTTATAAGACAAGTAGAAGTAGGTAGTAAATCAGGGGAAACATTTAAATAACAAAAACAGCAACAAAAGGGGCTGAACATGGGACAACACGTCAAAGTATTGACATGGTTTACTGGAGGTCTCACCCTTAAGTAAATAGGTACATAAAGTTGATGGGACAAAGCTTAGAAGTACAAAAATCAGTCCAACAATTTTTTATATAAAATTAATGTGTACTAGTGACAGTTTAGCTACCAGCTGCAAAAGAGTAGCTAAGAAAGGCATGGAATAGAAGGTATTTGCTTGAGCCTGACTAAGCATTTTAAAAAGACAATAAAAAAGTGTTGTTAAAGAATGTGATAACTGCCTAGTAACAAAGGTTAACATTGAACTTTCTGATTAGAAAAGGAAGACTAAGTAACTGAAATAACAGATAAACATATAATTACTTAGGGGTTTTTTTTAATAGTAAATCACTTTTTTAAAAAACAGCACACACAAGAAATCCATTTCTCAATTTTTTTTTTTTTCTAAAATAAAGCTCACACGAAGTGAATGCTTGCTCAACATCCATTTGCAGCAACTCTCCATGCAGCTGCAAAAGTCTTGGCAATAGCTGTCTATGGAGGGCAAATTTGAGCTCTTACTTCCAGTACCTGAAGAGCAGTGAGGTGCACTGCCTTCCCATTTACTGGAGGGCAGTGTACAGCAGGAGAATGCAGGGGTGATTAGGTAGAGCAGGTGATGGTACCCTCTGGTAACCTGTATGTCAAAACTATTATTTGCTAATGTTCTTGTGAATATGAAAGAGGAATGGATGTGTTTCTGTTCCCTGAATGTCTGTAGGATGTAAGAAATATAAAGGAGAAAAACAAGAGTTGCAAAACTCTAACGAGCAGCTCTAGCAGATGCTGCTAGAGGAATGTGTTGTAAAGAAAAGAGTGCTGGATGTTTGCACAAAAATATTTCTCTAGACCAGTTTCATTGCAGTGGTGCCCACTTAAATGAGAAACACCAAAAATATTAAAGAAACTATCCTGTTAAAGTCAGGACTAGTGCTCCAAATCAGCAAGACTGAGCTGGTGGAAGTCTGAAAGTTATCTCACCATTTGCCAGCAGGGGGAAGGGATACTTCTTTACGGTTCTCAGAGAGGCATAAAAAGCACCTCACCTCAGCTATAGAAAAAGTTTGCAGTACTGGGTATTTGGTGAACTATAGAAAGTTCAGTAAAATAATTTTGAAGGGGTTTTCTGTTAGAGTTTGGTTTGTTGTTTTTTTTTTTTTTAACTCTTGAGTAGACAACATCCTTAACACTGTGGCAGGTTTCTCCTGCTCTTCTGCAGTGGATTATAAAAAAGATACCAGCAAATAGAAGAAAAGGTGGAAGACAAGAAAGATCCTATTACAGAGAAGGGCAAGGTCTATGGTCATTTAAAGTCATGGCTTTTAGTTATTTTGTTTTGTGACACCACATTTTACGGGCTTATAGAACATTGTTACACTTTTTTTTTTCAGCCTACCTAAAATTTATTTTGATGCATGCAAAATTTTGATGAGCAGAAACCAATACATTTATAAACACAGTAACCTTACAATATGAATTTAAAATTCAATCCAAAGAAATGTGACTAGATTTTAAAACAAGTAAATTGTTCTGAGCATACAATCAGTGAGGAAAAATTTTCACAATGAAAAGAAAGCTGAGGCTGTCCAATACTTGCCAACTCTTTGGATGTTCACATATGTTCAGAATTTTTAGGCCTCCTATTACAAAAAGTTCATTTGTAGGTTGGCCAGAACAGCAAAACCACTACATAAGTTGGGTACAGAAAGGAAACTATTTCAGTGATCAGCAGTGTGTGATTTAGCATTCTGAGAGTCAAAGAGGCTCTTGTGATTGCTCCTGTCTTAGTCTCTGTGTGTTTCAAAACCCCTTTCATATTGTGCACAGCTGCTAACACTTACAGTTTGGGGATAGTGTTGACACAGGAACACAAAGGGTTTGAGATATTGCTTATTGCCAGGGTGGGAGGTCAGGGGGAGGACACGTGGGGGTAGGAGTTTTCCAAAGCAAAATTATTGCAAAACTAACTCATGACTATGGCTAAGGAGTATTTTCTTTGTTGCGAATTTATGATCAGGGCAGGCCATGCATCTCATTCGATGGTTCTGTAGATTCAGGTATCCTGAGGGAAGCTTGCCAAGCAGTTACAGATCCACCACAGGGTGCCAAAAACTGGAACACAATCATGTCGATGCTACTGTTGCATTCATATGGGATTTGGATTGCTAGATGCAAGTATTTCCATGAGCAGGAATGAGTGAACTTGGTAAAAATAAAAAATAAAAAAAGCCTTTTCTAATCTAGACCCATGATTTGCTGAAACTGAAAGTAGAACATTGAAATTGGTGCTACCTATGAAGAAGCAGTTGTTGAACTGTTTACTTGGGAAACTGTCTTTTTGAGCTATCACAATAAAAGTTCATTGTTCACAATGTGAAATATGAATTATTCTACAGGATATGAAAAACAGTTGATGATGACCAGGATAGGGCATATTTGTGCAGATGAACATGGGTGGTAGGTCAGATCACAGGACACAGGAAAGATGAACAGGATCTGGGCCCTCTAAATGTGGGCTTATTTTAACTGTGCTGTTTAGGCCTCCCCAGTGATGGGGACCTGTAACATCAGACTGTACTTAATCTTTTGGGGAAAAGGAGATAACATCATGATTTTTAAGCTGCTGGACTGCAGTAACCTTGGCATTACGCACATTATGCTTGGACCTGGGAGAGGCTCTCACAGTCTAGCAAATCTGGACACTTTTGCAAAATGGCCCAGAAGAAACCAAGGAGAAGCTGGTTGCACTTGGGCTGTGATTAAAGACTTAAATTGTTTTAGTAAGTTTGTCAGGCTCTTCAGTCTTTCCAGAAAGACAAGTTGTTTGCAAAGGGTCCCATATCAACCAAGCCTTGATGGATCTCTTTTTGGTGGAGTCATTTCTTGCTAGAGAAAGGAAATCAAGAGTGCTTAGGCCACTAGGTTAAACATAACCTTTGCTAACACCCTCAAGGGATTTCATACAGTGTGTGGGAGTGAACTGAAAAAAATACTGTTCTCATGGATGAAGCTCCTAAAAAGGAAAGTAAATTATTTGGATTATGTATAAAACCTGTAGATAAAAATCACATTTATTTCTGCAAGAATTAAAACACTCTAACAGGTAAGGGCACTTAGCTGTACGCTTTACAATGCTTCCAAGCATGATTTTGCAATCCTAGGAAAAAGAAAAGCAGGACTCCTTTGAGGAATCCAATAAAATACTGATACATATATATAAGAAGTAATGGATGGGATACATTTGGTCCCAAGACTTTATTCCGAGTTGTTCATAAGGAATAGATGATGTGATAACAAGGATTTCAGTAAAATTGCCTCAATATACTGATTGTATGATGTGCTGACTAACAAAGACTTTGAAGCAAGAAGCAAAGAAACAATTTCCATCTGTTCAAGACTGTTGAGCATTCTTTATAAATACAAAGGATTAAAGGAAAAAAACACCTGAATTTGGCATCTGTTTCTTTTCAAATGGAAACAAACGGAGGTTAGTAAACTTTTGGTTGTTGGAGCAGTTTTGGTGGGTTTTTTTGCTTGTGTGTTTTTATAGAGCTTGGGTAAAAAAAAAAGGGGGTAATAGAATGACCAATAGGAACAACTTGGAACCGTGTTCATAAAGAACTTGAATTCCTATCCAAAACATGTGTTTTTGTGTAAAAGTCAGAAGAGGTGAAAAAAACCCCAAAACTTTGAAGCTAAAGAAATTTTCTGAAAAAGAAAATTAACAAGTTGGGATTCTTCAACTGGCAAACAGTGAATTGCCTGTAACCTCCAGGCTGTTCTTACACCGTGTGACAGTCACTGCATAGAGCTGCAGTTTCACCTGATCACTCTGATACTGGTGAGATCTTCACAAATCCTTTCTCCTCCAGCTTTATTTCTGTGAAAATTCCACATCCCCTAAACTGTTGTTAATATTTAGCTCATGGTAACTGTGATTTTAATGCTAAATTATGCCTCTAAATAAGTTAATTTTACCACTCACTGGACTTTCTCTCCACTCTGCAAAGCATCCAGAGAACTCCTGCTGTACAAATGGGTTGAGAAAAGTTTGGTGAGCAAGGTCAGTCCTTGACTTTGTCTCTTCCTTCATCTCCTCTCATGACCTGCTGTCTTGAAGTGCTAACCTGTCAAGCTCAATTCAAGTTGCTTGCAGCTTTCTAGATGTGTACTGGATAAGTTGTATTTGCCCTTATTGGCTTGTCCTCTGCAAGTAAATAAATCACCTAGAAACTGATAGAGATGGGGGAATACATATAGCTTTAACCTGTTGTGGGTATAAAAGCATTATGATGTACAGCCTTCAACCGGAATTAAAGCAGTTGCATGTTTGGGCTTGATGTTATTACTTTCAATATATATTGATACCATAGGGCAAGCATAGTGTAGCATGCACTTGTTTCCAGTCAAATGTATTACAGACAAGTTTAATTGTAATTTATCTTTTCTGGTTAAATCTATATATAGAAAATAAAGGGGACAAAGGTTTACAATGACTGAAACCTGCTATCTGTGGTGGGTAGAGATACCAAGTAAAATGTGAACATTTTGAACTGTGCTTTTCAGCGAACAGAAGTAAGTTCTGATTTTAATGCTGCATATCTATCTGTTTTGTTCTGTGGTTGGTTTTTAGTTGGCTTGAACGTGTTAGCCAGCATAACTTGCCTAAATGATAGCTGTATGTGGTAGAGTGGAAAGGAGCTGCTATTTGAATTGTGTAAAAAGCAATGATGTTGTTTATTTATGTTGCTCTCAAGGAATGAGACTGGCAGGAAGAAGATCACACCAATGACAAGAAACTTGATAATGGTGAGATGTGTAAAGTTGAAGGTTAGTTTCACAAATGGAGTTATGGAATCCCTACTGCTTCAGAGTTTTTATAACTATCCCAAATATGATGCATATTCTCAAGCATAATCTGGGACAGACAGCAAGGCTGAACTATGAGTGACAAAAGCTTCTACCCTGTTTCAGTACTTAATATTTCACAGTATGACCTGTAATAATCAGTGATATTAACATTTTTGAGCAACTGTGACAATTACTTCTTAAAAATCTCCGTTGTGATTCAAAAGATATGACTTTGTTGCTTCTTACATGGGAAGAATCAACAGAAATTGTAATATTTGCTTAACTTTCTAAAGGTTCATTTGTGTTCTCAAAAAAAAAAAGTATTAAGTGAGTTTTAGGGCATGAATAGATGCTGCTCTACACTAGGAAGGTGTGTGAATGGAAGTAATATGTTACTGATCCAAAGGCATTTAAGCTATCCCACACCTATAGATCTGTCAGTCAGCTTCCTTTACAGCTCAGGTAGAGCAGAATGATTGCGTTAGAAGTATTTGACTTTTTCTGTACTTTTATGGCTGCATGTGTAATGAAGTCTGACATTATCTATCCAACAGTCTTGCATCTTCATTTGGATAGTCATTATACAATTAATAAGGTCCCAGGATAAGCCCAGTGCAGTTGCACTGGAGCTGTACTAAGCTGTGACTGCCATTGCACATGAGAAAGCTTAGCTACCAAATGTAATGTGACTTGCCTGAAGCCACACAGCAGCAAATCTTTGAGAAAGCCAGAGCCTGTTTGGATTTATTCTTTCTATCTTCTGTTTTAAATATAAGATATATTTCTTCTTCCAAATAAGGTGAGACATGCAGGGAGAAATTATCATGGTTGTATAGCCCAGAAAAGAAATGGATTATGCAGCAGTGTACATTAGCATATATGTTTGCACTTGCAAGTTAAGATCAGTCATCAAAAATTTCACCTTAAATGAAAATTTTAATAAGTATGTACATTTGAACAACTATACAGCTTTATTATCTGAACTGTGGCTTTCTCTAAAAATGCATAAATATGCATCTACTTGAAAGATTTCTAATATTGTGATATTAAAATTCTTACTATCAATAAAAAAAATCAGTGGAATAACAAATGATTTTTCCATATGCAAAAATCTTTAGAACTGTGTGGTCTAAAAATGAGATATTTCCAAATAAAATTGAGCTACGCAGAAGAAATTGAGGGAAAAGTCCTTAAGGTGACTTTTAAATGAAAATGAAATGTCTTTTAGTAAGTTTCAGAGGTACAATATTACAGACTAGTAGAATTGTATCTCATTAATTTCAAACACAGATTTTATGTGAGGCTATTTGATTATAATTTGATTATCTGACCCTGTAATTAAAGTTTATTGCCAATTTCAAAGCTTATGTGTAAAATGAACTGGTTTTCTTCAAAGCAATATACAATCCATTGGACTCATTGACTTCTAGTTTTGCATTTAAATCGAAAAGTCTGTTATAACATGACAAACAGGTTCAGTTTTTGATCATTAATCCTGCTAAGCAATATTCATAAATTCAATTTTGAATCAGTTGGAATACTTTTCTTTTATTAGTTTCTGTGTTATTAAATGAGATTGTTTCTGACTAATATATTTCTGGACTCAAACTGTAGCTCCAAGCTGTTATTCAAATCAAATAACATGCCCCTTACTTGTGCCTAGCACTAATAAATGCCAACTTGTGATACATTTGCTGGAGACTGTCACGAATATTAAAGGAGGCAATAATGCCACTAATGTCTCATAAGTAAGCTTATTTTTCTAAAGGGCTGAAATCAGTCATCCTACTGAGGGGGGCAAAGGGGGAAGAACCTTTAAGACTTAAAGCCTAAAGCATTATTTTACTCAGCTGAACATTATTATTGAGGAGGTAAATGACCCAGAAATTACCACTGCAGAGAATGAAAAATATAACATGTAACTTCTGGTGCCACCCTGAGCAACAGAAATGCATCCACTGGCTAAGCATATGCTGAGTTTAGTAGAATTGCATGTTCATTGGTTTGGAGGCATGTTTTTCTCCATCTGAGTGCTTGAATTAAAGGAAGGAAAAAAAAACCTTTTTACTGTTGTTGTCAACCACCTACTTCAGTTCTTTTGAGATATTACTGGTAATAGTTAGAGGGTTTTGGTACAGAACACGAGTTTAATATGTTGACATGAAATTATCTAAATAGAATTTACTTGTCTGAGTTGTCGTCCCACAATCTGGGCAACCTGGGAAGGAGTGGATGGGGTGGGGCAGGGAGTCTGACTGACTGAGACAAGCATGGGCCCTACCTGTGTCCCAGATGGACAAAAGGGCAATGCTGAGATTCAGACACAATCATTTTGCCTACTTTGCTTTCTCCTATCTTAGAATATTCCCCCTTTTTTGCTGCAGGTAGAATACTGGTAATGAGTGTCCATTCTAGGCCTCTATGTAATTTTTTACACCCTATTGAGCCACGTATTTAACCCCTTGTTTCTCTAGATTCTCCTCGAATGTTTGCAACTTAATTTAAATTAAAAAAGAGGCAGTTGTGGCTTTTATTTTTTGCAGTTGAGTTCTTAGCTTTCCTACTTTTCTCAAAAGCTCCGCGTAATACCCTGGTATTCTAAAATAATAATTAAAACAAATCTCATCTCTATTGCAGTTCATAAGTGTCAGTATTGCAGAATGTACCCAAACAAACAAGACGTTCAAAGAGAGAGCAATGTATTTGCTTATGGTTCACTTTTTTTTTAATGGTGATTCCTACATTAAAGGTATTTTAATTGGGACAGATTAAAGGGTTGAGTGAAAATTTTATGGTCTGTTTTATGATTGCCTTTAGTTTTACAAACTGTTCTGTGTTGTACAGGATATATTCCAATTTGATTCGGCTTACAAATTGTCTGTGACCTCTGCACTGTGTGTTTCAGCAAGCTGCCCTTCCTTACGGACGTCACCTGGAATTTTGTCGCCTGGCTGGAATGCCTGTGCTGCTCCCACACTTCGTTATGGCTCCAGCCATACCACCTTACCTCGGGCAGGGATCTTGTCAGAGTCCGTAAGCCACAGGTAACACAAGACGGGTTATGAACGGGATACCTTTACCCCCGGAGCTAACAGGGAACCCCTGACCTAGCACTTCCCTTTCAGAGTTTTCACTTTTTCATGTAAAACAGAAACTACTCATGACTTAGCATTTTTAGAGATACTACTGAACTATCTGGAGCTGAGGCAGAGCTACAGTTCACAATGAATGAACAATATTTGCATAAAGTTTAATTTAACTCTTCTTTGCTTTTTTTGTTTGTTTGTTTTAAATTCTTGTCTAGTTTACCAAATACTGTGATCCTCCCCAAAGAGAGATTCATGTCAGTGCCTCCTCTATCTGTAATAGCTCATTAAATCTGAAGTGCAGCGGAACAATTTGGTTTGAATGCTTCTATGTTATTTTTACAATGGCAATATTTTTATTATTATAGACATAATTCTTAGTTCTTACAATAAATATGGCAAGATGACAGAGTGTCATATATAATGCAGATTATGACTGATAGCATATGATACTGAGCTCGGATAGTATGATGCAAAACTGACTCGAAATGTATTTATATTTCCATCTTCTTGTGACAAAGATTAGTCCACAAACTGCAAGTTCAAACAGCTCTAGCCTGTGTGGTAAGAAAGAAGGTCATTTAAAAATGACTTTGTTAGCTAACTATTTTATCTACATAACTGTAGCTAAGTTCTCCTATGTACTGTTAGAATTCTGTTACATGCTGCACTGCTTTGATGTTACCAGAGAGACTAAATCCAGGCCAGGATTTAGTGGCCAGGTTCCATTTCAACATGTAGTTTTCTCTAACAGCAATTCAGTACTTCTTTTCTCACTACACTTTCCTTCTGATTTTTTTCTTAAAATTAAGTAAACTTTCTGAGTTTTGTTCACATCTAATTATCACCTTCCGTTTGTGAAACATGACATGAGAATTGAGAACTGTGATAAAATCCATGTCTAGTACAGTCAGTTTTGTTAACAGCAATAACAGAGGCCAATAACAGTGCACTGATTGCCAGGGATTATCAATAAGCTTTGTAAGAACTCCAGAACAATTGAAGTTTTGGCCTAATTAAAAGATTAAGGATCTAGGGCCAGATACATTGGCAAGTTGTGCTTGGTTTCTGCTGCACGTTTCCTGAGATGGGCAATGATCTGGGCTTTTTGTCTCTAGAGTCATCAATTAGTTCATACAAGTGTAAAGCCCCCGAAGTTTTGGTTTAGCCTTCAATAGCCCATATCCTCCAGGTTTCCTGGAACAGTAGAAGTTTGAAAAAATGCTTAGCACATGCTTACTCTTCAATGTGTGCACAAATACTTCACTGAATAAAGGAGGGAATAGTGAATGTGAAAATTAATCCTAATGTTAGTGTTTTCTTAAGGTAAGTCTCTAATTGTTCTTACTTCTTAAGCAAATCAGTTTCATTTTTCAGAAAAAAATGGACCATCTGAAGCTTCAGTTATTCTGAGCATGTCAGCTCTTGAAGGCCTCTGCTGAAGTTTACTTGCACAGCTAAAGTTAAGAACAAGAATCAGCTCAGGGTATGCAGAGCCTTGCAAAGCTGGTCTCTTTGAAATGTGTCCAAATAGATACTCAAATCGGTATTAGAATATAAATCAGAAATGCTTTCCACTTTTTACAGTGTAGTTTGTATGACAAAAACATTTCCTCTCAGATATGATTCTTGTGGCTTGTTCACATTCAAACTTAAAGTAATAAAAAAATATGAAGAAGTGGAGGAAAGAGAACTATTTATCACATGGTTTATCCACTAAAACAATTTCAACTTGTAAGCCCAAATTTATTCATGATGTTAGTGCTGTTACAGCCCTGGAGATTTTATCCCCGTTGCTTTTCTTCCATGGGTGTTGCTGTCAAAGCTTCCCAGTCACCTTGGTTAATTCATTCCATGTGCCAAAAGTAATTATCCAAAGTTCTATGCTGTCTGCAACGATGTGAAACTTTGGACTGTGTGCAGCTATGATGTCATGAGGCAGTCATAAATGTAAGAGTGGCTTACATGGAGCCTGAAGGCCCAGGCCAATTAATCACATTCCCATACGAGAGGTATCGATTTAATCATTCTGATGGTAGGCCTGTCAGAAATGTAATTGTCCACTGAAAGTACAAATGTGCAAATGGACATCCCAGCAAAAGGCAGCAATCTTTCTAAGTAACATTTTACATTTATTCAGATCATTCCACTTGTTTTCCTCCTCCTTGTGCCCCCAGCCCGAGTCTGTTATTGATATAAAGGTTGAAGCTCAAGCAGCTTAACTGTTATGTGGAATGACCTTTACTTTTAATATTAATATATTATTGTAAAGTCTATGGGACTCATAAATGCAATTTTAGAATTCATATGAAATGCCATGTGCTGAACCCATTGCAACTTTTCCTCTAGTCCTGTGGCAGGTTGCAAACTATGCGAATTAATATGCATCATATTCTTTCCCCTTTATTTACTTAGAGAGGTTTGCAGAGCAACTTTATCAAGAGTAACATTATCAAGAGCTTTCCTGCAAGCTTCTTTATCATATTCACATCCGTGTCTGCTCGACACTTGTCACTGTCAATCAAATCGCAATAATACGCAGATGATTTGCTCATTTGGTTTAATAAAATCTCTCTGCTTATTTGCACTGCAGTCATTATGCCACATAATTGCTCCGCCGCCGAGGTGAAAGGCAGCCAGTTGCCTGGGGGATAAGAAGAGACTATTGCTATATGAAGGATTTGTTTCTTTGCCTCTGTCTCTCCCTAGTCACTCATATCCCTAAAATTAATATTGTATTTGAATCCAGTCCTGCTATTCTTATGCAGGCTAACATTGTTATTACTTATTATTTGGATGTGAAGTCATTTATTTTTAGTTTTGATGTCCAAGCTGTCAAGCTAAATTTCATTGTGTACTGCCACATACGATTTTTAACTGCCATTTAAACTTGATTCAAAATCCAAATTATGAAGAGAACACGTTCAAAGGAATGGGCTGACAGGAAGTATAGCTACAATTTTTATTTCCCAGGAAATCAAAGTATAGATCTTGTTATTGTTCTGTGGTGGAGATATGTGCGGTTTTCATACTTCATAATCTTTTTTGTATTGGCTGGACACTGTGATTCAGAAACAGAAAAAGGGGGGCTATTTATGCATATGAGCAGCCCTTAGGGTGCAAAACAAAGGCATTCACTTCCAGAAATGATATAGCACAGAACTAGCTCAACTGACTGTTGTAAATTCCTGAATGATTTGTACTCCATTTTCCAGTAGATTCTACTATGATGGATGCTGGAAGTAAAAATGAGGAATCTGTCTGTGTAACACAAACCTTGGCTCCTTCACCGCACAGTTAATAAAGCAGTCACTGCCATGTGATAATAATCACAGTCCCATATTTTTGAGGTGATTCCACCTCAGTGGCATACTCATTAGGAGCCTAAAATACTTACATATTTACATGTATTCCAAACAGTTAGTACTTAATGTTTTATTTTAAATAAAATTAAAAACCAGGCTAAAATTACCTATGAGAGAGTAAGTATGTTCAGCTTTTCTATTTTTATTCGAAGTCCTGCATTGAGCATGACTGGGACTCTGTTGGTAGGTCAGAGGAAATGCTAATGCTTAAAGGCTGTTGAACTTGAGGATTTCTTTTTTATTTGTATAAACTTGATGTAACAGTATTCAGATACAGAGAGAGTGATGAGCTGTAATAGTTATATGGGGGTGATTTCTTTTGCTGCCTGAATCCAGAAAGTCTGCATTTATATAGAAAAGCCTTTGGGTAATGACTCAAAGAAGTCCAGAAAGGACTAAGTCACCTCCAGCCTTTGTAAAAGGCCATTATGATTCATCCAGCCAACATGGTATTGAACCCAGTATATAGATAAAAAAATTCATACTGTGAGATTTTCAGACTCACTTTGAAGAAATCAAGTGATATAAAATAACTCCATTCAGTAGCAAAACTGGTTAATCACTCTCATTATTAAAATATTTACTGGATGTCTTGTTTGAAATTGGTTCTTGCTATGCCTTTCCACACTAGATTAAAGATATTCATCTCCCAGCATTTTTGCTCTTTTTTATTGTCTTTTAATTGAGTTCTTTCTCAGTGTTTTTAGCAAAATTAACATATCCCTTAATGTGTCTTTTCATCAGCTTTCTATGTGTACAGGGCTCTTTGCTTTTATCACAAATAAGTAATGACATAACATACCTGAGCAGTGTTTGGTATACAACTAACCTTTTTTTTCAGAGGGCAGGGAGTAGTAGCAGTTGTAATGGGCAGCTAATATTGAGCCTTTTTAGTTCTGTATTTTTTTTAAATATAAGAAAAGGATGTTGCTTTTTTTTCTTTCCCGTATCATTTAGTATTTAGTTTGGATTTGAATGAGCGTATCTACGAAGCAGTTGTGATCTTGTTTTGGCTACATCTCTTGATCATTATTTACCACTGTGGAGTGGATTGAACATTCCTATTATCCAAGTATGCTTATAACTTATTTCCTAGGGAAAAAATGTCTTAGGTCTGTTATCAACCCCTGATATAAAATATTCTAAATCTGACAGTCTGTGCCGTGGGGTTTGACTGGAACTCCATGGTGCTGTAGTGCTGTGCAGATACCCGAACACGAGGTGTGGGCTGTAGGTATCAGAAGCACACTCTAGCTAGATGCCACATGACCTGCCCAGGCTGCTTCCACTTCAGGAGTGATCTTGCACACTCCCCTTCTACATTACACACGGCAGTGCAGATTTATTGTAGCTCAGAACTCTCATTATCCTTCCCAAATAGTGAAATGTTCATCAAAGGAAATTGGTAAAAGCACCTAAATTTCCTTCAGGTAGTTAAACACCCATAACTGGAGATCCAGTGAGTGGGAAAGGGAGATGAGAGCTTTTTTTCTTAAGTTTGAGACTATTAAAGGTCTTTTCACCAGTCTGCATAGCTGTTAGAGTTTACATGATACTTCTTTTCTGCAGAATACAGTTCCTCTTCCATAATTTACCTTTGCTTTCATATTGTGTTCTGACCCAAATAGCTGCTCACTACAGCCCAGCTGTTGCTACTAATACACAGTAGTCTGTACAGACAGATCCTGAAACTTAAGGTCTTGTGAAGGGTATCAGCAGTATCAAGTTGTATCAAGGTTGCTCAGAAAGGTTGTGGTGTCTCTCCATGTTTGGGGATACTCAAACCCCAGCTGGATGTGGTCCTGAGCAATCAGCTGGACCTGCTCTGAGCGGGCGATTGGACCAGACAATCGCCAGAGAACCATTCCCACCTCACCCTTTTTGTAATTCCAGGATGCAGAAGTGCCACACGACTTGCAAAAGTTCTTCACATAAAGGTTATAAAACATATAAAATTATCTGTTGTACTTGTTTGTTAAGGAATGATTTTATAGTAAGATCCAAATATTAGTCTGCATTACCAGTTGTAAAGAACTTTATTCTGCCTGATCACATGTGTGTGTGGGTTGTTTGTTTGTTTGTTTCCGGGTTTGGGGTTTTTGTTTGAGGCTTTTTGTTGTTTTGTGTTTGTTGGGGGTTTTTGTTGTTTTTTTGGGGGAGTGGGGGAAGTAAAAAATACAGATCTACTTAGCTAATTTTAGGCCATAACACTTTAGTCAATATGAGCAAGTTCAAAATATTTTCTGCTAAATAAACAGTAGGTGGGTTTTAAACTGGATTTCTAAAGAGAAAACTTCAACAAGCCCTAAAGATTGCTTTGAAACAAAGATCCTTATTTCAGGTTAATCACAAAAACACTCAGAGAGGAAGGAAAGTTGCATTTTCTTGCCCTTATGGTGGTTTTTGATCCTTCCTAATCTCTAATATTAAAAAAATCTTGATTCTAAATATGTTTATTTTGCCCCCGTGGCTGATTTGGTTTTGTGAAATGTAATGAGTGTTTGGAAGAAGCGTTAATCACTGTAACTATCGCACGTGTGATGGTTTCTCACACGGGAGTACAGCTGCTGTGTTACTGTTGTTTGGATGTTGGCTCCTGTTCTCCTTTCTGGGTACAACCCACTGCAAGTTCCTTTTCAAGAGCTGGTGCAACTTACAACGGGAAGTAGAAACAGTCTTAAAAAGAAATCGTTGCCTGTATTTTTTGTAGAGATATCTTAGTTTCAGACCAATTAGCATATTGAATTGTGTACTGCAGTAGTAAGAATACTATTTTTTCTAAAATTACAGTGTTTATCTTGGTGTGCAACTGCCATAATTACTTAAGAAAAGGATTGATGTGTTTGAATTAGCACTCTGTGCATGAATATAGACAGACTTGTGCATACACAGACATACAGACGGAGGTTGTCATAAATCAAAGAAAACAAGGAATTTCTGTCCAGCTCAAACACTCAAAGCACAAGCCTGTGTTCAAACCTTTGGTGGGCAGGACTTTCAGAGGTAATGAAAATAAAAATTAATTTATAATTATACAGTCTGTAATGAAATAATGAAAATTAATGAAATTGTGACAGTAGTTCTTTGCTTGATTATTGAATAAGTCACTTGACATTTTTCAGCAGTATGCTCTGCTTTAAATTTGAACCAATATATAAAATAACACAGAAAATACTGCACTGGGGAACATTTTATCCAGGATTTTCATAAGAGAGAGAAATCTAATATTATACCCTGCTATTAATTAACATTAGATTTATTATCTGAAAGAAGGTGTTTAAAATTCTGCAAAATGAGACATGTTTATCTTTTTATAGTCTCTTTCTAATAATCTTCATTTTCCAAAGACATTAAGGGACCTTATGTTTGCAAAGTGGAAATTATTAAGGATAATTAAGATGAGTTTTATTTGACAGAGGAATTCTCATGATGTTTGGAAAGACTCAGTTTAAATCTAATCTCAGTTCACACTCTTGCTTTTTAGAATGAAATGCTGTGTAATAAAACTACAAACAGCCAAGCCACATTTCAAAACTGCAGGGACACTACTTGTGTCCCTTAAAAAAGAAGAAAAATTAAACCTCTTAACCTCTTGTGGGTTTGGTAACTGTCAGGTGGATAGAAGATAGATTTAAATTAAATTATTACCTTGAGGAAACAGACAGAACTGAATGGGAGGTTCAAACTCACACTAACCTGCAAAGAAAAGGTTGCAGGTAGCATAAAAAAGCTACTAAAACTCAGCTAAAAAACAAACCACTTCAAACAGATGGGGACAGAGATGTTCTATTGAAGATTTTTTTTTTATGCCAACATGAGTTTTTATTCATAGATTAAACATCTCGAAAAATGTTGTTGAAGTTAACAGGAATTTTGTCAGTATTTCTAATTAGCCTGTAACGTCCCTAAAACATTCATTTGTGACTGGTCAAATTGCTTGTGAATAGGCCAAATTGGGAGGCAGACTGAAGTTCCTATATCCTGGTCATGATGCAGTAGAAGCTAACAGTAACCTCATTTGACTTAAAATTACCTCCTACTGAGCAGATATTGGATTTTCCATCTACCAATGCTCATTTCTCTGAGGTTCTTCAGCTATAACTGGATAGCCAGAGCCTGAGTGCAGTTGCATTTCCAAGATAGTCAGTCATCTGAGTCAGTGTTCTCCTTGTTCCTCTCCTGCTCATTGCAAGGGATCCATTTGCAGTTGAACTCTTTTCCCACACCACCCATGGGTTCAGCTTGTGTTGCCTAAAAATTTGAGAACAAATCTGAGACATAACCAGCTCTTACCTGCCTATTTCCAGTGAAAGAGTGACTGCACCACATTACATCCACCCCAGGTGCCAGGATGTGGGAAAATGCTGAGCCTTTTTTTAACCCGTATGTTCAGTTTTGCTTTAGAAAGACCCAGTGTAGTAGTTGTTTTCTCTCTATATAATCTACTAAATACATCCTGTCTACTAAACTGTGTAGTCTAAGCCACAAATGTATATACAGAATATAGAACTGAATAAAAATTGATACTGGGGGGTGAGAGGGGTGTTTCTGGGTTTGCATTCAATCCTTTATGTTTGCAAACTTCTCTGTCCCCAGTCATAAACTCTGAGTCAGGAGCCTTGGCTACAGTTTCTGTTTCGAGGGACAGAGGGAAGAGAGAGAGTCTTGTTCACAAGCTTTTAATTTATTGGAACACTGAGGACACCAGCTCATGTTCTGGACTAAAGAGCCCTACATCATCTCTCTTTGGAACTGTATTGGCTGAGCCAGGCAGGCACAATCTTTGGGAGCTTTTCAGAGCTGTTTCCCATTGAATGTGATGGCTTCCTTTGCATATCCACCCTCCCTCTCTCCAGTCTTTACTCTTCATACTCAGTTCTTTGATCAGTCATCCACTAAGTTTTTTAAATATGCAGCTTTTTAAAATTACCAACCACTTACATACCTGCTTAATATGTCACTTTACCAGGGAAGTAATAAGAAGATGAAAGGAGGAAAGTGACTTTTGTGTAGAAATCTGGCTCAAGGCGTGAGTGGAGAAAAAAATAGTCCTACTTTATTAGGTTTTATCATCTCTGAAATTATGTAGTTATTTTTCAGTCAACAAATTAACTGTGATTTTCCATCTGAAAATTATGAATTGGTTTTGGTCTGCCTTTCACTCATCATATCACACCATTACAGCAAAAACTGGAGTTCATAATGATATTGTAGAAACTGCTGATCAAAGGTTGTTTACACGGACTGTGTTCACTGATTTGCCAAAGTTGTCTCATACAGATGCACTTTAATGACTATTCTCTGCAAAACTGGTTTTTCAAAAAGATTCTTCAATCTGATTATTCTGTAATCTTATTTATTGTTGAGAGTGTGGAATTACATACATATTTGTTTAAAAGTATGTTTTACATTATTATGATTCAAAATGTTCAGTGAAAGGAAGGTATTGAGAAAAAACCCCACTTATCCACAAGGAAATAGTAATTACAGCTGTAAGTCTAATAAGTCTGATTAACACCTCATAAAAAATCCTCAAAGAATGGCTGTAAAAAATCTAAAATGTGGACTTTTAATTCATCAGTAGACATACAAAGCAAGAATTAAATACATAGGCTTTTATCCTGAAAATATCTCTATTACAAATAAGTTCTATGGATATGTAGTTATAAAAATAATTTTATATGTTAGCATTTACAAACAGAGAATTCATATGATTTTGATAGCCAAGGAACATATTCCCAAAATCTGTGACTAACAAATTGAGTGCCTCTCATCCAGTTATTTTTCCTGGGATATTTTACCTAGAAGCAAGTATTCTCATAAGTAGAAAACCAGTGCAATTGGGATCTAAGTCTTTAATGGGATTTATTCTGACATAATTGGCTAATTAGTTAGATTCAAGTATTCAGCCTTTTTCTTTAATGTTAATAAAATAGTCCTTCCTCTTCTCAAAATACGAAATTGCTTTCAAAATGCTGCTGTGCAGAATCAAAATTACCTTAGAACTGTAACCCTCACTATTCTCACTATAAGAGCTACTAGGTAAGCAAATAAAAAAGGAATAAAGGGAGTACTGTACAATTTTAGAAGTTTCATGGTTCTGAATTCTGCACAGTTGGACTCACAGTAACTAAGGTTTCTAGTTCATAAATTAAGGAATCTGAAATACATTCAGATTTAAATGTTTAATATAGTTTTTCCATGATGTGAGACACACTGAAGAAAGTGTAGTTTGAAGGCCATGATCTGATCTTTAATTAATCATTGATAGGAGCTTCTGCTATTCAGAAACCATTAATACAGCCAATCTCTCACGTTGTGAAACACACTGACAGCCATGCAAATACACATATCTGCAAATATTATATACATATGTATTCTTTTCATATGAAGTGAGTCTAGGAAGACAGGAGGCTACCTATGGGGAATAAATAAATTTAATATTTCTGTCCTTCTGTTGTAATAGTGAGTTTGCTGCTGACTGAGCAGAGACCAACAGTAAATCCTGTGATTCTACCCTAAGAACTAAATAACAAATTCTGATGATGCAGTTAGTGCTGTTTCATCTTACCTCTTCCTCAGGGACAATAAATACGCAGTCAAAAGCATTTTTATATTGGTGCATCTATAGCTACATCCATTCCAGAAATTTCATTTCAATTAAAAAATAGGAAAAATAAGTACATCATCTAAGTTGTTTACTTGACGGCTTTTATTTTTACTTAGATTGCTCTATAAAGTGCTGATAGTATGTTCTTCTAGTATACAAATCACAAAGCAATTTCACTTAAAAGTACAAAAAAAGGTATTGGGGGTCCAGGTTTTCAACCATGTTTGTAATTCTGCTTTTTAGGTTTGAAAAAGAGAAAATGCCATCTTTCACCTTCGCATTTTTAGGAAGAAAACATCATGTTAAAGTGAGTCGTTATCGAGTAAAGGTAATATTTTGTGTGGTTATGTAGGTTGTCGAAATTCTTCATTAGCCTCCCTATAGAAGCACTGGGCACTTCAGTGGGAGTTTCGCAGGAGCACTCGGCCGGATGGTTTCTGTTTGTCATGCAGCACGTTTTGCGTTTCCATCAGCGAGGGGTTTCTGTCCCTCACCTGCCCGTGGATTGCGAGATGTGACTAGAACAGCTGCAGGACACCATCTAGTGGTGCCGAGCCCCAGCTAATTACAGACCTACTTTACCTTTCCTTGTCTCTTTTTAGTTCAGATTTCTTCTCACTGCTGACACCACAAGGGGAAATTCTGGCCCAGTCAGAATATCCAATCTTCACATACTGACCAAGTAAAGATAATACTGAACATGCCTTAAACGATACGGCCATCGCACTCTGCCTTTTGCCATAAAGGTGCAGGTGCTTGGCAATTTTGGGGTTTGGATTATGAGCACGTACAGTTTTGGGCTATGAACATACATGTTGTGGGAAAATTCCTTGCGGTATTTAGACTTCTGGGTGAAACAAATACAAAGTATCTAAAAGTAGGAAAAAGGGTATCTAAAAGTTATTTAGAGGTGCATTAATCATACAGTGTTTGCTACGGATACCAAGCCATAATGAAAGAAACTCTTCATGAGGTAAGTAATGTTAAAAAAGCATTCTAGGCCTGATTAATCTCTCATATTGGTCAAAATACAAAGATTTTGTTAAGGAGAAATCATTCAGATTTGCTATGACTAGGAAGGGAATCCAAAAAAAGCCTTAAGAAAATTTATTAGACAAAGGTTAGCCTCTTTCTTGTCAGAGTATTATTTCTATAGTTAGCAAAAATGGGAAACTTTGGACTATAGGGGGGTTAGAAGGATTAACAACGTTGTGTTCAAAGTCCTGATACAATATTCCTCAAAATCCTTGGTATCAATGTCAAAATATTATTCCCATTGTGATACAGTTTTGCAACATCCTCAACATGTACACTCAGCACCAAAACATTGCTCAAGCCACAGAATTTTGCAGTGACATCTACATAACATGTAAATGAGGATTTCATTATCCCCTTTCATTCCTCAGCAAGATCAGGACCAGAGACAAGGCACTTTGAGGAACAGTTAGGTCTGAAAAGCCTACTGATGGAGGTAACCATGTAAAAAAAGATTTCTGGGAATGTAACCTTCAAAGGAGAGTTGGTGGGAAGAAATTTAGAGCAGGACAAAGAAAATAGATAGCAGGAAAGAGATTAAAAAAGAAAAGGAGGTAAGAGGCGACTGCTATTCTGTGTAGCAGTGGAAGGTAGATAGTTTAGGATTTGAGCCTAAATGGAAGTTGTGCAGCAGTTCAATGGTGTAGGCAAAGAGCTTGCATTTGAAACACTGAAGAACAGGAAATTGCCAAAGGGTTTTAGAAATTTGAGACAGTGGTTTGGCCAGAATAATTACGTTATTAACTGACTGAAGGCTTTAAAGTGGCATTTTGAGGACGGGGGATAGGAGAAGGTTACAATAATTGAGACAAAATGATAACCTTAGCAAGGTATTTTTGCTCATAGCTTAGGAGCAAAAATAAATCCACCCTGTATGCATTGATTTTTAAATTCCTGTGTAATTTTTATACTTGAGATTGCATGGATTTTGTTGTCATCTTCCAAACCTTGACAAATTACTTCAGTTTTGGTATAGCACTTTTGTAATTGTTCTACTGGTCTCAGAAAAAGTCCAGTTACAAACAAAAACCAACTCCTGGGGTTTGTTCTTATTTTTCTCCTTCTCTTCAGCAGATTTTAGAGGTGGATTTTGTATGTATATCTGCGTGTGCATGTAGTTAATATAAATTAACACTCTGTGTGTGTACGTACCTCTCAGTGGTGGTATCAGAAGCTGATATTATTGACTTAAAAAGGAGTTTTTGAAGTGTGCAAGCAGTGTAACCCCGTGGCCAAGAGGGCCAGTGGGATCCTGGGATGCGTTAGCGTTGCCAGCAGGCTGAGGGAGGGGATCCTGCCCTTCTACTCAGCCACTGAGACACGCCTGGAGAGTGTCCAGTTCTGGGCTCCTCAGGACAGGGACTGCAGTCAGGCCAGTGGAGGGTGATGAAGATGATGAGGAAAGGCCGAGGGAGCTGGGGCTGTTCAGCCTTGAGGGCAGACGGCTGAGAGGGGACCCCTCCCATGTCTGTCAGTACCTGAGGGCAGGCTGGGCCAGGCTCTCGGCAGTGCCCAGCACTGAGACAAGGAGCCAGGAACTGATGCCCAGGAAGTTCCACCTGAGCATGAGGAAGAACTTTCCTGTGCAGTGACCGCCCCCTGAACAGATTGTCCACAGAGGGTGCGGAGTCTCCCTCACTGGAGATCCTCCATAACCATCTGGACACAATCCTGTGCCATGTGCTCTAGGAATACTCTATTTAAGCAGGGCTTTCGGACCAGGTGACCCACTGTGGTTCCTTCTGACCTCACCCATCCTGTGATTCTGTGAAAAAAAAATAAATCCGGCTGTCCTACAAAACGCCAGTTTTTAGGAGCCTGCTAAATACGGTGTCGAAAGTCCATGACTGATGACGTCACCACCGGTAGGAGTTCTTGGATCACGCAGGCAGCGCCG
>VZRE01007572.1:672965-709818 GCA_013396775.1 Cephalopterus ornatus | reverse complement strand
GCTTCCCTCCCGTGACCCGGCTGACGCGTCCCTCCGGGGCCCGCCGCACCGTGGGACCCGGCCGGACATCGCCCCGTGTGCTTCGGCTCTGGTTTCGTTGGCGTAGGCTGCAGTTTCCTGGAGAAGCGTGTTAAGGAATGAGCTCGTAGCAGCAGGTGCTGGTGTGGAAGGTGTAACCCGCCCCTGGAGGACGAGTCGGCGAACAGGCCGGGCTGGTCAGTGCTCCTGTGCTCCGCCACCAGCGGCTCCCGCGCTGTCCGGCACGTTGAGGTGTGGGCCAGAGGTCCCTGGGTGCAGGGAAGATCAGGAGCGGCTGTGCCGAGGAGAAATAAGTTCCAGTGTAAGCTGTCAGCTGCAGTTGCTGGACAAGCACGTAACACTGTGTGTTCAACACCCATTGTTCTCTGGTGCCCTGCCGAAATAGCTCAGTTTGTTCCCAGGTGTAGGAGTGGCTCCCTTTGATTTGTTGATGTTTTCAGAAAATCTTCAGACGAGTGCTCCGTTCCAGGGAGATAATGTTGCCTTTGATCTAAAAACTCTGTTGGTGACAGGGGAAAAATATGCCGGCTACTCTGACGGTAGGTAAAATAAGAGATCTTTAAAGAGAATACTTGGTGTAGAGAAGAAAAAGGTGCAAAGGCAAAGTAAAATCTAAGTTTTTATTAGTGACAAACTTGGTTTTTTGAAGTATTTTAAAATGCTGTTCAAGTACCATAGGAGTTTACCCTTGCTCTGACTACTCTTGTTTATTGTGCACCTGGAGAATGTGGACAGGCACCCATCCTGTGATTCTGTGAGCTTTTGTTCCTGGCAGCAGGTGGCTTTTGGTCCTGGTGTGATAGGACCTTAGCAGTGTGGGGCTGTGTAGAAGTTAAAAGACCTTTCCAAGAAGCAGCACTTGAAGTAATGCTTCTTCACAGGTTTGTCTTTTTTTAATTGCTGTTGGAACTAGAGTAAGAACACTAGAGGAGGAGATAGCTGTAAAAAGCCCGTGGGAGGAGGACAGCTCAGGAGGGTTGTTGTTACTTGCTATTCTTAAAGTAGGAGAAATTAGTAGAATGTACTACAGAGTGGCACACTATCAAACCTCTTCTTGGATGAGGTAGTGTGAATGTTGACAGCGTGAAAGGAGAGAGGGGGATGATTTTGAATGTTTTTATTCCCTTCTCGTAAAGGAAGAGAGTGTATTGTGTTCTTTTGGGAGGCTGGTGGCTTCAGTAGTCACAGCACCATAAGGTGCTGTGATGGTGGGTGCCTTGTGATAGACACTGAGCCCTATGTAAGGCTGAATGACTAAACTGCCTAGAAATTCCATTAATGATATGGGGACTTGGCTCTCCCCTGTGTGCTGCAAACATAGTGAGAAGTAGGATAGGCAGTCCAACTTAAATGTGCTGTTACTTGGTTATTATCTTTCATACTTGTTTTAGTCATTTTTGTGATTAATGATGGGTACTAAATTGTGAAGTGAAGGTACTAGAGAGCATAAGTGGTTGTGGATAAGTTTCCTTTAGGGCTTCTGTTCTCTACTTCCACATAGCGTAGCTAGAAGGAGTGACTGTGATGGGAAATAAACTCATAAAGCACCTTGAAATGCTTTGAAAGGCCCTTGTCTGGGAAGCTGGTCCTCTGAGGTTATTAGTTCTCCATCGTAAACCATATTTTAACAGGTGAATGAGACTGGAGACAGTTTAAACAGTAAGTTTAGGACAATACCACGTATGACTTATTACTGGCAAGCAACTGGATAAAAGATGTCTGTGCATGAGAACCTCTGGAAGTTATTCTTTAGTTTAACTAGAGCTAAAATAACGTTTTATTTGCCCTTAATCTTAATAGCCTGTTAGTAGGCATCTTGATAAGGTGGATCCGGTAAGTGAACTCCATCTAGCACCAGTTGCCAAGCTTGTAGAACAATTCCCTGTTTCACTGGGAGTAGATTAGGCTGGGTTTTATGTACACATTATTCTTTGTCCTGCTCGACTCCTGTTCTTACATCTCCAGTTCCTTGATAATGCAATTTATAGTACCCAGTCTTAAAAGGACACCAGCCCAAAACAAACAAAGAAGGAAAATAATCCTGCTCCAACCCCATAATCACTCCAGATTCCAGCTAATTGTCTTCCAGCCTGTACCTCGGCTTCCAGCACTTTTCTCTCTTGTCAGAGCCCAGGCACTCAGGTGCTCCTTGTGCGTCAGTTCCTCCACCCTCTGGTTACGCCGGAGTTTCCTGAGGAAATGTCTCGTACCTTCCTAGTCCATCGTCTTGTTGTCTTAGTCTGGCTGGGTTTGATGGAAGAGGCCTGTGGCACAGCCCTCTGGCATGGCTCTGCTTTCCAGACAAGAGATGGGGAAAAGTGAAAACATCTTCTCCCTGCTATCACAGGGCATGGCAGCGCAGTAGCCGTGCTTTGGCTTTCTGTTTCCAGAGGCTCAGAATGATGTGAGACTCTGGCTGCTGAAGGGGAAAAATATCTGGAGGAATCGTGTATACTGGAATGTCTGAGATGATTTTTGTTGGGGAAATTAATTCTTTTTCAACGCTTTTCTGAAAGGTGTTGCATTTTTTGAATGCTTGGCTGCTACACAGCCTAGAAGGCTACCTCTGATTTGATATTAATGTTTCTTTTAAATATTTGTCATTCCTAGATTTTCTTGGGATAAATTGTCTGCATTTTTTTTTTTTTTTAAATTTTAACAGGATTGGCATTTATTTTACTCTTAGGAAGATTTTGGTCATAACATTGCATTTTTCTCTATAAACTTATCAAACCAATGCTGCCTTGCTTACTATAGGAAAATGTAGTGTTGACAACAGTAGAAGCCTGTGCCCTTGGCTCTGTCTCTCTCACATCCCATTAATTGCCTTGCTCAATGTTGTACAACTCCGTATTAAAGAAAGGGAGTAAAGTGAATTGCCTCAAAATCTTTGTTAAAGGAGTCAGAAATGGGAAGGTTGGATGAGGAGGGAAAGTAGGAGAACTGGAGGGGAAAAAATAGTGGAGGGAATAGGCTTTGCCAGACAAGAGGTGCTGTAGATGAGAGTACTTGCACAAGCAACATCAAGACTTAAAAAAAAAAAAAAAAAAAAAAAAAAACAAAAAAAAAAAAAAGGAAAGCAAGAAAAACAAGGGCGCATACAGCAGATGACACACTGAAACTCCCAAATATTGCTGAAGTCCTTGTTATTGAACTGCTGATCTAAGGAATGCTAAGCCTTAGTGCTTGTAATGAAATCATTGAATAAGCTACAGAAAAACTTCTGTGTTCTGTGGCTTTGTCTATTCCTGGTGATGTTCCAATGCAGATGAAAACAAAATGACACATACACGATGGAACTCAATGGGAGGATCATCTCTGTCACTGGGAATGGCAGGAAATTTCTCAAACTGGGGCACTTGAGAAACGTGCAAAGTCAACAGTGTGAGAGATGGCACTTCATGGCTTTCTCTTGCCCTAGGGTCATAGTGCTGTCTGGGGCTGGACTGAAGTGGTGAGGTGATGATTTTTTAATATTTGCACATGTAGAGGATCTTTCCTGAGCCAACAGATTTTTTTTTTTTTTTTTTAAATCGTTGGCAAGACAAACATGGAATGCAGAATGTAGAGTGTGTTTGAAGCACAAAAAAGGCAGGGATTCACACACAAAAACAGACACGTTACTGTTCTGGAGTCTAACATATGAGAGAGCTTAGGCACTTTTAGCTATTGTTAGTCTTAACTACATGAAGTTTTCTTCTGAAGTTACAGAAATATAATGCTGACTGTAGAATGAGATCTGGATCCTATTTATATGTTGAGTCCTGTTTATCTGTTAAAATGCGTATTCATTCTTTGTACTTTTTAGGGTATAAGTCAGGAAGGCCTGAGGATACTCTGAAGACACTGAAAAGTTTCAGCCCTTTATTTGAAATACACGTTATGAACACTTTCTGGAGCATGTCTACAGGTTCTGTGCGCAAGGTATGTAATGAGTGGATGCCATGAAGTGTTGTCATGCTGTGAGGGGTGGCAGCAGTTCTGGAAAGAACCATCAGGTGATCTGCAAATAGTTAGAGTGCGTGTTTATCCCGAGAGTTGTGATCACTAACTGGTATAAACTAGCTTTTAGCTACATTAACTGGAATGTGTCTGTGGATGGAGTCTACTCCAGAATTTGTTGACTTTTCTTATCTTTAAGTAGGAAGCGTGAAACAAACTTGTTCAAGTGGCTGAAACACTTTTTTCTTTAGGGCATTTGTTTACTGAATAAGTAGAGCTTACCCAGGTATTTCATGTGCAGTGAGCCTTGACAAAACTGTGCCTCCATAGTGCTTTGCTGCTTTACGTTGTAGCAGTAATAAAAGCAGGATAGTTCTGGGGTTAATCACTTCTCAGGTGTTCAGTACTAGGGCAAGTTATATAGATTTGTTGATATTGCTTGTGACATAGATATTGTTACTAGTCCAAATCTCAGGTGCTTCAAAACACTGTAGCTTAAATCATGCCTTGAGTCACCACACAGAGCCTAAGCACAAGTCTGTAGCCTGCAGGTTTGTGTGCAAACTCCAGAATGATTTTGGGGTCTGTATGTGGTGCAGTGTTTGTGGGTGGTGGTTTGTTTTTTTCTTTTAAGAAAAGGCAGCAAAGACATAAAAAGGTTCCCCATAGTAAAACTATTTAAACTTGATATCACGGCCAAGTGGTGATTCTGTCAGAGGGAATGGGCTATAGGATCAGTTCCAAGTGGAATGTCGATGTCTTAAGCACAAGCAGAAAGTGAAACATGTGAAACTTTCTCTTTTCATCTCAGTTTTACCATGCTGCTTTTAAAGAGGCTTTGAAGTCTGCAGTGTAGGGATGCTTGTCAGTAGAAATGATTTATCTTGATGCACTGTGTGCTAGAAATAGATTGACTTGTAAGCTGATGTTATATACTGTCTGGTTTCAGGTTCTAAATAAATGTAAGCCTCCTTAAGCATTTGTCCTAATCAGCAGATTTCCTATCCATCATTGAATGCTTTTGTGCTTGTAGGTTGGGTTTAATTGAATAAAAATGTATTTAAAATCTAAATGCAAAGAGACACCTGCCCACCTCCCCCTCCCTCCAAGCAATAGAACACCAAAACCCAAGATACATTTCAGGGACTAACTTGTAATTAGCAAAGTTTGGTTTAAACCTGTGTTAATGTACCTTAAATGTTTATGAAATACAGGCTGTGATGTTGTGGTTCTCCTTTAATTTGACAGAGACCGGATGCTGAGGAGAAAACTTTGAGTGGAGAGCTGCGAACCAGTCCTCTGCGAGCCTCTGCAAAGAAACAGTTGCCTTCTATTCCAAAGAATGCTGTGCCAATAACCAAGCCTGCTTCACCTGCTACATCATCCCAGTCCACAAATGGAACACATGCTTCTTATGGGCCTTTTTATCTGGAGTATTCCCTTCTTGCAGAATTGTAGGTTTTCACTTCGATTTTTCATTTTTTAGGTCAGTGGGCTTATGCTTCAGTGGGAAAAAACCCTGCAGGTTTCCCCTGCAGGGACCTAGTTCTTGCACGGTGTCTCTGCCATAGTCCTTGAAGGAGGTGTTAAAACTTCAGTTGTGGCAAGTTCTTTTTCTGGAGCAGCAGTCTCAATCTCTTGAGGCAGAAAGGGAGAAAAAAATAAGATGAGATTTTAAGGGGTGGTTTTTAGATGTCATTCTCTGAACGATTGCATTTCTCAATCTTGAATTAGACAGCTTGTTTTTGTGTCCTGACCAGTTATCCTAACAGCTTTTTGATCAAGAATACCAGATATTTGAAACAAGTATTGAAACAGAAGCAGATACCGAGTGGGGAGATGATTATGAATGTATGGTACTGTCTAATGGAGTCAGGATGTGGGAGCCTCCTTCAGTTGTTACATGGAATGCTGCCTGATACAGCTGATCAAGTGGATGTTAGGAAGGCTATTCCTGTCTTTCAGTGATATTTAAGATGAAACTTGTGCAGGAGGAGATGGGGTGATTAAATAGCTTTATTGGAGCGCTTGCATTTGACCCAGTCTAGTGATTTGTAGACTTCTGTGGGAGCATAAAAATCTCAGTTTGTCCTCAGAACTTTCCAGTTATATAACTGGTTAGTGCTACAAAGCTGAAGGGACTTCCTCTGTACTAGACATACTGGATTCCCAAGTATGTACTGCCTTTTGGAATGAAATCCCTGGAGTCCTTTATGCAACACTAAGTCTCAGTTCTTGCATTTAACTGTTACATTGAAAGTGAGAGCTCTCAAGACATATCTCTTTTGCAAGGTACTGACCCTGACTTCTTAACTCAAGAAAGATGTTTTTCTGGCTACCATAATGTAAACTCCTTTAGTTTAACAAATTCATTATTGGGGAAATAATAACCAATATTGTTGAAATTGTAAGCAGAGAACTGTTAATATTTCACTTTAAGATTGTTGTTTGTGAAAGCGTGCAAAGTCCAATTTAGTGGAGCCATATGCCCAGTAGCTGTAAAACCCATTAAATTAAAAATTTGGGGTTTTTGTTTGTTTTGTACATTGCCACTATAATTGCAGTTTGACCCACAGCTTAGTGTCATGTAAAACTGAATAGCTACTTGTTTAAAATCGAGGTTCAAGTTTGGTCACACTTCAGCAGTAACTATAATTGACTGCAAACCTGTGTTCAAAATTATTTGATTGAATTTCTCTTTTCTTCCTTACTTTGAAACTGGGGACTCAGTATATAAGTTGTAAAATTTTGTGCTGTCAGGCATTAAATGCATCTACTGGGTGAAGAATTTATTTGTTTCTCAATTTTATCGATGGTGGTTTTGGTTAGTAACTCTCTAAGTGGGAAAAGCAAGAGGGAAAGAATATGTTTTCACTAGTTTTCTGCCACCTCCTTCAGTGAGCAGCCTGCCCTTGGGAACTGGTCTGTGGGAGAAGCCCCTATTAAGCCGTGGGTGGTTCTGGGTTTGCTGCTGTCAGTGTAGCTGTGGAGCTCCTCTGAGCCCGGGTTCTCGTTGCAGCACCTTGGTTGTGAAGCAGAAGTTGCCAGGCGTGTACGTGCAGCCGTCGTACCGATCGGCGTTGAGTAAGTTTAAACGTCACTTTTAACGTTTTTTTTTTATGTTTATGTATCTATAAATTCTTTCACTCAAGCAAACTTTCTCACTTGCAGTGTGGTTTGGTGTAATATTCATAAGACATGGGCTCTACCAGGATGGTGTGTTTAAATTCACTGTCTATATTCCTGATAATTACCCAGATGGAGACTGCCCGGTGAGTGGTTGTGTGTCTTGAGTTTTTCTTTTTTTCTGGTGATTTAAGTGTGTTTTTTTTGTTAAAGCTGATATACCAATTAGTTTCTCTTTTCCTTGAACTCATTTTGTTCAGTTGGCTGGGCTCACTTGCAGTGTCTTGTCTGTATTTGCTAACATCTGTGGAGGAATTGTGTTACTCTGATTACTAAGACTGGTGTAGAGTGAACTTCCTGAGTTGAGCTGCATTCGAGTGTTAAGTAATCAACCAGTTCTTTACTTCAGCTCTTGATTTGCTACTTCCTCAGCAGAAAGTTCACATTAAAACACTTAAAGGTATCCAAATTCTGAGTAGTGATATGATGGAACATAAAATCCAGACACCTGCACTGTGCTTGCTGTAGGATTTCTTGCTTGTCTCTTCTAAGTTACATTGAAACAAAGAACTAGAAGGACTTCAGGAGAATGAAGTGGAAAAAAAGGGAGGACGTTGTTAGTATGGTGTTACCTTCCATCTCTGCTTTCTCTTTTTAGTGAGAAGTTTCTAAGTTTTTTGACCAATTAAAAAATAAAGTTATTTTGTGGTAGTGGGACTCTCGAGAGCAGAGCAGCTGACCTTCTTGGCCAAATTTCTTTGAGAGGAAGTCTTGGGGGCAGGTGTACATAACTGCTGTAGCTGAGAACAAATTGCTATCTCAGGAAGTTGTCTATCTGCTCAGTGTCAAATTTTGTGTAAAGCTATCATCTTTAAAAGGACAGAATTAGTAAGAAGCAGTTTCTTTTAAAGGTTGGACTTTAGTATCTCTCAGCCAGCCCTCATTCTTTTGCTAGAAGAGGGCTTTAGAACCTTCCTCTTGAATTGGGAGGATGTGTGAACACTGGAGGAAATTAGCTGTACAGGGCTGAAGACACTGTGGTGTCATTGCACAGTTTAATTAAAAATGTATAGGATAAAAAATGTTTACTGTAGCTCAAGTATGTAAAAAGCTCTCAGTCACAAATAGCTAAACCAGAAAAACTCCTTTAATCTGATCTTATCTGATATTATTACCTGTGTTGGCACTAGTGCCTGTGCAGTTAACTGGATTAGTTTCCTGATTTGGGGATAGCATGTGAGAGGGGACAAGACCCTGCATGTAACACAGGTGTTACAAATCACTGGCATTGCTTTCTTTTTATACAATTAATTGGTATTTGAAAGCTCTGACTGACCTTCACCCAGGGCTGTTGACATTAGGATTGAAGGTGTCATAATTAATTGCTCTCTTCTAATGCAGCGCTTGGTGTTTGATCTGCCCGTCTTCCACCCGCTAGTGGACCCTTTGTCTGGTGAACTGGATGTGAAAAGAGCATTTGCAAAATGGAGGTTAGTGGTAACATATTGATGTGTAAACTTGGAGAGTTTGTTCCTTTCTTCATTGTGTTTTTGTTCTTTTCAGGCGAAATCATAATCACATATGGCAAGTGTTAATGTATGCTCGCAGGGTCTTCTACAAGATTGATACAACTAGTCCTCTGAACCCTGAGGCTGCAGTGCTGTGAGTATCTTCCACGTGTGTAGACATGGTTTCTTAGGAGGTTTTTGCATAGACTTGCAGAAACAAGGTTTGTAAAACTGTATCTGCTCATGTTCTCTGCCTCCAGACTTGGTTGCATTAGGAACTCAAGTTGGGGCTTTGTCAAGTCAGTGTGTGCTTCTAGAGCAAACTCTAATGTTACTTACTTCTGTCTTTCAGGTATGAAAAGGATATTCAGCTGTTCAAAAGTAAAGTGGTGGACAGTGTCAAACTATGCAGTAGTCATTTATTTGATCAGCCCAAAATAGAGGACCCCTATGCAATCATGTGAGTACTGTCAACAGATTGACCCTAATGTTTCACCCTAATGTCCTAATGCTTCTAGAGCGAGTTGTGGTGTGGTTGCTGATGGCAGCCTTTCTCTGCAAAGCTGACTGACCTGGTTTTTCTTACACTCATAGTAATGCTTTGAATATTCCAACCCTAATTTCCCTCTGTTTAGTATGGGGTGAAGTCCCAGTGGACAACAAGCTGTCTGTGAGCCATCACTGTGCCCCTGTGGCCAAGAAGGTCATTGAGATCCTGGGAACATTAGGGAAGAGCATTGCCAGTAGGTCAGGGGAGCTCTTGCCCCTCTACTCAGCCCTAGTGAGCAATGTCTGGAGTGCTGTGTCCAGCTCTGGGCTCCTCAGGACAGGGGAGACATGGAGCTCCTGGAGCAGGTCCAGAGGAGGCAACAAAGATGATTAAGGGACAGGAACATCTCTCCTGTGAAGGCCCAGGGAGCTGGGCCTGTTCAGCCTTCAGAAATGTCTGAGAGGGGACCTAATGAATGCAGAGAAATATCTGAAAGAGTGTGAAAAGCAGGAGACCAGGCTGTTTTCTGTGGTGTCCAGTGACAGGACAAGGGATGACAGGCACAAACTGAAACCCAGAAACCTTCATCTGAATATAAGGAAAAACCTCTTTACTGTGAGGGTGACAGAGCTCTGGAACAGGCTGCCCAGAGAGGTTGTGGAGTCTTTGCCTCTGAAGATATTCAAAACTTCCCTGGATGCAATCCTGTGCAACCTGTTCTAGGTGAGGGAGGTTGGACTGGGTTGATCTCCAGAGATCTGTTCCAACCCCAGTCATTCTGTGATTCTGATTCTGTGAGTCTTAAATGTAATCAGACACTTGTGTTTACTGTTTTTCCACTAAGTAATCAAGATTTTTGTTTGTTCTGAAGTTCTTTTTAAAAGCTCCAAAACACCTACCTCCCTCAAGCAGAAATGCCCATGAAGTAGGTACTGCTTTCTGGCTTTCCTGAACTCCAGTTTGCCTGACTGTAGCTTTGGTCAGAGTTTTAAAATACTTGTGGAGGTTGGGGGATGGAACAGACATCTTCATGATGAATATGAGTGATATTTTGATTAGCACATGCCGAATTGCCAGTTCTCATTACATACAGAAATGTAAACCTAACCATTTATTGTTGAATAGATCTATGACAATGTTAATTTAGTTCTTAACTGTGTGTTTTAACACTGAAAACTCACAGTTTACTTGAAATTCAACAAACTGAACCAGGGAAAATCACTGCTTTCTGCTCTGCCTATGCTGTGGTTTGCAAACATGCCAAGTAAGAGTTAACTATACTTTCTCTATAGTTTCTCTCCGTGGAATCCAGCTATACATGATGAAGCTAGAGAGAAGATGTTGACTCAGAAGGTATGTGCAAAGTCCAGATTGTCACTCTAGGAGGGGTTTACTGCCTGATATGGGAAGAAAGGTTCTCTGTGTACTAGACAGACCTTATTCCACCCCTCTTTTGGCTCAGCAGGCATGCTGGAACTGATTTGTTCTCCTAATGAAGCAGTTATGTCACTGTTCTAACTTCAGCGCGTTGAGCAATTAATCACTTAGCCAGATAGAAAGCTTTGTTAGTACAACTGTTGGCACACTTGGCAGATTCTTTTTGTTTATGGGTAGAAGGGGGGAAGAAGGGGAGAGAAGAGATTTGCTGCCTGCCTGTTAGCTTGTCCTGCACTTGTCACGTTTGTTACCACTTCTGCATAACCTGACAGTCTCCAGCTTTTTGGCTTTCTTCTGTTGAGAGATCTTTCCATACTGAATCAAAGCCTCAGCAATTTCTTCTCATTGCAAAGCTTCTGAAACAACACAAGCACAGTCCCTTGCTCCCCTCTCTAACGCCGCTGACTTCTGATAAGACATCAGCTCACCAAGGGTTCTGAGTCCCTTCCATCACAAAGTGCTCTTACTGACAGAGCAAGAATGTGTTGGCTCATAGAGCTTTCACCTGAGAAACACCTTTGGTTTTGGGATGGGGGCTGTTTGTGAGGGTTTTTGTTCTGTTTTTTTAATCACTTCTGTGATTCTGTGACAAAAGCTGGCACACAGCAATTCTGAGTCTGCACTGAGTGGCCTGACAAGTCAATCCACTGGAAGGGATTCTGAAATGGTGACTGCTGTCGTTGCTGGACTGGCAAGGAAATACCCTCTGAATGCTTTAGTTACTGACTTTGGCTGAAGCTGTGGTGTGATTTGCTGGGTTTTTTTTTTCAATTAAAAATTAATTTTATTTTTTTTTGTCAGTACAAGCTTCAGTCTTCCTCACTGCAGCCTTTTAACTCATGTTCTTGTGTGTCTTCTGGCATGAATGAGATTTTTAACTTTATCTTAATACAATAAACTCCCTGTAAGCTCAGTGTGGCAATCCCAACTGCCAGGATCACATCAAAGCCCTAGAACACACAGGAAAATATTTTGATCAGATTGTGACTTCTTTATGTTCTTGTAAAACTTAAGAAATACTTTTAATGCTTTTTTCTCCTTCTTCATTCTCTGTCTCCTTCTTTCTTACCCTTTAAATCAAAGACCTAAAGAGAAAGGATGGGTCAAGGCCCTTGAAATGGAAGGGGTATGATGTTGTCTCAGAGGCTGATAGCAAACAATGACTTTTCTTTTGTCCTTCTTCCTTGGAGATGGACGTTAACTTCTTTTTAGGTGAAAACTGACACCTTTAGTAACTATTGCATGCATGGTACTTAGTCACTGGAGTTCTGTTGATAGCAGGAATGGCCCAACTTCTGGGCCTTAGGGATTTGTTCCAGAATGTCAGTGTAGCTGAGAACATTCCCTGTAAAAAGAAGTTCCTGAATCCTCCTACAGCCTTTTTTTATTACCCTGTAATTCCTGTGCCTTGGGAAACAGCTGAGCCGTTCTAGGAGCTGTGTCCCAGGAAGGGCTGTGATGTCCCAGTTCCCTGCTGAGCATGTGGCTTTTGCTGGGTGTGGTTCCTGTGGGAGAGGCAGGTGCCCCTGCCAGGCTCAGGCTGAACTGATCCCTCTTGTCTGCTGTTGTCCAACGTGTTGTGGCAGTTCTGTCACAGTGTCACCTTTCTGCACAAAGCATGGCGAGGGGCAGAAGTGCAGGTTCTGTTTCCTTGCTGATTTAATTTACTTTGTCAAGCAAAAGGCTTTCCAAGGTATGACAAAGTCTGCTCACGTAATTATCACTTTTTAGAGCTCAGTGCATCATTCCAGGTTTGATGTAGTTGCCACACAGTTCCTGGTATTTAAAAACCCTGCAAGCTGTTTCTTTGACCAGCTAGAGTAGGTATCTAAATTACTGATCTCTTAAACTACTTTAAATCTACAGATGCTCCAAGTTTCATCTTTCTCCCTCAATTTGAAGCTTTTCTTTTTTGTGTCTTTGCAATTGCAGTAGTATAAAATGTTTGTTGCACTGTGATGTGTAATAGTTACTGTTCAAGCATTTAACCATGATAAATGCTCAGGGAAGGCAAGGACCATTCTTGGAAAGCAGAAAGGAACTCTGAGGTTTAGCAAAGGCTTTGATTGCTGCTTGGCCACATTAGTTTGTGTTCCCAACCACTGGTGGGGTGGAGGTTCCCTCTGCAGCACACCCAGCACCACCAGGGTGTGTCAGGTACGGTGTCACGTTAGGGACGGGAATGGTTGGGTTTGGATTGACACTTCTTTCTGTAGAACCAAGAAATCTGGGGACGAGCAGGGCAGTGGTGCTCGGCTGGGGCCTCCGAGCAAGTGGATTATCTCCTAGACTTTAGGGTAGGGCAGGGCAGCAGTACAGGAGCTCAGTCATTACAACTCCTGTACTGTCAGGGTAGTTCTGCCACACACATTCCCAGAAATTAAACCAATAGCCATCTTACTGCACTTCTTTGAGGGGAGGAAATGGTGCAAAATGTAAAATGGATGGATGCCAAAGGTAAAATGGATGGAGAGGAACTTTAAGGGGGTTTTGGTATCTAATAATTGTAACTTTAATTTTGTTCTCCCCAGAAGAAGCCGGAAGATCAGCACTGCAAAAGCATGCACGTTTCTGGCCTGTCCTGGGTAAAGGCTGGCTCAGTGCAGCCCTTCAGCAAAGAAGAGAAGACGATGCCCACTTAGCTTTCCTGGACTCTGGTGCACAAAACACTTTCTTGTGGGTGGAGGGAATGTAACGGAGGGAGAAACAGCAAAGCAGCAGTTTCCTTCTTGACTACGGATTAGTAAAAACCGAATGGTAGCAGTGACTCCAGTAAACCTGTTCAGTGGATTACTGACTCTTAATGTTTTACATATGCATTAGGTTTTAAAGGCTTGCCTGGAGTTTGGAAGTCTCTCTTGAACACTGCAGTACTTCTACCTGGAGACTGTCTAGGGTGGGTAATTCCTCAGGGCTCTGAAATGTCTGGAGGCTTTGGGTTGGTTTTTAAGCTTTTATTTTTTCCCTCCAGGAATAGCAATTTTTTAAAAGAATCTTAAATTACTGGCAGAAATATTAGTATTGGAAATATGATGCCAGAGTTAAGCTGTGTTCATGTAAACTAATATAGCAGAGTTAAACACTATATTTAATGGTTTTAAATACTTTTGGTTTCTATTGTAAATATGTTAGGATTTGAAATTGTAAATAGACGGTTCATCGACTCCATTTAGCACTTTCCAGAAGTAAAGCTGGGGATGACATGATGTATTATTGACTTGTAAATGGTTCTTGTCACTAAAGCACACATTAGTCTGACGGGGCAGAGCAGAATGTCAGGCTTGTTAGACTTCTAGTACGTAAACACTAAAATCAAAGCTTTTCATGGGTGGTTTCTTGAGCTAATAAAATCTTTGAGGGTTTTAGATTCCCTAGGTGTCCAGGAGATTTCTTAGGATAGCTTGACTAATGTGTGTTAATAGTGACATCTTAAAATAAAAAGAAACTGTGCTGTAGCTTTTGTCCCTATTGGTCCATATTGTTGACATTTAACAAAGACTGGAACCAGAGTGGAAGCACCTGGATACATCTGTACTTGTGTTTGGGATGTTAATGGCTACCAGGAGCAGTTCTGTACTGAACAGACTCATGTTCCCCATCCAGGAAAACCTCTCTAAAGCCTGTGTGAACTCAGGACAGAAGTTTTTGCTTTTCACATGAGTCTTCCTAATGCCACATCCTGGTGTTGCCTTCTTGCCTAACAGGATTGTCCTATCAAAACCTGGAGTGTTAACCCCTTACAGCTGGGCTGCTTTTCCTTTGCTCCCCTTACCTGCACTGATGGCATTAGTGCCAACCCAGCTGGAACAATCTGGAGTGACTCATGGGAACGTGATGTGTGTCAGGGTGGTGGGCAGTGGTGTGCTGTGGGTTTTGTGGGGGTTTTTGTGTTTTTGTTTTTACTGACAAGCTAAATTCACTTGTCATGTAACAACCTTTCTCTGTTCCCTTTGAGAACAACTTCTTGGCTCCTAAGGAAGTAGACGAAGACTTCCCAAGTAGTGTGCTTACACCAAAGGAAAGGAAAACCTGGCTCTGTGACACTTGCCTTGGTCAGTGTTCTCTTCTGTGTGACATTAATGCTCTATTAGCCTCAGTATTTTGGACACCTGGCAGGTTATGAGGAATTCCAAGTGCCTTGGAATTGTCACATGGCTGGTCTGCGTTGGCAGTAGAGGCCAGAATTGGAGGAACTGATCTGGAAGCTGGGTTTGTATTGCCCAGTAAGTGGTGCTGTGTGTCTTTCAGGGAAGGGATGTGGGAAGAGTTTTGGGGGGGTTGTGTACTGGCCTGGAGTGGAGCCACTAAAATACTGTGAACGTGAGTTCTGTTGCTGCTGTCGTTTCTCGCAAACTTCCCTTGGGAAGGCTGAAACTGAAATTCAAATGCTTCAGATTTATCATGGTCAGAGTGTTAGTTAAAGGACCCTTGATGTGAAGCAGGCAATGGGCCTGGCCTTGTGCTGAACACGGCTGGGCAGGGGGCAGGACTGGAGCTAAACTGGACTGTGATGGTTCCTCTTTGTGGTTTCGTGATTATTCAGGAGCTTCTGTAATAAATCAGTGATTTGCACATTTCCTAAGCCACTTAAGTGAAGGGCTGGAGTAAAAGTTTAATCTCTTCTAATCTGAGGCTGCTCTTTGATCTCAGCTGCAGTGCAGCCCCAGTGCTGCTGAGAGCCAGAGCTCTGCCCTGACCCCTGGGGCTTGGCAAAATCAGTGCCAAGGAGCAGTGATAGGACAATGTGAAACTGAGGGTTAGGTGAGTCTTACTCATCTCTGAACTGTCACAGATCCCTGCAGGTTGGTCAGTAGATTTGGTTGCTCCAAGCTAAGTCCAGCTAATAGTTTGCTGAGAAGAAACTAATTTTAAAGAATGTGGAATTTTGTTATATTTAGAATGAGTAAGGTGAAAAATTCATTAGATTGGGGGGGGAGAACACCGTATCTTTCTGTAATCAGATTTGTGTATTAAAAGAAGCTGTTCCAGGGGGAAGGTAGGTGAGTGATTACTGAAATGATGCCATGGAGATCAAATCCTTTTCTCCTGGATTGGGCTGTTGTATTTCCTAGTACAGGTACATAATTTAATAAAAGCCTAAGTCCCTGCCAATACTTTGGTAAGGGGATGTTCCCAAATATCATCTTTGAAATTCTGAACTCTCTAAAGAACATTTCCGAGACACCTGGAAGTTACACCAGTGGACTTACTGACTCTGCTGAGGCTGCAGGTCCCTTCCACTCAAACTGTTCTAGGTCTTAAAAGAAAAAAATTTTAAGCTACTTCAGATGTTTTTTTTTTCGTTTTTTTTAATCAAGTTTACACACCTTGTTTTTTCCTTTGGAACACCTCTTTTAAAGTAGGGGGTTTTTGGGTTTTGGGTTTTTTGGTTTGCTTGGTTGGGGGTTTTGGTTTTTTTTAGCATTTGTTTCAAAGCATAAGCTGCAGATTGTACTTTTATTATTATTTATAGCTGAGGGTTATTTAACAATTTGGTTTTAGAAAGGAACAGAAACCACAAAAGAGGATAAAATAGGTAAAATAGGCCCAATAGGTAAAAATGCAGGGGAAAACCAGTGTGTCTTTAGCTGTGAAAAGTACAGCCCCTGGCCAGCTGTGGCCAAAGAGGTTCCTGACTACTTCAGATTTCTTAGAAATCTCTGTAACTTCACTGGAAGGTGGCTACACAGTAGGTGGGAAATAATGCTGCTGGGTTATTAACATCTCCTCCAGGGAAGGCAAAGCCCCTTGTGTTCTGGGGCTCTCCTGTGCTGTGTGATGAGACAGCCACCCTCCTCCTGCTGCTGCTCCTCCTCTGCCAGAGGCATTCCCTGACACTGCTGTCCCTTCTGCCAGAGCAGCGGGAGGGAACACACTTGGAGCAAACACCGTGACTAAACTGGAGCAAGAGTAAATCCTTCCCCTCCTGGTGTGGGTAAGACGTGTGATTATTTATTTATTTTTAAACCCTTAATTGCACTGTGGGACTCCAGTTCTTGCTCTGTCCTGGGCCTTGCAGACCTCAGCTATATATTTGTTTGTTGTTTTCTTTTGCGCTAACCATCAAACCAGGTGTTTGAGAGCTGCAGAGTGCTTTTTTTCACACAAGACCATAAAACTGAGTTTATAAGTTCTTTATTGAAAAATACAATTGCAATATTTTCATACAAAGTGAAGTAAATGGTACAGAATAACAAGAATTGTCTGACACTTCCATAAATATTTTTACAGAAACATCTACACAACTTCTGGACTTCAACCTTTCATTATGCAGGTAAGAACAAAAGATCCTTTTATTTTACCTTAATTAAATTTACAGTGGAATTAAAGTCTCAAGTTTTCCTATTACTCAGAAGAGCAGGAATGACTGAAAACAGAGGTTTTAGCTTTTGCTTTCTTAGAAAACCTTCTGGCAGCTTGTGTCACATTTTACATGGAGAACACTCCCTCCCCAGCACGGGACTGGCACATTGTACAGTGAGAGATGTTTGCTCTCCTGAGAAGCCTGGTATTTGGGAACTATTTTACATGAAAACAAGTAGTGAGTCTCATCTGTGTACTCCTTGCTCATCCTTAGTAGGGGAGATATTTGTCCCAGGCAGCCTGGTTTAGTCCATTTTAAAAAAACAACACAACCCCCCAAGCCCTGTTGTTTAAAAACAAAATATCTAAGTATAGGTTTCAAGAGATGGACACCACGATCCTGGTGCTAAGACGGGGGGCAGTGCCTGACTCTCATGAAAAGCAATGAGTATATAAAATTCCTCAAAAAAACACATCCTTGGCTTCCTGCATTCACTGCTGCATGTACACTGAGTTACAATGAATTCTTCATGCCATTTGCTGACAAGAGGAGCAGTGGGATGTCAAACTGAAATAAATACAAAAGTCAACTTGCTTCAATACAGAAAGACAGCTGAAGTCAGCCTTTGCAAAAAATATTCACATTTAGAAAAGTGCCATTGCAAATATACAGCAAAACTCACCTGCCTTAAAAATGATGCTTCACAGCCCCACCAAAAGTGCCACCTTGGGAACATCAGTTCACTGTCCCACACTGCACAGCTCAAACCAATGCACCCACACAGCCCCCTCCCTTTGTACAGCAAGGGGCCACAGACATGATAGTTTTCAGGGGCACATGAACATCCTGAATATGGAGAGGACCCGTCCAGACAACTTCCTTTAGGACTCAAACAATTATTCCCATCATCCCTTTCCCAGCAGAACTGGACTGTGCTAGGATGTTGTCAGTTCTTGCAGGAACCAAGACACTGCTCCAGGTACCTTGGTGCAGTGGCTCCGGTGTCTGATGCACCTCCAGGTGCCTGTCCACGGCTGACAGTGGTGATAAACACAGTGCGGGGACGGGTTAGAGCAAAGGGAAGGAAAGACCTGCTGCAAGGTGCACAGCTGTGTTAGGGGTGTGTTCTCCAAGCACGAGAAGCTCTTCAGCTGCTTCTGGAAGGCTGGAGATGGGTCACTTGCCTTGTGAGGAGCTTGACTGGGGGTGGGGGCAGGGTCTGAGGACCCAGTGCAGTCGGGCAGCAGTGGGTGGTGGCCAGGGCAGGGAGGGGGCTGAGCACAGTCTGGCTGAAGACACTTGCAAGGGCTCAGTGGGTCCGTGTGTGAGCTGAGCAGCAGGAAGGGAAAACCTGTGTGGGCTCAGTGAGACCCTCGGTCATTGGCTACGTCCTGGAGCCGTCTCAACAGGGCCGTGTGATTCTCCTGACAGATGCGCTTGGCTGGGGCTTCGGTGCCATCCTCTAAGAGAATGCCTCTCTTCTTGGTGGGTGTTTCTCCAGTTCGAACCATGCTGTTAATTTCCTTTAGTCTCTGAAGGAGGAGGGGGAAAAACTAGAATTAGCTCTCACCATTTCATGACTACCACAACATAATGTGAACTGTTGTCAGGTGTGTTATATAAAAGGGACTACTTAGGCTTTATTTGTGGAGATCTGTACAGCACCCAGCTGACCTTCAGCACTGTACTGGTCTTTCCATTACCAGAGTAGGCAGAGTCTTACTCAAACTCAAGCCAGCTTGTGTCACTGCCTGGAGAGCTCAAAGGCCCATCCAGCTTTACAACTTCAGCAGCTGAACTAGCAGTTAAGTGTGCGTCAGGTGACAAAGTACGTGTTGGACAAGGTAAACAAAACATCATGTTGCACAATCTACTCTGCTTTCCCTACCAGAAAGAAAAGACAGAATTAAATATATAACCAAACTGAAAGCCTTTAGTCTCACCTTAGAGGGGCTGCTGCTGAAGTAGTAGAATATCCTCTCTTGGGAAGAGAGAGTAGACTCGTTTCTGTGTGGCGAGATGTACAGGGGGTGGTTCTGGGACAGCTGCACCCGGCGAGGGGAGCTGAGCCGCACGAACGGGTACGGCGAGAGCGGAGGGGAGTCGGTCTGCACGGGAGAGAAGGAAATCACTCAGCAGCTGTGCCTGAGCTCAGTGTCACTGCAGCAAGGCTTTTCTGAGTTGGGCACTTAAACACATTCTAGGCATTTTTTCACCCGTGTGATACCATACAGATGTACAACAAATGTGAATTTTGTTATGGTATGGGGCTGGATTAGTATTTTTTAATTTACTTTTCCAAATCTGTCTGAGGGTGACAGATGACACTGCTGAGAGCTGTGTATTTCAGACAGGAAGAAACAGCACTTAGGCATTGAAAGCACTTACTGTTCTAGCAGCAGAGTATGTCCCTGAGGTGACACTGTTGTCATAAAACCAGAATCCCTTGAATTTGCTTACAGTGAGCTCAGCTAAAGGGACTTCACTGCATTGTCAGTAAAAAAAAAAACATGTTTACTGCTGAAAAGCACAGAATTTAACTTACTGCATTTGAAGTGTACTTCAGGGCAAAGTCTTTGATCTGCTCGATGTAGACGTTGTTGTAGAACTGGATGAGGTCCCCCCGCTCCTCCTCCTCGGTGTCGCTGTTGGCGCCGGTGAGGCGGGTGGGCGTGGGGGGGGCGCTGCCGGGGTGCGGCACGGGCAGGGTGCTGCTGGAGCGCATCACCGGGCTGGAGTCCCGGCTGCCTGCAGGGGAGCGCAACCGCTCAGTGCCCTCGCACCCCTCATCCCACACACAAACACAGTGCTGCGGCTGGGGTCGCTGTCAGTCATGCTCCTTCTGATCTGAGCTGCCGCTGTTGGTACAGTCCACAGAGGTGCGTGTGCACAGACACATCCCTGATTTCTAACTTTCCTGTATAAGCTGAGTTTCATCACAATATAAGGAGACCTGAAACTCCATTTTTCATGCATTTGTGCTATACTTACAACAGTAGCTCTTTCGTGTTGCCACCTGGCATCATTTCAAGTAAGGAACATTAGTCTTTTGCAGCTAGTAGTAGAAATACTTGGCTTGGTAATACTTCCTGCTAGTTTAATGTGGGAAGTTGCAAAATATATATAATTTTTTTCTCCCCTCCCTGCCACCTCTCTGTGACAGAAAACATTAATATCTACAGCTTATACCATCATCTATTAAATATCTTGAAAACTGGTGGTAGGAATATACACAGCACCACTTCTTTGCTTTCTTTTTTAGAAGTTAATTCAAGGAAAATGTCTCGGTTCACCTACCAAGCAAAGAATCTTCAGAGCTGCCAGCTATGCTGAAATCACTGCTGTGACTGGTGTTCCTATCTCTGCAGGCAGCCAGCTGCTACAAAAGAAACTGCTGTGGCTCTGGGGTTCTGATAAGAGTAACTGAACCTGGGCTAGCCCCAATTTCCTCTCATTTTCCAAAGACTCATTCTTGGATTTGTGAGCTGAAATCAGAGCTCAGGCCAGCATATGGCAAACTCCCAAGCGAAGTGCATGTGGGGACAGATTCCAAACTGTCCAAGGCAGCATAAACATAAAACCCTGAGTTACAGCAACTCATAAATGTTACTGATATATTCTTAATTGTGTCCAAGTTTACCAAAGGAGGATCTGTTTGGGGTGGAATCACTCACTTCTTTCCTTGTTCCTCTCCTTGCTCCTGTCTGTAGGTGAGTCCTGCTGGCTGCTGCTGTCGCTGCTGCCGGAGCGGCGGCGGCACCTGCCTTTGATCAGGACGCTCCGATAGACCTGCAGGGACAAAGGGGGTGTCCCCAAGGAAGGGTGAGGCACTTACCTGGTCAGCAAACAACTGTCTGCATGAAACTTCACTGTGCTTCTTACAGGGGAAAATACAACCTCCTAAGAAGAGTATTATCCAAAGGGCACTGCCTCCTCAGGTTTTAAGTAAAGATATCTTCTGTTTTAGATATAGTTTAGCATAGAGTTTAGCACAGTGCAGGATTTCGGACATGACTGCTGTCTTTCCAGGAGAATGGCTCACAGACTGCATCCATTTAACACTAAATGCTACTTTGCAAAGCAATTTGTTCCCAAAATAGAACTAAGGCATTTAATGAACTGGAGACCACTTTGTTTAATAATTGTACTCACATGGCTCTTGGCTTGTGGTTGTGTCCGATAGCAGCGCATGATGTTCTGAAATGATCTGTCTTCATTAGTGACCTAAGAGGGGATGGACACAAAAGGTTCATAGCTTTTCTGCAAGATTTTTCTTCAGGGATGGTTGTGTGTGCGTCGGTTGGCTTGGGTTTCTTTGAGGAATTGTAATACTTTGAATTTTAAGTATTAAAGAAGTTTATTCTTTGTTTGCTTTTTCTTCGTTGACACTTTACCTTAGTCATGACATAGATGGCACACATCAGCAGCTGATCCAAGTGTCTGTCCATCATGATTTCAGGGCAGTGCACCAAGGAATACTCAAAGCATGTCCAGATCTTTTTCCGCAGCTCATCAGACACATCGAGTTTGACGCAGAGGTCCCTCAGACGAACACTGGCTAAGTGATACACCTGTTGGAATGGAGACAGTGCTCAGGGCCACAGCAACACTGCTTTTATTACCCAGACGAAGAGTAGTTCAGACTTGCACACCCTCCAGAACTTAAGCAAATGATAAGCTAAAAGAAGAATAATAAGTGAAGTTAAATTTAACTTTTTTGCTTGCAAGACACTGATGTTCTCACTGATGAGCTCAGAAAACCACTTATTTGAAGCTTAAATTCGAAGTTGTCTTGAGCACAGACAGGGCCCTGCATTGCCTACAGAAACCACTGTATTGAATAAACCAGGAAGTCTCAGAGGTGAGTATCTTCAAGAAAACAGACACCTTTAAAAACCTGCTGGCCAAACACAGAATCTACTTCTCAACTCCTGATGTGACAGCTGTGGTGACAGCCCGCTCCTTTGCTCATGAGAAGTGTCCTTCATGAGAAAACTACCCTCAAGTATGTGTATGAATAATTAAAGGTAATAGATTAACTTTTAAATTTAATATGCTCTAATTATTACAACTAATAAGTATATCTTTTTAAAATCACTGAAGATTTACCAAAACACAAACTAAGCAAAGGACAAATGAGTACCTTTCTGAAGAAGAGTGACAGTGAGCCTGTCTTCCGAGGCCTGACGGACGTGGCAGCGAACTGCTGGGTCTGTCTCTGCTCTCCAGGGGAGATCTGCTGAACAGTCAGCTGGCCTGGCAACTGCAGGGCTGCCCCAGTCATCGGGGTGTTCAGGGTGCCAGCGAGAGCCTGGGCACTCAGAGGCTGAATGGGGCCAGACACAGCTTGGGGCTGGGCACCTACATTTACCTGGACTGGGAAGAAAGTTATTCCTCCATTTTCATTGGCAATACCTGTGAATTTAAGAAAAGAGAGTCTGAAACGAGAGCAAATTGTGTGTGGAGCATGTTGTGTGTGTTTTTGTTTCGTTTAAGTTTTTAAAAATTCTTCAGTAATTCTTTTATTAACTGGTTATAACTAAACATTTATATTATATATGAAATTGTTTAATCAAAATACTTTGGACTTTTAATCATGAGACAAGAAGATAATGAAGTTGAACTAAGGTTTTCATACTAATGCAAATTTCATCCTGTGCCAGTTCAGGAAGGAGGAGTTACTGAAATAACTGTTTTATAAAATAGGTACTGGCAGTCAGAACCCCCTTGTGCTGTACATGTTCTGTCTTTAAATTCTGATCATCTATTCAAACAGTGTTTCCTAAACATCTTTCAACATACTTTTTTCTCCCCGGCCAACTGTTCCCCCATCTCCCCTTGGCTGTGTACTAACACTCTGATGGGAACAAGCCTGAGTAGTTCTGCAGCAGCTTTTCCCTGACCTTGTACTGGGATTGTCACAGTTTGCCCGTTGTTGGCTGTCACGGTGGCAGTTGCCACGGTGACCAGGGTCTGGCCAGGCACCGGAGTCACCGACATGGCTTCGGGATTCATGTTCTGCACCGGCACCGTGTTCACCACGGGCTGCTGGGAAACCCTCACGGGGGTCCCACTGTCAGAGGGGTTCTCGTTATCAGCAAACAGGCGGCGTCTCGTAGGATTGGCTGTGGGAGAACTGTATCTGTCATACAGGGTGGCTGGAGGTGAGGAAAGGCCTGTGGATTAAAAACACACACACACACACATATATATACTTAACTCTTGGTTTATAATCCCTTATGCAGATACATGACAGAAATCTAATGTGAACTAAAATATGTCACGCAAAGCTCTTCAGGAAACATTTTTTAAAAAATACAGATTGCTTTTAGAGTTGACTTAATCTTCAATAATGCTGGGTTTAATATTTTTCTAGGTTAATGTATTATATTTATTCTAGTGAAAAAAGTTTGAGATGTCACATAACTAAACATATAGTGGAGCTTCTATCCTGATACAACAATAAAGCAAACCAATTAGAACATAAGGGGCGTGTGTATTATTTAACACATACATACGTATACATACACTGTTCACATCCATCACTTCCTGAAAACATCTGACATTTAAGCAGCTTACTTATGTAACATTAGTCTCAGTAAGTACAGCATGTTATGCTTTAAAAAGTCTCACCTTTTCCTAGTCCTCCACTTTCAGCACGAACCTCGTTTATTCGTCTTGGTGTCAGTGGGGAACCCACAACACTGTTGCCAGCAGATCTCTCAAGGTACTGAGGTGGCATTACCTAAAATATTCATACTTTGATTACAGTGTTTGTATCACATACAAACAAGTACGTAACAAATTTTTAACAGCTTTTAACAGCTACTGCACTACAAATTTTGAACAGCAAAACTCTATGGAGAAAATTGAGAGCAGTGAAAAACTTACCCTAAGCCCAGCTAAAACTGCCTACTGACTGTACTGCTCTGCAAGATCCAGCACTTCTGGGACTTGTTCTGGGAGTATATTTTACCACATTTCTTGCCTCGTAATCTTTTCAAGTGTAAGTGACTGGTCCAAACCATCCCTGCTTGTCCATTTTGTTCACTGTTCTGCTACACCAACATGAAATGAGAATCACCTCTGTTGTCTGCCTCCATTTCAGATGTCTCTACAGAGATGACCATGAACACACCACGCTGCATTTACTGAGTTCTCTGCACTGAGGGGCTGGTAGAGAGAAACTGATATTGGGACATGCAAGGCCTCCTCTCTCTGCCATCCTGTCTGATTAAAAAAGCTATCTAAAACCCATAAAGATGTGCTCACCTCTTCACAGCTAGGAACTTTGTTTTCATGGTCTCTGATGCTGTCCCACAATATGGATTCCCGTTTCCATGCCATGCTTTCAAGGATCTGTTCTTCAATATGATTCAGGTGTTTTACTACTTCCCGACAAAGGCCATCCTCTGCTCTAATGAAAACCTCAATTACCTGTAAGGTGGGTAATTATGATCAACAGAATGTATTTCTTTCATAAATTTCTTATTAAACAAAGATCTAATTCCAATTCCTGATTTTCAAAGAGGAAGAGACTATTAGAAATATTTACGCTGAATTACTATGACTCAATCCTATGTTGTCACAGAGGCCAATGAGCACTCATGACTTGATAAGCATTTCTAGCTCTCAAACACATTACCTTATAAAAATGATAAACTGGAATGTCAAATATTTCGGTGATGAACGGGAAGTTTCCAGGTGGGTTATATGTAAAGGTGATGATCTCAAGGCAACAGGCCAGCAGAGACCTGTGAAACACATCTTGCTCCAGGATTGCCTGCAAGAGTTGCAAATTTTAAAGTTTAATTTAGATTGTAACTATAGAACAATAAAACACTTTTTATTCTGCCTCAATAACAAGATTACCAAGCTAATAAAAAGTGATGTTATTTTGTTAGAGAGAGAACAGAATCCAAAATGAGCCATCTTGACTCATTAAAAATTTTACATATCTTAGCGTTTGCAAACACTAATAATTTCTTGTTCCCTTTCTCTTCCCTTCAGATGTACTTACAGGCTACTTCTCAGAGATCTACCCTCCTTTTAAATGGCTGAGTAATCTGCTGTACAACTGTGTTCCTTTTTTGTAGGTCCAACTTTAAAAATAAGGTACCATTTGATTAGTTTTCCTTACAGATAAGTCGGTGTCTCCCAGTCGAGTCCTCCTCTCCTCCTCAATGACCGACTCCAAGACCTTGTAGTACAGCATCTCAGCACGACGAAAATGTTTACTGGCAACATCTGCAGGGAGTTTAAAGAGAAGCAATATTGTGAAATGCAATAAAAAAGTACTACATTCTTCATCTTCAGATACAGAGATACAACAGTTTAGCAGCTAGTGTGGATGTCTATGCTGCTGTGGCTACAATACTTTCAGGACTAAATCAGTTATTATCCTAAGTTAACTTAGGAATCCTCTTCCTACACTGCACAGACTTGTGAAAGCAGAGCAGAATATCTGCTACTGAACCCAGATTTTGATGACAATCCTTAACATATATATATATATAATATATATATTTCAAGTTCAGAAAATACATTGAAAATTATACCTGAATGGATACAACTTGCACTGTGCAACAGAAAACACTGAAGCAACTAAGCCGACAAGAACAGAGTAAGGTCTCGTTAAGAAATAAGGTCAAGAGCACCTTCCTTATTTTCAAACCATCTTCGGGCACTTCACATATGAAGACAATTTTGCAAATAATATTTTTGTATTTATACTGGCAGGATTTTAATATCTGTACTAATCCATCCTCGTATGTAACCAAAACTGCTGTTGGGTTTTTAAAGACTACAGTTACTCGGATTTTCCTTTACTATCCCAGAAATCCATGCCATCACTATTATTCTTATATTTGAGGGAAAGAATGGAACACTTCACAGTGCTTTTCATTTCACTTCTGTAGTTCTGAGAGTATGATCACATTCCAGTGATTTAAGCTAAGGCTGATTAGAAAATTTTACGCAGCATTGAAATTTGCTGTATCTAAAGAATACAGGAAAAGGTAAGAGAAGTAGAGAAGACACTTGTGCTAAAGCATAACCTGCAGGTAAAATTGTTAATTATAAGAGATAAGTATGTTTACAGGCATTTTAATTCTTAGCTAGGTAAGCAAAATATTTCCCACCTTTGGAAAAATTACTGAATTCTCCTTCAGACTGTGTGCTCTGGCAGTACACTTCATGCATTTCTTTTATTCTGTTTGCAATAGATTGAGAAGGATCTCTGGAACATGACCTGAACATAAAAAGTAAACATTTTCAATATACTATTCCTACCAAGAACAAAAAACCCTCCTATTTTTATAGTATGATGAAAGCATGAAAATATAAATACACTGCAAAGCAATACAAACACACCCACGGTGTCCAACTGTACACATACTGTAAAACATCCACAGCACATTATTAGTACTGTAGACATTGTAGTAAATATGCCCATCTTTCCATGATCAGAGATAGATATTCAAACAGCATTTTCCACATGACACAAAAATTGCTTTAAAATATATTGTTCCTGAAGCAACAGTTTATCTACATGTAGACTAAGGTTTGTTTTGCATCTCCTATGGTACTGGAGTGATTTGCTACATGGTGCAATTTGTTAAGTAGGAAGAAAAGTCTTGAAAATTTTACACTGGCAATTTGGAGAAGCCCAGAACTGTTAGGTTTCAAATGCTGTATGTTCTTATAGCCATCAACCTCTAAGGACAGATGTGTCTGAATAAAGAGAACAGTCTTTTGAAATGTTTCTCTGGATTCCACCTCTAGAACCTTTTAAGTCCGGCTCACATTTTGAATGACACTGTTTAAGCGTTACTGTTTGTTATTAAAACTATTTAAAAAACAGAATTATTTGGTTGGTTAAATATCAAACTTACTTGAGTATTTGCTCCAGATTTTCACTGGGGGCATTTTTCAGTCCTGCCAGCATCGTGTGAAGGCGGCTCAAACTGTATGTTGCCATGGAAACAGGTGTCACATATGGGTTGCTCTCTTTAACATACTTGCGGCCAGTGAGTGGGGTTGTGATCCTAAGTGATTTGGACTAAAAGTAAAAAAATAAGCTCATATACATATGTGCATTATTATAAAACTTTGATGAAGTTCATAACCTACAAACATCAATCTGCAGAATTCTTACTCTGAGTTATGGGAAAAAATGGCTGGGAATCAAACGGCCCAACCTCGATCAGGCCTCAGGTAAGAGCCAGCACGGAAAGATTTCTCTGTGTCGCTCGGATGTTTGTATCCAACAGTTCTGTACAAACAGGGATGTGACCTACGCTGAAATGCTGGTGCTGGAAGTGAAGTGTGAAACAATTAGGCCAATCTAAAAAACCCCCCAAAATCAGGCAGTCCTTGAGTACCAAAGGGAGCTGTAACTCATAGGAAAAGTGTACTAAGCCAGAGTTTCCTTTCAGCAGGTTTAACTTTTAATAATAAGAAGTCCTGATTAGCATTTTAATTCATTTGCATCAGATCAAGACATCACATCAAAACAATTTAACATCAAGGATGTTCCTCCAATCAGCACACAGCAAAATCAATGCATCTTTTAATTAACTAACCACACAATTACTTATTTTAACAAATACATTACATTCTTTACCATGAAGTCTAGCTCCCAATACTCCTCCCATTTTCCCCCCACGCTCCTCAGTGTGCTTTATTTCTGTCTCCATAGGCTGGTTGCCCCAGCCCTGCCTTGGGCTCCCCAGAGCACAAGCACTGCAGCCGCACCTGCTGTTACACACGCCACATTCTTTCACCACTACACAGACCTACTAGGGTTATACACCCCAAACTATGCCAACAGAACTTGGTGGTTAATTCTTCCTTTAGAATTGATCAGAAGGAGAAGAATTAACTATTTGCACTGATTTTGCAGATAAGGTTATTTTGATCGTTTCTCTCTACAACGTTGAAAGCCATCAACCAACTCTCACTCAGGAAAAAGTTCACCTATTTCAGTGATCTAGACTGTTTTACCCTTTTGCTCTCTGTAATCTAGTTGTGCTAATACAGCTCATATCCTTTTCTATTTGCCTGTCTTGTCTCCTTCACCCTGCAAGATATCCTTCCCATCCTCAGGAACATTTTGATATTCTGTAATTGTGAACAACATGGTTGCATTCAAAACCAGTGCCTGTGTTCCAAAAGCTGCTCTGGTCACACAACAGGCCTGATAATTTTCTAAGTCTTCCCTTTATTGTTTTGAAACATGTAGTGTTCTTTATGCTCTCAAAGGATTCTGTGCTATTTTATTAGTCAAATTAGACATATGTGCAAATGATTTTAGGCAACAAGGTGAAAACCATTCCCTAGTAATTTAATTAGAACTTTAAACAGATGTAATATCAACACCTGAAGACCACCTGTTAAAAGGAAAGAAAAAGACCGCACAGAGCAAAATTCTGAGCAGCTTCGCCTATGTCAAACAAAATACTCTGCATATGGGACAGAGATCTGAAGGAAGGAGAAGCTGGACAGACAGATCCCAACAGTTCAGCATCTACCAAACAACCACAGAGAACTGCCTGTTCTGTACCTTCACCTAAAAAATCTATCTGCACTTAAAAGTCTACCTGCAGATCTCTCTCTTTAGGTAATTACCTAAATATTCTTTGTACTGGATTTAATCAAAGAAAACGCAGATGCATGGAGAAATTATGTCCAAAAAACCCCATAGTAAGCAATGTATCTAATCAATTACAAAATCGAACTCAACTATGTTGTGTACTCTCCCAGGTCACCTTGAACAGTAAAGATGGTAATTTTTAGTAGCTGCTTCTCTTCATCACACAAAGACTTACTCAACTTATTCTCCTTATAAAAACAGCAACATGGACCGTGCCATACTCACCCTGTCAAAATGCTGCTGCAAATTATGCTTCACTTGTACTCTTTCAGCTGTTTCCATTCCTGAAGGTGTGTTTAAGCACCTTGTGAGCGTTCCAATTTCTTCATCTGCATCCTCACCAAGAAATATTCGCTCGTCGAGGTTTCCCACGGACAACACATACTCCTCATAGGCCTTGTTGATGGCTTTGCTGCAGCACAAAGGGAAAGAGGGAGGCAAAACCCCCTTTATTTAGACTACTTTCTTCAGCTGCTCACAGAATGAACACAGTTCTGGCCTGTGGGCAGTCTACTTCAAACAACTTCTGACCCTGATTTAGGCACTGGAGCACCTTTAAAACCTACAGTATCTTAAAAATGACCATGGCAAGGACATTATTTTCCCTCCATATGTGATGCCTTTCCATTTACATAGCTGCAGGAAGAACATAATAAAATACTGAGAACTCGTATTTGGCTGGAAACTCCTCAAAATTTACACAGCATTACCTCATAAACTACACTTTACCATTTTTATACCATTTAAACAAAAGTAAGTCCTACCCATAAGCATCTCTAGGTTTATAAAGAAAAAAACCACCACCAAACCCAATTTTTTCCCCTTGTACTTCCCACTCCTCCCATGTGCTCCCACACGTTTTTCATCATAATTCTTTGAGTTAGACACAAAAATGCAAAAAAAATACAAACAAGGAAACACAGAAACATCAGAATGAGAGCAGACAGCAGGTGACACCATCCTGAAGCATCATTCCTCTTTCAAACAGGCCTCAGACCACAGCACCTCAAAGGGACTGGAAGGCAGTGCAGTGCAGGAGCATTAATAAACACAAAGCAGCTGGCTGGGATCAGTGCTAAAATACAGATAACAACTGCGATTATCACAGAGAGATACTAATGCAAAGCAAACCACAAATACAGTGACTTACACACTATCTCCAAAGTTCCCAGGATCTAGAAATCCAGTCAGATTTTCATCTTTTCCTTTTAAAAGCTGTAAGACAGTTAAGAACAAAGGGTGGGCATTTCATTTCTTAAAAAGGTTTAGGAGATAAGGAGCAAGGAGACATTTTTCTACATTACAAATTTACTGACCAACCTTTTTGTCAAAAAGTTTCCGAATATATGGCTTCCAAAAATGTTCCTTGATACCTTTTGCTTCTAAAACTAATCCATAATGTAATGAACACAGTTTTTCAATGATGCAGGGAGGGTCAGATGATACTTTATAATCCTTACTATGAAAGTCTTCAGGTAGGCCTACAAATAAGAATTCTGCATTATTTGATTTTGCAAATCCATATGCTGCTTTCTTATTAAATTCTATGCTGTGAAGTCTAGGTAGTGTGAAATTAAAACAGTAAACTAATTAGTTCCCTTGAAAGAATTATTAATTATGTAATGCCAACTTAATTGGATAACGTTATCAAAAGCAAATTTGGAGTTAGAGATTTAAAAAAATCAGTGACTGAGTGATGAAAATTAAATATATCAATTCTAATAGAAAAAAAAATCAAACACTTGTGAACTATAATATCTGAGATAATGGCCCTAGTTCACATCCAAAGCACTGCAAAGTAAAGGCCAATACTGTACAGAACTGCAAATGAAGTGCAAGTCTGGAAGGAATTACATCAGAAATTCAATGGAAACTTCTCACCATTTATTTGCATTTGTGGTTATCAAGTCAACCTACATTTCCATTCTCTTCAGAAAGAGAACAGCAGCAATCCAGAAATGAGAGAGAAGCAAATCTCATACTTGAGCACTGGATCTTTCCCAACTGCTGTGACAGTCTGACAGTGTCCAATGATGGCTGTGTCTTTATGCACTCTTGCACTGACATTAAACCCTCATTAACTTGAATTTTTACTCTGGAACTTCCTTCAATGGTATTTCCACAGTAATCAAATCCTTGGCTTACTGTATTATTGACAAAATCCACTGGTCCGTTATTACCAACTGCATTAACAGAAATGGAACTGTGTAGCCTGATACAGAAAATATTAATTCCCATATGCTTCAAATCATCGTTCAATTTATTCTCTGCCACATGGATTCATACTCATTTCAGCAGCCTTAGAAGTTCTTGCAGGCTTTAGATAGATTAAGTTTTTTTCAACATACCCTTAAAATTAGGATTCAGAAGTTCTTTACGGTTAGGACACTGGAGAGCATTTCCATACACGAGATCCAAAGCACATAACAGGAGATGGTAGGAATTGACCAAGTCATCACTGATCATAGGAAAATTTCCTTCAATATTAGAAAGACAAAAGACATAATATCAGCATGGATTTAAATATTTTTAACCAAGAAACTGTTGGTATGTGTATTACAATCAATAATGCAGCCTTGGGAACAGACTCTGGTCACTACAAATATCTGCATAGCAACACAGGCAGTAAAATAGACTCACACTTAATAAAATACAGCAACTGTGAAGGAACTCAAATACACTGTTCTGTTTTGAAATCAAACCTTACCAAAATGTTGATGAACACGCTACTACAGGCTCCCTCATTCACAGGAATCTCATTAACCAGTGCACAAATAACTCAAAGCAGCACAAACTGCAGAATGCAAACTGCTACAAGGAAGAAAAATGTTTCCATCACTCTGGCAGCAGCAGCCCCTCTTCCTGGCAGTGCCACATCCTTCAACAGATTCTTGCTGTACCTGCCTGAAGCAAATCTTGCTCTAAACGCCAGTAAGGGCTCAAGTTTGCACTGCTGTAAAGACTTGAAAGGAACTTTCAACTTTTGCAAGGCTAGACCCAAGTTTTCAGATGTCCTGGAAATAGCAAACATCATTCCTCCCTTTACGACCCCCAACTCTCCAGAATGAATCTGTATTTAACTCAAAGTCAGATAATTTTTTTTAACAATCTTTTCTTACAAAGTTTTGCTGGGGATATGCTCATTATAAACAATAATAAATATAACTGTTTCTCTTGTGCTTTAGAGAAGAGTTAAAATGTGTTATCTCTGATTTACTAAATATTTTTTATTTATCTCCTTCCTCTTGAAAAGAGTCTTTGAAATCTCTTTGCTTTTTTATCACCTTTCTCAAAGATTACATTCAGATTTATTACTCTTTACTGAACTCATTTATGTTTATGATATTGCTTTAGAGGAGTGACCATTGCTAAAAACAGTTCTGCAAAATAAACTATACTGTTAATTAATACCATAAATCACGATTTCATTAATTTGTATGCACAGCATGATGTTTCTGTTACTCTTTCAATATTAATAACTCTTCCCCTCTTTTTCCCCCCTTTTTTCTCAGGTGAGCACCAAACCAGTTAACTGAGCCCACTCTAAAGCACAGGTTTAGATTCTTGAAAAGATCTATCATATAGTAATAAACTCACTTAGAACACATCAAAATGGATATATGATTAGAAAGGTTTAATAAACTCTGCAGTTATTTTTCTACCAGTGAAATACCAGTTTGTTCAAATTTGCATTAGATTTTCTGATTCCATGTTTGTCAGAAGGAAAATAATTTCAATGCAGATTTAAACTATTTTTTAAACTATATTTAAACTATTTAAAATAATGAATCCTACATGAAATACTAATTAACTGTATTCATTTACCAGTTACTTCCAAATCATTAAATGGTTCACAACAAAGAAACGAAAATCCTAAATACTATTAGCAAAACTTTAAATCAGTACAATTCTCAAAGTAACTCTCACAACATAGGCTCAGTTTCACATCCATGGCAATCATTCCTGTCAGCAAAGTCAAAAATAAATCTTATTTCACAGGACCATAGCAATGTTCCATAGCAATGACTTGTCAATGACATTTCAAACAATGGCTCACTGATCCATTTCACAACCTTGTACCAAATAATAATAATAAACAATTATCTCGGTGCAGCAGAGATTTTTTTTTCCTCATCGATTTTAAAGAAAGAAACAAAGTTTAAAGACAAATTCTTACAAATAGTAGGCAAGAACTGGAGTACAAAGCAGCTCCTTTACTGTGCAGTGTGTGCTGAAGGCACAGACAAGCCTGTACTTTTCTGCATTTGTGAAGCTGAACCCAATGGTCTGCAGGACTGGACAAGCCTGAACCTGCCACTGGTGCCTGGTTGCTGTGATAGGGATTTACTGCTACCCCTCAAAACACAGGGGATAAAACCATGAATACTTAATGCCTTAAATGGTCAACATTTAGTTTCCATTTTTGTGCTGCCACACTTTAATAATCATCTACTAATTTGCAGTTTACATTTATTTTAAATTGTTCTTTTTTGCATAAAATTGAATTGGATGGGTTACCAGCGTTGAGTTCTCCACAAAGTTAGTTAGTATGTCTGAAACTGCTCGCTAATTAAGATGCAGTCAATCGATGATGTAGTTAATCAAACATATTAACCAGTAATTTAGCAATGGAAGACCCATAAAGGCCCTTTGCACCTTGTCAACTGTCCGATCTTCCCGTAGAAGAAGGGAAAAGAAAAACTTGTAATTTTTCAGACTGACCTTCTTACTCTCCCAGCTGCCTAACTGTGCTAAAGTGAAGTCCCAACTGACTGGAAATAAAGTACAGTACTAACTCTCACCTTGGAAGTGTGGTAAAACACATAGCTGGGGAAACTGGGACAGAATACATTCCTTTAGGCTGTTGTGAGAAGTCCCCTTCTCCAAAAGTGTTTCCGAATTCAGAAATGCCTCTACCTTTTCGGTGTTTTAAGGACTGATAGAAAGTAAGGACTTACAACATCATGTTTGCTGTATTTAATCCCTTTCCGATCTCTTACCTTTCGCATGAACAAACAGCACCCAACAGAACTGGAAAACTTCAGTCACAGTACATGGTTGGCGCCTTTTGGAGGAAAATATAGCAAAGATATCCATTAAGTTAAATGAATCAAGACTGATAAAACATCATAAACCAGTCAATAATTCCAAAGGAATATTAAGCTTTACTACAGCGCGGCCAAAATCTTACACCCTTCCCACAAACCCCTGACTGAAGTAATAATGAAAGCTGCACGCTGGTTTAGTGCAGACACAAGTGGAAACCTTGTTGGTAATGGTTCATTTTCACAGCATTCTTACTATGAACAGTAACAAACAAACAAAGCTGCCACTATAAAATAAAATATCCACCAGATCTGCACCTATGAAGAAAAGCATGGGAGTTACTGGGCAGTGAAACAGGCTGAGTTGTGCTATGAGCTATTAAAGCTTTGCAGATCATACAAGGATCAAATTTTTCCAGCCTTTCCCATCTTAGAAATACTAGCATTTCCCTTGTCTATAGGTTGATTTGAATATCTCCCCTATTCTCCACTCCCCAAATCATAAAAACTTAGCAGCTTTGGGATTTCCTGCACCCTGTCAGATCTGAAACTGAAAAAGAGATTGAAACATTACCGCAAGGACAGACAGACCAACTCTGACATTATAAACAACTCCTGTGAAAATACAGCCAAAATACAACTAAAACAACCAAGCAACTTCATTATATTTTCCCTACAGTAACGCTCTAAAATCAGTCTGGGAATAACAGAAACGTACCTCTGTTTTCTTCCTCTCTGTTGGCGAGGTTGATCTTCTTGAGGATACCTGAAAATGTCCTGAAAAATGGGCTCATACTTCTTAAAAATGACTGCAGAAACTGTAAAGTTTCTCTCTAATCTCTCGGTTCGTTCTCTGAACTGGGATGGTAGATTTGCCATGTCTTCCCACTTCTTCATCTTGTTAAAAAACTCGATCAAGCTGAAAATATCAAATGGGTTAGATCTGAAAGGCTGTTTTGCTTGCAGAAATAAACTCCACATTTTCAGCAAAAGTGCAATTTTTACTTCCCAAACTACTGATAAAATGATGGTAGTGCCAACATGACAAGCAACTCAGAGCCCGTCCTTCACCCATGAACGTGGATCAGCTCAGACAGCTCACAAAATAATTTTAGATCCTTGGCTGATAACCATGTTAACAAGGTACTCTCAGCTCTAGCATTTCCTCACAAAGACAAAATCAACTCCAACAGTCAGATTAGGCTAAAATCAGATTTCCCTCATTTTTCTGAATTATTTATTAACTTAAATAAAACAAACGCTGAGTCCTACAATGCTAACAGTATTCCACAAAGCATGAAAACCCTCTAAGTTTCAGCAAATTGCACTTGGTAAATTTGACTTTCATTCATTTTTTTCTTCTTTATCTACACCTTCTTTTTCAGCGTTACTAGTATTTGATAGCCCAGATCACAGAAACAATTTATCCACATTCAACTCCCTGAATTTCTGATTTGGAAAACAAGAGTTTAGAGAGGAACACTTTTGCAGTGTTTAAACCAACAGCAATGCTCCAACAGTAGAGGAAATGGGAGAAAAAGTGCATAAAGACGTTCTCTTTTTTTTTTTTTTCTTCCTTTTTGTGCTTATCTACTGAATTTTTAGAAAACAGATTGCTAATAAATAAAGTCAATTGTTCCAGGAAGCTTTTCTTAATTGCTTTATGGACATAAACATTTGACACAGATTTGTTTATCAGATTCTGATATCACTTTAGTTTCATAAAGCAAGAACACGTGCAAAGTGAAGTTTTCTTACATAAAAAATTAGATAAATTGTGTGAATATTTTCACAGCCAATTAAAAATGGTTTCTCATGTCAGAAGTTCACACTGCACACTCCAAAAACTGACTGTTCTTCAGTGCCTGGCTTCTTTCTCCTTTGAGAGAAGGAAGTCAACCTCTTATTTTGAAAACAAATGTTTTGAGAGCATAGTACTGAGCAAATGGAACTGCCCTACCTCTGCGGCAATGAGCTACAATATAAACATCCAAGTGATATAAATTCTATCTTTAAAAGCAGGAAACAAGAAATACATTTCGCTATTTTTCTCTAGTTCTAAATTTCACCTGCTGATAAGCAGTCTTTGAGATTTTGTAAGTGTTTAAAAATCACCAAAAAGAAAAGTTACCTTTGCTCCGAACAGCGCAGGATTCTGGTTAAAGACACATAATTTCCCTCAGCTGTCCCTCTGCTCACAGTTGGAACTGCTTTCCTGCAAGCCACATACAAGGCACAGGCCAGCCAGTGCATGTCGTTTCCCTGTGAATCAAAACACCAGGCATCTAAAAGACTTCACTGAAAAGCCAAACACACTTTTCAGCCAACCCAACACCAGGGGAAAGAACCGTGTCCTAAACGGATGAAGTTCAACTACTGACAAAGTTGATTTGCTGTTTCAAACTTCTGTTGTGCTTTGTGTTTTTAACTACAAGAAAACAGGTGCTAAACACATCCTTAATACCAAACTGCATCCAAACTAAAATTACTAGTTACCATTATACATTTCACATTTGACCCAAAGCGTAGCAATGTATTTTCAGTGTTGTTCTTCTCCTGTAGCATTTTACACTGCCCTGATTTTTAACGTAAAAAAAAAGGGCTACATTTCCTTGCTGCCAGAACATTCCTCTGCCCTGAACACACAGCGGGAAAAGAAAAACATAAGTTTCCATCTTCCTCTGTATTGCACAACAGAACAATTATTCAGCCTGGTACCTATAGACAGAAATTAATTCCAACGAACCCCTGAAATTTTATGCTCCCTCTTCGATCGAGTAAAATCACTTCAAGGGGAAAAGGACGGGGGAAGCCAAACTTGAACTCGACGCTGCGGTTTTGCCGGGTTACGCGGTAGCGCGGGGCCGGGTGAGCGCACGGCTCCGGGGGAAGGGGCGGTGTGTCCCCCGAGCATCCCGGCCCGACGGCCACGGGCAGCGCGTGTGCGACAGGGCAGCTGTCAGAGCAGCGCGGGATCCTCCGCCCTCCGCAGGGCCGGGCACCTGCCCGGGTTTGGGGCCGCCCTCCGAGCGCTCCCGGTGCCGGCAGGGCAGCGCCGGCAGCTCGGACAGCCGCGGTCCATCCCCGGCGCCACCTCCGCTGCCCCACGCCCCCGATAGAGGCGCCTCCGCAGCTCCGGGCGCGTCCCCGTTCGCGAGATGGACGTGACACAAGCCCGCACCCTTTGCCCCCCCGGCCCGGGCCGTGCCGCGGCCAAGCCGGCCCCTAATAACTAACTAATGAATGTTATCGCACCTGCGCTGGGCGCCTCCGCGGGCCCCGCGCCGGCCGAGGCCGCGGTGCGGGCGG
>VZRE01007572.1:617140-672241 GCA_013396775.1 Cephalopterus ornatus | reverse complement strand
GGTGTCACCGCACACAGTGTGTTAGAGAGGGGTGTCACCGCACACAGTGTGTTAGAGAGGGGTGTCAACCACAGAGTGAGTTAGTGAGGGGTGTCACCGCACACAGTGTGTTAGTGAGGGGGGTCAACCACAGAGTGTGTTAGTGAGGGGTGTCACCGCACACTGTGTGTTAGTGAGGGGTGTCACCACAGAGTGTGTTAGTGAGGGCATCACCACACACAGTGTTAGTGAGGGGTGTCACCACACACACCGCATTAGTGAGGGTGTCACCGCACACACCACATTAGTGAGAGGTGTCACCACACACACTGCATTAGTGAGGGGTGTCACCACACAGTTTGGTAACGGAGGCTAACACCGCACACACCACATTAGTGAGGGGTGTCACTGCACACACCGGTCAGCACAGGCCGTACTGCACCACCCAGGTCACCAATGCTGCACAAGGGTTTGAGATTTCCCTGAGAGAAACAAACCCCATGACCAGAGAACTGTGGTAGGAGACCATTAAATAAAACCCAAGACAATGAATCTGGGTTCTTTTCTGCATTCATATAACCGGCCTTAAGTTCTTCAGTCACAGCTTCAGAGCATCATGGAGAAAAACCCATGTCAAAATAAGGCCACAAAATACCGAAGATTCAATTTTTATTGAAGCACTTTTGTTTGAGTCAAAGCTTTTAAATGGCTACCTCAGTAACTGGGAGTGAATCAGTTAATTTCAGTTTTCAAAGCATAAACAGCAACACCTTGTAAAAATACAGCAGGACCTGCCACTGGTAAAGTACCCACTGAGCAGAGAGGACACTCCCAAAAATAAGGTTTGAGAGGTCTGGTCTGGAGCAGGTACGTGTCAATTAAGTCATCAATAAAACAGGCTGCACTTTATTAAAAGAGATTTATTGTCTTTGCCTGTTTTGATTTTGTCCTCATTTGGCATGTTGATTACTTGAATCATTTCCACCACCAGACTCCTTATTATATCTACCAATATAGGAAGTTACAGCCACAAACACCCTCTTGGCCTGGATCCCTGACAGCTGCTCCTCTATCCTACAATAATGTACATTTTTTACTGTCCTAGAGTTTCAGAAATTTTGCTTCTGAATGTAATGTTGGCACCTGCTTTGAGAAGCTGCACACAGATCAGAAGCAGTGTGAAGCAGAGGAGCTTGCAGGGTAGTTCCCGAATCAAAAAGCTTTTATCCTCTCAGCATAGAAAAGAGTTTGAGGACATGCTACCAGTTTTGGTGAACACTAGTGAAAGAGACGATACCATATCTGATATTAGGATCCCAAGAATTTCCCAAACCAGCCTCTCTTATATTCATGAGGCCTTACCTGGAAAACTAAACAGGAGTTGTGCAGTTTTGGTCTTACTCACAACTGAAGCAGACAGGCAACAGGGAAGACAAAATCCTCATTTCACAGTGTAACTTCATGCAGGATCTTGTGCATGCCATTTTTCTTCCCTCCTTGTATGAGAGAGCCTGAAAGGAGGCAGCATTAGAGAAACAAAGAAATCATAAAAAAACCCTGGAAAGCTTTTATCTTTATTTCCCTTTCCTCTAAATAAAACAAAGGAATTATACTGCCTGTTTGTGTAACATTAGGGACATTTAGATAAGCCAGCAGTTGTTTTGTAAACTCTCGTAGCTACGCTAGTACAATTAGTCTCCTCTGCAGACACCAAGATAAGCCCAATGTCCCAACAACGTACAGATGTAAAATTTTAAATGCTGGCCAACTACAGCAGTGTAAATCCCACACTGCACTGAGACAGCCTGCTCACACACAAGATAATTATAGGTGCAATAGAACTGGATCAGAAACTCTTTATACAACTAAACAACAGTAACTTGCACATCAAAATAATTTCATGTAACACTACGCTGCAGATCCCTTTATATTACCCCTGTACACCAGACCCACCTCATCTCACCACAGCTTAAATGTAGGTAGTAAGAACTAAACCTTCATTCTGATGGCCTATCAGCACTGTCATACAGAGCAACCAATGAAAAATGTATTACCATATAACATGAAGGAAATAATTTTCTCAGAGACAAAATATAACAAATAGGACAGGAATTTGGCTGGGACATGTTGTTAAACAGTCTCATGTAATCATCATATCCAGATACTGTTTCAAAAAATTCAAAGAAGGAAATTAACCACCAATACAGTGCCTGGATCATCTGTTCCTTGGAAATAGTTTCATTGACAAATACATCCTACTTGTATTTCAATTTATAGACTCTAAAAATAAATTTAAGAAGTACTACTAGGGATTCTGCAGGACTTCCAAGGAAAAAAGAAACAGGGGAGAACTTCAAAAACAGGGCTCATGTGCATTTTTATCACCTGTGTACAGATCTGAGGGAGCAGAAGCTCAGAAAGGATGATCACGATACGAAGACAAATTCAGACTGAAATAAGTAAGGAGGATATCATTGAATCATTCAAAGACAATGGCAGGTTAAAACAAGGTGGTACCTGACAACCAGGAGACAACTTGGGTTCAGAATAGTCTGTGCCCTCTGTGAAATGTATGAAAAATTATAAAAAAATATAAAATTATGACCAATTACAAGTACTGTGTACATAATTAAAAGATTTAATAAACATGTGGGAAGTAATGCAAAGTTTTAAGAAGAAAGGTTGAAAAGGTACTTCACTGCTCAGGTCCTTACCCTGCAACATTAGATGCATCATGATTCAAAATTCAGGCAGCTTTTGGACCAGAACTTAGACTGTATATTCCTTCTGAACCATGAGTACTGAAGTGCTGGGAACAACAGCTTCTTCTGTTTGTAAGACAAGAGAATTAGAGGAAATTGATTGTCTGTAAAATTATACAAGAGTAGAACATGGTCTTGGGCAGGGGGTAGTGTGTGTTACATCCTTGGCTTGCTTGTGGTTTTTTTTTAAAGATCTTAAGTATAATTTCAGTTTTAAAGCTTAGCACTGAAACTTAACTTGCTGCTGCATGGAAGATGCATGTTTAATCCTTACACAGCATTACTTTCACATACTGAGGCCGACATCACGGGTAGTCAAAGAATATGTTTAATAAAAAATAATTAAACTTCCATTTGCTCTATAGAACATCATAGAAAGTAATTCAATAAATTACAAATGACTTTTTAAGACGCTCGTTCAACTACAGAAAGCAAATTCAGACTACACAGAACACAACTGGCAAATATTGCAAATGTCCAAAAAAAACCTGGACTAAGACTTGGATCATGAAGCCTGAAACAAGGGATAGAAATACAAGGCAATAACAGCTAAGGTTTTTTTTTTTTTTTAGTAACTACCAACACACACTTTATCATCACCTTGGATATCCTTTTAATTTTAACTTCAGTATTAGTGTAATTCTACTGAGGTTTCCTTATAACCCTTAACTTTATACAACCGTATTTGCATATAGTTTAGCTGATAGTGGGACATTTTTTCCCCTTCTGGTTCAAACTGATGAAAAATAAACCAAATATATTATGTTCAAGTCTACATCAGCCTTCATTACTTGAAACTGTAATTGCCTTATTACATAGAAAGAATCACTAGAATGGTAACCAAACTCACTTGACCATAATAGGAAAATACTTTATTTCATAAATCTGATATAAATTAGGTTTTAGCCACAAGATTTAGGACTTGTTTTGTGGGGGAAGGGTGGGAAGTGATGGCATTGTTGACATACTCCATCAGCAAATGAAGTTAATAACTGCTTGTAAAACTTTGGCTATTTCATAGATGCATCCTAGTTAAATAAAAGTGCTATATTACAAAGGGCAAAATATTAAATATGAAATACCTTTTTTTTTTTTTTAATGCTGAAGAATTGCTACCCCCTTCTCTTGGCAGTTTTTGATTTTCACTATTGCTAAGACACTGCATGAAGGGCCAAAATCAGAATACTATCTGGGAAAATACGTAACCAGCACAATCCAAATGGTACTTGTGTAATTACATCTAATACTGCTTCTAATCATGGGGCTAGTTATTTTGCACATAGAAACTTATATTTCATTGGTAAAGTTCTTGATAAAAAACAACACAGTTGTTTTACTGTACAAGCAAGCAACAGAACTATATCAAAATATACAGTTTTTGTTTTTTACTTTTTAAATTCATCCCTTTGTAAAGCTTTTTCCATGACTTTCACTAGTACCTGTATCTATTTGCTCTTAACACTTGCCTATTCTTGGACCACAAATGATGTAAGCAAGGTCAACTGACGTCTCAGTCAGTTCAGAAGTTCTGTAAATGTGAATCTGGGCCTCGACCGTGTCAGAGTAATAGCAGCTTAAGAAGAAGGAGGAATCATATCACACATCAAATCTTAGACAGATTTTGTATAGTAAAGGGTTCTAAGGATTTGGACTTGAACAGATGCCTTATGCCCTGTTACTGTGGTTTCTAGGAGTAATTTGTCTTCCTTACTATTCAAAGTGCTTTTTCTTTAGTGGGTAACTCAGCATAATATAGGAAGTGAAATCCAAATAATGATTTTGGATAATATTTAATATTTAGTCAGATTTAAATCTGCAGAGAAGTTTAAACTCAAAAGGAGTTCAAAACTATCTGTACTTTATTTACCATTATTAACTGGGAACTCCAGGAGGTTTTATGACATAAAACACAAATAGAAATCTACACAAACAAAGCAAACAAACAATTTTTACATGAATTATGCAGTGTTGAAAGGTCTTTTCAGTGGCACTTTATGACAGTTTGCCTCTTCTGAGTCTTGGGGAAACTACTCCTCATTTTGGGACTTTTAATTCTGCAGAGGGAGCCCAAAACTTTGCAAGGTGTAAACTAAATAGATCTACATGGTGCCAAGTAGCATGAGATAAGACAGTTTTTGCTTTAATTGCCCCTTACTGCTGTCCAAGAGAACAGCTGTAGTAAGGGGGAAAGAAAACCCCAACGGTCATATCTCAAATAACTCAGATTTTAACATGCTATACAGGATGTCTTCAGAAAACAAAACAAAACCTGAAAACAAGTAATAGAAACCAATGTAAACTTCCTAAACTAACTCAGCTGAGGTAACAGGTAGCCAGTTTAATTGGCTGATTGGGAAAAATTTATCTTCTTTTAAACACACTTGTACCTGAATTGGAAACAGCAGTGCATCACAACACTAGAGCATTTTCATGTAATTAAAGCAATGGATGGTGATGTAGATTCTACAGCTTTCATGACATTCATTAGCTGCCCAAATTATTGCTGAGTTTTGATCTGTAAATTATAAGTGTCAAGGAGGCTGTAAAACTATATTCAAATTAAATCAATAATATGCATAAAGTATTCTGTGTTCACTGCAAATATATTAAATATACAGCTCTTACTTGAGCATTATTTTCATAAAATTAACCCCCCAACAAAATTATAATGCCTTTTGTTGTAATTTTACACCATTGTGTATTTGATAGTACATACAAGTTCAGAAACTTATGAACTTCAAGAAATATTACATGCAAAACGTCTCTGAAAGCAGTTTGCACTTCTAAACAAATACTGAAATGTTCGGTCAGTAAATCATTGATGCACTCAACACTGGGTTATTTACAATGAAATAATTAAAGAATAAATTCAAAATCAGTTTATAATTTAAGTGCAGAGTCTGGGGTCAGTCTTCATCACTAGAATCCGAATCCTCAGATGAAGACGATGTACTATCAGATCCAGATGAAGCATCTGCTTTCTCTGAACCCTCATCTGTGCTGTTTTCGTTGTGAGAGCTTGGCTCTGTTCCCCCTTTGTCTTCCTGATCTCTAACCCTAGAATTTTCCTCCTTTTCTTCTGTGGGCTTGGCTGAGCCTGTGTCATTGCTTTCACTGTTCTGTACATCAAAAATATTAGACTGAGACAAAGCTGGGATATGAAGATTAAGGCCTGGAGTGAGAAGCATCCCTGGGTAAAGTATGTTGGACAAAAGTAAAGGGTTAAGAGAGAGAGGATTGGCAGCTGCAGCAGCAGAGGATGTTGAAGGAGAACTTGAAACAGAGTTTTCACCACCAGTATCCGTATTTTGATCCTCTGTCCTTTCTTTCTTTATATCCACCTCCTTTGAATCGTTTCCCTTTTTCTCCTCCGAAATGGATTCTGTAGACTTTGTCAGAAGTCCCCCCATGCCCAGCAAGTTTGGTAATCCAGCCATCCCTGACAGGAGCATGGGGAACATGGCAGCCATGTTCTTGGCTTCTCCTCCAGCAGCTAGGCCAGCTGGCATTCCCATCAATCCCGCTGTCACTTGCAGCGACTGCAGGTTCTGCAGGTTCTGCTGTAGGGCCTGGAGCCCGGGCAGATCCACGCCCGGGATCAATCCGTTGGCCAGCAGCGGGTTCACGGACACGCTGGCGGCCGAGGCCGCGGCGGCGGCGGTTGCCTTGGCGATCTCACTCTTGGGGCGCCTCCCTCTCCGGCTCACCTCCTCCCGCACCACCGGCCCCGTGAGGATGCGGTCGAACATACCTTCCGGGAGAAACCCCTGCGGGAGACAGCGGGTACTCTTAGTATTTTGAGAGCTTAAAGATGGCAAAGTAAAAGCAAATGAAAGACTCAAGTATAGAGACTGTCAAAGATGATTCTGGCACACCAGCTTCTCTCCAGACACGTCACTGCAATTTGTGATGACTTTGTGCTACCACTTCTCAAATGTCTGAAGGACCACTTCCACAGTGAGGTCCACACAGGGATCTTCTCACACCCTCTGCTTACCCTTACCCACTCATCCTTAGTGGTTTACTGGGAGATCAAGAAAAATATAGCTAATTATAGGAGCAAGCTCAATAATCTAAGATCTAAACCAGCACTGCTTTGAAATATTATCACATTGCAATCATTTGACAGTTTAATCAGTTACTCAGTTTGAAGTTAAATATGTGTGGTTGCACACACCCCAACAATCTCTGAGCCCTTTTTATTACTGCTAGTGTCTGTTTAGTGTCATCATATTTCATCGCATCCATAAACTTAAGAATAAACAGCACAGACTCAATTTGAATTTAAATTAAATTTAGAGCACTTCTATTTAGGATTTACACAGTATTACCTCACTTCTATAGGTCCTTGTACCTAACATTGCAATGGACACTAATATTCCCTACAGAATGCATTGTCCTGAAAATTTAAAAAGGCATTCATAAGATCAAGTATTACTCAGCTCCATACTACAATCACCTTTTTCCCCCAAAGCACATATCTCTTAATATATATTAGCCTACTACAACTAGACGAATTCAGCAGTCAAGTTCTGTTCTTCTGTCCTCTGGATAACTACTAAATTGCCAAAGTAATTCTGCTGTTATTTATACCTCTATTCACTGCAGTCTAATCCTGTTCCTAGTTATCTATTTTTCTACCAGAACGTTGCATCAGGGTACTGGAGAGACTGGCATTTAGAGCTTCACAGAAAGGTTACAAGTTCTGTTGACAGTGAATTAGAAAAAACTTTAACATGGTCATGTCTTTCCCAGAGACTGAAGGTGTAGCATAAATAAACTGACAAGTTAGAGTAGGTGAGGAAGTAAACTTGTAAAGAATATTGACAAAATCATCTTCACTTCTGTTAGACACATGAAATGGAAGAGTAACGAGGTTACACAGAAACCATTTTTTACTGTACAACACAACTTTGTTCAAAACAAGTTCAAAATATGTCCTTATCTTCAAGGCAAGACTGAGGGTAGTAATTTCTCAGAGGTACACACTAAAAGTAAATTAATTAAAAAGTAAAATAAATATTTAAAATTAATATTGAAAATCATGTAAATTTTCTTCATAACTGTAGCTTTAAGAAAGTATTCTTATTCTTAAATAATACCTGGGCTAATATCTTTCCTAAAAAACATTAAGGCTGTATTTAAGACATGAAGAAATCACAGCATTTTAGCACTTTCAACGAAATCTCTAATTTGGGGTTGCCAGCCACTGTTCCTCCCCTACCTCCTACTCACAGCTGTGCCAGCAAACCATTTACTGAACTAGGTCAGCAGGAAAAAAGCTGACATTGACTCACGTTTCACATTTAATGTAACACCAGAAACGAAAAGCACACCTTTGGACATGCCTTTTTCCTGTTTGCCTTGTTTGCTTTTCAGATACATTTCATGACATGGTTATCTTGTTCTGTAAATACTCACAGACTGTTTCACGACTTCTCCCCATTCAGGAGCCACTCCATACTCTGGATTTTCTTTCAAGAACCTGCACAAATCCTTCAGAGGGGGAGCAAATGCACCCCCCACCTGAGAAGCAGAAAATAAAAATCAGGAAATATTCCACATTTGCTAAGAAAAGAGGACACGTTCATACTTGACACTGTTTTATTTTTGCCTTCTAAATAAAACATCTGCCCAAATCTGATCAGTAGACACCAGTAATGTTCTGCATGCTTTTCCTGAATACTGCCTTTTAGCCTTCCCCATTGCCCATTCAAATGCATTATGCTGTTCCCAAACTTTGATCACCTCTCCAAAAACTTCAACACCTGCTCTCACATCTTCCACTGTCAGGTTTTTACACAAGAATTCTCCTTTTGTTCTCCTGTTACACTGTTTCACCCAGAAATGTGACTGACAGCCAGAACACACACAGGTGAGCCACAGAGGTCAAGTGCCAGAGGTAAGTGAAAAAAGCAAAAGCAAAATGATCCAGTACACAGGATTTCTGCAAATCCAGTGGGCAAGTTTCCATGCAGGACGTGCTACCAATATATTTTTCATCATGTCAAAAAGAGTAATGAGAAGATTACACAAAATTTCAACCTCTGACAATGTTGCCACTCTGATCAGAACAGCAAATATTTTAGTGGCCCTGCCTCTGTCTGACTCAATGACACAAATGTTGCACCATACCGACTGCTCAATCTATTTGAACAGAAACCCTGGGCTAAGTTTCTATCCATTCTTATCCATCTATCTATCTATCTATCTATATCTATCATCTATAAGACATCTCTCTGTGTCTTATATATTTGCACAGTCAAAAGACATTTACTGGAAGATTACAATTGACTTTCTCACTCTGTGCCAAAACTTTAAAACAAAAACCTTTCATTTGTATTATAGAGAGTTCCTCATTTGGGTAACTTTTCATTTGGGGAATATCAAAATGGAAACAGTGCCACAAGTACCTTTCTCGCATTTCTTCTATTTATGAGCTGAACACGTTCTTCCCCAGTCAAACTGTTAACATCCAGTTTATTAGGGTTTCGACAACGGTGTCTTTTTTGTTTGGGCCTCCCATCGTGCAGCTGCATCCTCTGTTACAAAGGAATTTAAAAGCCAATTACCTTTCTGATACAACTTTTAACAAAGGTAAGATATCTGTACATTCTTGAGTCAGGCATTTATTTCAAGTCATCTTCAATTTCAGAAATATTTTAATAACAATAGTCATTTACTAATCACAATCATTTAATAAGCAGCTCAGTGAATAGCATCTTCTCTCTGATGCCTCATCATTTTGTTTTACTCATTTTTCAGTTTTTAACGGTGCTTTAACTGTCTGGAACGTTGCTGCTGTTTTGTATTATAACATCCTTACAGAGAAGCAAGGTTGTCATTCCAGATGTCATACACATGATTTTCTTACATCCTGCTCGACATTAGCAAATCTCAAATTCAGAGGTAACAAAATGAGATGATCATACCCACACAAACATCACTACCACAGCAATGTAATGTAGGTATGAGATACATTCCACAGTAAAGTCTTTAATCCTCTTGCACATCACTAAAGATGCTGTTATACACTTTCAGCTCCCGTCATCAGTATCATGGTAATATGAGTTTTCTTATCCTAGACAGTTTTTTAAATCTTAGGTGAAATTAGACAAAGACTGCATGTCTTGGTTTAGTATTGCTTTTCTTAGCAATTACATTTGTGAGGAAAATGAAAGGCTTGCAAACTCAAATTGGAAAAGAAACAGACATTTTTCTTTTCCTAAATAAAACAGAAGAACAAAGAAATAAAGCCCTGTAACACAGAATAAAAATCCAAATACAACTTGAGAAATTCTACTATTTAGCTAAAGCAGAGCTGGAAGGAATACTCACAGGAATACAAGCTCCTGAATCTTCAACATATCCAGGATGTTCTTTAAGCCACCTTTCTAAATCTTTTCTTTTAGGGGCATCATCACCTGCAAGCCTTGTTCCATCTTTCAGGTTAATAACAGGAACTGGACTCTCTGCATCAAGCATTCCTTGGGGCTGCGTGTAAGTGAGTGCTGGGTTTATTCCTGCAGCAACCTGACAGGAGTTAATACCTGGATTAACCTGGAGAAATTAAAAACATTTGACTAAGTTCTCCACAGAAAACAAGCCATTGCAATTATTTCAGGTATGACTCAATGAAGGGCACAGTCCTGCAGATCACTGTGTACAGACTGAAGGATTTGGGCAGCCTGCTCACGCCACACCCCTTCAGGTCACTGTGCAACCAGGTCCCGTAACACATGTTACAGAAAAGGACGTCAGAAGCTTTGGTAGATCAAACCCCCAAATTTTTAATAACACATTGTTAATTAAAGTCCATCAAAACTAGAATTAAACTTACATTTTGCAAAGAGTTATCAATATTGTGTGTGTGTATATATATATGTAAATTTAATAAAACTCCATCAATTCTTATCTGTGTTGTCATACACAATCAGTGAACAATTTAAGAAAAAAACACCAAACCTGAAAGTTTTGAGTAATAAAGTTTTTGTTGAACACCAACAGCTGGTTATGCTCAATTAAGGCATTAACAGTAATTTGCATCTTATTTTTTTGGACACAAAATCAAGCTTACTTACATGATTAGGCTGTTTATTTCTATTCATAAAGAGGACATCAACTCCCTCCACATTCTTCCTTCTTCCTCGTCTCTTTTTGACTACAGGCTGACTGTCAACTATGACTCCATTGGCACTGGCTGTTAAGTGACTGGAAGTACCTAACAAATGATGCAATAAAATCAGCATCAGATACTTGTTTATAAAACCAAACATGTCTGAACAGAAAATGGAAATAAAATTACTTGAAATAGTGCAAGTGCATATGATTGCTACATCTAATGGCTAAGACAAACTGCCTTTTGTTTTAGGACTGTTTAAAACGCTATGAGTATCAGGCTGTGAAAAGCCATTCTACTGTGAAAATTTCATTACTGCCTCTCCTGCCCCCTTCCAAATGAATCTGTACAGAGGCGAGAGCTGTTGAAAACTGCTGACATCACACACAGAGACAGATATCCCTAAATAAATGTTTAGCAAGACCTTAATAGTATGTTGCAAAAAGCCCAAGAAAGTACAAAATGCAAGTGAAGGGTAGTAATTGTTTTAAGGGAAATGTTTTTATCCACATCTGCATGCAATCCCAAAAAATTAGTCATTTAATCAGAAGCTAGTCTAAATCAAGCACACAATTCTAATAATTTTAAGTATTCTAATCCAAATGTTAACTCCTTACTTTAGTCTCATTTTTATCTGTCAGTGTATACCTACTGTCAAGTTTCTTTATGAAAATAAGCTATAAATTTTTGGCTGCAAGCCAAAAATTGATTCCAGACTATTGTCCTCTACTGTTTCTTCACATGAGACACAGGAAAGATTATGAAGAGTGCAAATTGGCACAGGCATAAATCTGGAACTCTTTATCTTTACTTACAAAGTAGCCATGTTAAGTTCTGAGCTAAAGAGATTACTCTCAGGGTGCACTGATGCACTTAATTATTAAAATCTTCTCTGGAGATGTTTGTAATGTCTAATGGCATCATTCTAATAAATGAGTATTACAGTAACTGACACCAAGAGACAATACTCCTGTGCTCCAAACCAGAGTCTCCGCACCCGACAGAACTCCAGAGTGCAGTTTAGAACAGAAACATTGCAAACATCTCTCTCCATTGCCCATACGTGGAGATAACAGAACAAAGAAGATGAGATTTAATACTAACCCTTATGCCCCCTGATATTTTACGTACCTGATTTGGGAAGTGATTTTGGGAAGTTGACAAGGCTGGTTTCTGAAGCGTTCTGGAGTTCACGCAGCCGAGCCAGATATTGCTGCTGACCCAATGCACCTTCATCGCTTTCAAATGGCCTTTTCTGAGACAGTCCCTGCTTCTGAAAAGTCAATTTCAAACCACCTTCCTGTTAAATAAATGCCAGGGTTAGAAGAGCCTCTTCTGAAGCAGAAATGACTACTTCATAATCAGGATTCTCACATACAAACTGTTACTCCAGTAGAGTTGAGGAAGAATGAAAACACTGTATTAGACCTTAAAATAAGTCTTGCTTCTCTCTGTAAAACCCAAATTTGAACAGAAATTTCATCTCAGCTGAAAATCCAGACACTGATCATCTGTCTACCTCCCGAATCCAGTCCTAAAAAAGTGCCAAACCCAATTAGAAGAGGAAACATTCACACATTTTTATGTGCTACGAACACGTCTCAAATTACAGATAAGAAAAGGGTTTGAAGCTTCTAGCCTGCATTTAAACAAGGAAATTTTCCTATAATCCTCCAAAAGGCCATGAAATAATAAAGTGCTTGCTGGAGAGGATATGCTGAAATGTTTAAAAAAAAGCTGAACAACCGAAATACCTTTTTATACTAACCAGATTTCTTAGAAACAGCATGAGGCTGTCTGAGGAAGCACCAGAATGGCAAAAATTCAATTCAGACAGAAAAATAATGATTTCTTCCAGTGGCTTATGCAAAACCAAAACACCACAAAAAATCCCTCCCCCAAAAACCAAACCCAAACCCCAAACACTCAATGCCCAGAAGCAGCAGACCCAAATACCCACAAACAAGTGTGTGAAGGAAGTGAGAGTGAGAGCAGGCAGCCACTTGCAGGTAAAGCATGCCGCACACCGCAATCGCAACCAGGTCCTAGGGCAATAAAAATAAACATACGTCATTGATTTTCACTGTAAACTCCTTTTCTCGTACATGCTTCTTCACCTTTGACATCTGTGGTGACTGATCATATTCTTCTTTAACACCTGCAAGAGGGGGTGTCGGAGCACTGGGCTCACTGTAATCTGCAGCTGCACCGGAACTATCCAGAAGTTTGGTTGTGTAGAAAGATGCCACCGTGTTGCTGTCATAGCTCCTCCTGGCTGAGGGCCATTTACCTTTCAGCACTGTTTGACAAATGCTGTCAAGTCGATTAATCATAACTCGATCCTAAAAACCAGAGAAAATAGTTTTGTTAAGAGCAATGTCTACCAACAGTGCGCACGTTACATTTATGTGCTATCTTTTAATTCTAAAAAGAAGAGAAATGACATCACTTTTATCACTGGACTCGGACTTAATAAGAGTTTGAAGTTCCTGGATTTGCACTGATTCCCTGTAAGTTTGTGAAAGCCACCTCTGTAATTTCGCTACCTACCCAAAAACAAATATGCAGTCTCTCTTATCTGTACAAGGGGGCCTGTAAATGCTTGGAATACATGATCTTACTGATTCTTAAAGGGAAGTAATGGTAACCAACAAAGCAGTATTTGTAGGTCTGGCTTTGACTCACTGGTAGCAGGATCTGAACCCGTGAACAGCACCACAACGTACAGCAAACAGCATTTATAAAACTAAACCTACAGACTTTTATTCATGTCTCCTTTTAGCTTTTGAAACCACATTCTTCCTCAATCCCATTCTGTAGACACCAAACACAGATTAAGACTTCATATACCTCCATAATACACGGATCTCAAGTCCCAGTAAACTCAGCTAAGTATACAAAGACACCAGAAAGTACTGGGTTTTCTGATAATTTCACAGTTCACAGTCAAATAAAACATGTGAATGCTAAAATTACAAGTTCTGTAAGCAAACACTCTAACCAGGTTCATGACCCTCCTCTATATTTGATAAAAGGCAATTTTTTACGCTTTGAATGTAATTTTCCACAATGTGCCAAGCACCTGTGACATGAAGTTATGCTCCTCTTCTCAAAATGAATATTCAAAAATTATGAAAAGTAGTATTTAGATTTAAATGCATGTTCCAGAAGCAAACATAACAGCAACTGAAAGTTCCTGAAATTCAAATCCTACATCTATTTATCCTGCTTCACAGTTTCAACATACTTAAATGAATACCAATGTCACAGCCCAACTTCTACTACTACTTTTGTTTTCAAAGTTGCATTATAAACTTGCCTTTGGCCAGTAGGATGCAGCCAACATGTATCCACCTTGTAGGAGATAACTGGAATTTGGTGTCCCATTGTTCATCTGGAAACTGTCTTGTGTCTCATCTTGTGTGGTACTGAGAGAGGCCACACTCTCTTCATCATATGCTTTTATATGGGGAGTTCCTTCTGCTAAATAAAACCACCAAAATCATTTCATGTTGTAAAGAAGTTAAATGCTCATTGTAAGAGGTTCAGGTGAACAAAACACACAGAACAATGTTCAGAGAAAAGTCCAAACACAAAGTTAAACCGAAGAATTAATCCATTTTTCAGGATGATGGCTGATCCTTTTCTAGGCGCGTAAATTCCACAGATATTCCTGTTAATACTTCAAACACTTAACATGTTGAACATTTAGCTATTTGAAAATGGACATGCTTCATAGTAATCTAATAGACAGTCCTCAGTTAACATATTCCTTTCATAAGCCAACACTCACTAACATATAGAATTAAATTGAAATCTAAGGTGTCTACCACCAGAACACGGCAAATCTATTGGGATAGTTAAAAGAACAGCCCATTTCATTTACTGGATGCTTGAACGTGTGTGCCTACACATTTTAATTGTTCAATTTTTAATCACTAAGGATTTTTTAAAGTATCTTTCCAGTGTAGTGTGTCTGCTGACTTTCTTATATCTTAATCTCTCATCATTATTATTTTACTTTCGCCTCCATCCGACAACAATGTGAGTTTCACTATGACATGGGGAAACAGTCTGAAACAAAAAAAACCCCCTGGCCTGAAAAGGTAAATATCACATCAGCACAAGGAGTAAGAGGGACGGCTCTACAGAAGTCAAATTTGTACTTAACAATAGCTTTGTATTCTGACAGTCATCTCATAGAATTCAGCACTTCATCACAAGATGCTTCAAATGTGAAAAGTATGCCAAATGCCCATAATCATTTGTACAACAAATGAAATAAAATCTGGGCTTAAAATTAAAATGCAGATGAATTTAAGAGAACTTTCCAGCATTTACCAATCTCTTCAACACCAACTTGCAGCAAAACAGCCACAAAAATAAAGGCCAGCTGATTTATGAGAATCTGCAGTCTGAGGATGGCACCATTACTTGACTAAACAGACTGAGCTGGCACAAAACAAGCCTAATATTTGGATTTGTAGCACATGTTAGAGTATCCATTATCTCATCTAAATATTTGTGTTATATAAGCATTCCTTTGCTCTCACTGTTTTCATGTTTGCACACAACTGCTTCCTCTGAAAATGTCCTTCCACTGCTACAGGCAGCAGCATCTTAATCATTTTATATTTAAGTGGCATCTTACTTGCCCAGTAATCATTTCCCCAGTAAATGAATTCTATGGTTTCCATTTGTCATTTCCACAGACAAGAAGATCCATCTGATTAACACAATGCCTTTTTCCCTGAGGTATTGGGAAAAAAGAAAAAAAAAGAAAGGTTTTCTACTTCTGCTGTAATCCCACTGCCTACCTTCATCTTTCCTTCTCTATTACCATTTGCATCACACATTAAAGAAATCTTTTCCTATTCTGAGTTTCAATGGGGCAAGAGTAGAGGATACTTCATAGCAATAAAGAATGTATTAAATAATGATTGGTTGGTTTATTAAAAACTTAAAATCACTTCATTTATCAGAGCTTTTTGCTTCTACTTCGAAGCTTTTGGAAGTGCCCCTGTGTTACATGGTCCCATGTTCTGCCATCGCCTCAGTCTTTTCTAAGCAGGTACCTATTTTTAGGTCTTTTTTGGGTGTTTAGGTGAAGACTTTCAGAGCAAGTACACTTAGGCACCTCCAGTTCACAATAAATAAAAAGTAGCCGACATGATTCTAGAGCTTGGTCAGAAGGAAACTTGCAGGTCTCATGGAAGCACAATGAGGAAGCTACAGGACAGGTGAGCAAGAGTGAAAAAAACAAACAGGGAAACCAAAAGAATCTCTCTTTCTAGGAAGAAAAAGAAACAGTAGTAGGGAATACACGCATGCAATATATTTCCAGAAAGCACTGGCCATTCGACTCTCCTCCCACACGTGAACCACATGCACAGCAACCTTGCTTAGGGAATCAGTCAACACATCCCAAGTACCTCACCCAAGGCACTGATATGAAGCAAACAAAATGCAGTATTCCTGAAATTCTTCCAACTCACTTGGGGGAATCAAGAAAATGTGTTATATTTAAGTTTACTTTTGTGGGATTTCATATCCTTTTTTAGACATTTCTCCATTAAGAATAAACTTGTTCAGTTTAAGAGTTATACTGCAGAAGTAAGACTACACACATACCACGTTTTTGTGCCTCCTCTTCATCACTATCACTCTCTTCAGACGATGATGATGATGATGACGATGATGATGAGGACGATGAGGAGGAGGATGAAGATGCTGAAGAACAAGATGAAGATGATGAAGAGCTAGAGCCAGATCGAGAGTGTGAACAAGATGAGGAAGACGAAGAGGATGAAGATGATGACCTGGAAGAACAGGATGATCTATCTGAGTCAGAGTCTGAGTCAGAGCTAGAGTCAGATCCCCTTTTGCTGACTCTCTGTTTTTTGGAAGCTGGATTTGGAGTGAGAGGCTCTGTCCTTGCAGCCACCATGCGCCTGTCTGTCTCAGCCTTCACGCTAGGTCTGTGGTCTGAGATTTGTATTGGTGTGCCATTTTTGGGACTCAAAGGCTCAGATTTCATTATTGTCTGTGTCTCCTCTGTAGACATTGATTCCTCTTCAGAAGACTGAGGGTCCTCTTTCAGATTTTCATTTTTAGCTTTTGTGTCCTCAAAAGCATTAACTTTAGCATCTGAGAATCTCGACTGAGGTGTAAGAGGAGAAGCAGATAATGCCATCTGGTACTGATGCAAGAGTGGAGTAGAAGTCCTTGAGAGTGCCACTTTGTTTTGATTATAGTTCCTCTGGGCAGACATAAATGAGAGTTCAGGATCACGAAGAATATGATAATCTGTCCTGCTAACTCCATGTTTAGCAGCTCCAACAAGTAAATCCCTGTCATGAGTCCCACATTCCCACCAGACAGGTAAGTCTGGGTTTGGCTGGCATAGTTTTAGTCGTTCAAACAACTGCGGGTGTCTAAGAGCCTGTTCTCTCACTTTCCTCAGGAGTTCAATGCGATACAAGGTCCGAGAAGCACGTTCCTCTGTAATCGGCTGGATAAAAATGTTTGGGTCTACGAGTTCTGTATTGAAACAAAACAAAGATGAGAACCTGGCAAAAAACCCACTGCAAATTAGTACTACAAGTAGATATTAATCAGTTAATGCGTGTCTCCCCATCATAAGCTTTCAATTTTACTCTCAAGATGTTTCCTTAGTTCCCAATCCCCCATTTTTATTTTGCAGCACACGGAAGAAAACCCTGTTCAAGGTAAGCACTGACAACACAGATTTAAAAAGTAACAACATATACACCCACCTTCTTTTGAGGGGAGCCGACAGACCCTCCTGCACATTGACATGAACGCATACAAGTACTTCTCCAAGCTCTCATCAGTTTTCTTGTGCAGTCGAGCCATCGCCCTAAACTTGGTCCAGTCAAATCGTCCCCTTTCAGGATCAAACACCACTCCAAACGTGGACACAACTCTGTAAAAGTCAGCTTCTTCTCTTCTCGTCCACCTTGATCAGCAAGAAAAAAAAAAAAAAAGGGAAATTCTGTCATTTTCTTCACTGTTTCACACGTTATTATTTCTTCAGTATTTTTTTATAAAGGAATAGTAAAAAAGTGTATATACATGCTGCACATACCTTTGCTGTCTTTCAATCTTCGCAGCCATCTTTGGATTTAGTGCAGCTTCTTCATATGGAGGCTGCATCATACTAGTTTGTATGGGGAATGCTGGCTGGATCTGCTGGGCCTGCCTGTTTTTACTTGTCCGTTGATAAGCTGTTATGAGGCGGCGAAGACGTGTCGTTAAGGCAGACTGAGTGGGCCAATAGATTTTGTCTCCTTCCATCATTTGTCCATCTATATTAAAACCAAGTCACGGGAAAAATAAAGAAGTTGATCATAGCTGGTGCCTGTGGTTCTACGCTAAGCAATTTAAATACGTTTTAGCCGAGAGTCAGGAGATTTAAACAATTCAAAACACAAAAACAATTGACTCAGATTTGAAGTTTTAAGTATTTACCTCCATCTGCTATTACTAGATCACCTGGGGATGAAACATCATCCTGTAGAAAAACGAAAGTGAAGCACAATTTAGAATACAGCCCTCTCCAGAGATTTAGGTTAAGTTTACATCTTGCAGACAAGTTACAAATATGACAAAGACCAAGAGTAACATATAATTTGGACAAATGGCTAACAAGGCATTCAACAGAAGTATATGACAATTCTCTCCCATTCCCACCCAAACAATTGCAGAAACACATGGAGTAAGCTTTATCAACTTAGAGAAATACAGAAAAAAATGGAATAACTTGCTCAACAAAAAGGTGGAAGTATTACATTCTAAGTGAACATGTATTAAAGTGTCCAAGTGAATGAGTGTTAAAAGAAGCTATTAATAGGTGCCTACAATACCTCTATGTCATCTTTAAACATTGCTGGTGCTGGTTTATATTCTGGATCTTCTACATCCCTGTTAAAATTTCAACACAAAAGAAGCCATCTTAGTAATATTTTATGAGTCCTTACACTCTTTTCAATAAGGTATAACTGATTTAAATTCACTGAGATATACTGTATTTAATTTTCTGTTTGAAACACGGAAAACATTTCACAGCAGCTTTGGCTTGAATCTGGCTCCCCCCCAGTTCACTATCTCATTCAAAGATATTCCTTCTGACCACAAATGATAACCTCACTGATGAGGCAATGAATTAAAGCAGTGCTCTCTTTCAGCAGTCATTAGTAATTCTCAAGTTGATCTACTGGGGTCACTGGTTAGCTACACAAGACTAATAGACCTGAAATCAAGTTAAATAAGTCTGTAGCACTCTGCCTCTGAAGGCTTTTGCACTTCAGTGTTTAAGTAGTATTTCTGATACAGCAACACAAGGTAGAATCCTTGTTAACACCAAGTTGCTGCATTTTTCATCTAACCGTGAAATCCCAAACTTCAGTGGTTCTGTTACACTGTTCTTAACTCTTTTCCGCTCTCGGGGAGTAAAAACAAAGTAGTATTCTTCAAAACAATGACATCAAACTAGTATAAAACCAGTTAGGAAGAGAATCAAGTACAGCATACAAATTCAGACTTGCTTGCTTTAAGGCCCCAAAACATTCATGCCCCTTTCAAGTGCTCATACCCATCCATGTAATCATTTGCTCTCTGTTCAGCAGCAACTGCTTTTTCATCTGGCTTGCCAACCCTTTCCAAGAAGCACAGCGCTGGGTCTGCTCTGATAGTGTTGTATTTCTCATAACCTATAAAGGAAAAAAACATGGCAAAAATTCAACTTTCAGAGTAAACTATAGAAAATAAAAATTGAGTGTAGGGTGTTCTTATATGTATGTACTTCCCCACTCCCCACAGTCATCCATATTACTCACCATGTTTAAAAACTCCAATTAAAAGAGATTTATCTGCATCTGCATCCCACCACTCAGCAGGGACTTCAGAGTGATCTGGCTCCGGGACCCAAACATCAATTTCACTAAAGGGAATCACCAACAGCACACCAATATCAATAATATTCAGAGGAAGAAATAAATTTTTATATTCCCTTTGTACATTTCTACTTTATGTTGGATTTCAAAATTCTCTCTTCAAGACACAAATACATTAAAACCAGCAATACAAAACAGTCAGGTAACTTGGTGTTTTGTATTTGACACAGACCCAGTAACAGGGAAAGAATATGAAAGCAGAACCAGAATACAGTATTCTTCCTCTTAGTGAACTCTACTAAGTCCCAGCAGTCTGTGCTTTCATAACTTTGCAAACCAAGCATTATCTGTGTTTGTGTTTGATAGCATGAGAGGGACTGTTCTTCCACAAACATTTCTGAATCAAATTACAACTTTCTATCCACCACAGGCTTTTGTAGCTGTGAGTTGAAGAATTTACAGACAGCAATATTTGCATTAAAAAAAATGAAATAAAAAATAAAAGATTAGCAGAGTACAGAGCACATAACCAAAAGTATGCCTAAAGAGAAAGGAAAAACCTGCCAATTAGACTGTAAAGTATATAATTCTATCTTCCACTTCAGTCAAATAGACTGAAAAAGTTATTTTACATTATATAACTAGATTCAAACAGAAATCAGGACTTCCTCATGACAAGTTCATACAAAGTGTTTGGTAAACAAAAACCTGTTCCTCACAGACTGAAGATAAAAATATTTGGTTTTAACATTTCTTATTTAGGTTTAGGAAGATTTCTGAATTTTTATCTGACTTTAGAAATAAAGAAGCAGAAATACTCTCTCTATAGTTCACCTGGCATCAGTTCCATCAAACACCTTTTGGAATTCATTACCAATGACTTCTTGTTTTAAGTAATACAGCATTCTTACTCGAAGTAAGACCCTAAACAAAGAAAAAAGAGAAATAAAAATATTAGCACTCTTAAAGCTTTCAATCCTTGTGGATGTTTTTGTTTTGTCTTTTGTAATAGCACAGAGATTTCAAGTCATTTTCCTAAAACATACTTCCTTCAGTTTTAAGGGGAGATAATCTCCAACTCAGGACACCTAAGAGTTTTTATTGCCATCACATTTACAAATTGTTTCATTGCAAAAGTTGCCTCAAATCCTAAAGACCAGGATCAGTAGAACACTCTTCACTTGCTTCATAAAATACTGCTAGGAACAAACTGCTGTTTCCCTTTTCCTGCTTAGAACATGCCCTTAGAAAGGATCAAGCGGGCTGACAACCAGCATCTTCCACATCACCTCTACATTCATTCCTTCTCAGTCAGAATTTGGTGTGTGACCCCAATGGCTTCTCCATGCTTGACCTCAATTCTTGACTACAGCTGTATGAAGTGTCCAAGCAGAATATGACAAGTTTAGCTGCAGAAAAATGATTTATCTAGAACAAGCTCATTCATGGCCATGACTAAGCTTTCAACAAGCTAGTAACTCAGATCCTCAGAAGCCTGGAAAACATGCCAGGGAAACAGCCTGTAAGACTGAGGGGCAACAACTTTAGTGCTTTAACTTTCTTTGCTAAGCACTCCCACTCCTTAGTTCTTTGGCTGCTGCAAGGCATCCCAGACATGCTAGCAAGAGATATCTCTCTCTCTCTCTACAGAGAAACACACGGTTTTTTAAAAATTATAACAGAATTATTTTACATGTGAAATCATCCGTTCACCTCCTAAGACACTGCAACCTATTTATTCTAATCAAGCTAACACCATTAAAACTTGTTTCTTCGTAGTGCCACAAGAATTTTAAAGTCTTCTAAGACAATAAGGAATTAGAAGAAAAATAATATTTTTAAAAAATTGAAACCCATTCGCAATTCAGCTACTGCTTACTTGTTGCAATGATGTTTTATGTGCTTTTTGTATCCTTCATCTTGCAAGAGATGTTCTGGATTGTATTTTCGAAGCCATTCTGCTTTGTGTATATCAAAAGTGCTAGCCTGGGTCTTCACTTTTTTTCCTTTTCTTCCTCTAGGCACAGGGGCTGATAAGCCTAAATAATGTAAAATATTAAAGGTATAGGTATACATGCCCATGATACTTACAGTTCCTACATCCTATACCAGTACTGTGACCTGCAGTGTAGAAAAAACACCAGAATCACAGTCTCTGGATACGAGTCTTTTTGTCTCTCAGAGCATCTCTGGAGTACATATCACCAGCTAAGGACAGGAGAGGCAGAAAGAAAGAGGAGTGTGTTGTCTGTCACCTACTGTGAAACAGAATATGCTCTTGTGAACTGAAACGAAATGAAAGCTTTCACAGACTATACCAATCCATTTGGGTAAGCCATCAAACCCAAAACAAAGCAGAAATGACACTTCTTCGCCCATTAGTTGAGTTGTATATCTGAAATAAATTCCGTTTATTTCAAGTAAGGTGCATTCAGGGAGGGTTTTTAGATGTTTTCATCCCAGTACCACAGGCACACATATGTGAAGCTACTGAACTGCAGAAACATTTTAAGTCCTTACCAAGGTGATTCTGTAACTCCCGTGTTTGCCCATCCTCTGTTGGGGTAATAAGATCCCATATAAAACTTTTTATTTTCTCATCCCCTCTGTAGTGAACAAGACAATAGGCCAATAGTGCCCGGCAAATTATCTCCACATCCTGTTCATTCAGCTGCCTCTTGAAGCGACCGTGGGACAGAATTTCTCTCCATCGACCCCACCTAGTGCAAAGTGAGACAGAAATCAGCACTTGGAAGCGAAACACTGGGCTAGCCTGCAGACTTCTCTGACAAAAACAATTTCTCTCTAAAATACTCAGGTTTCAACTTTTTTCCTTCAGCTTAAGTTACTGAGTAGAAATAAGAAAGTAACATTTGCAACAGAACTCCATCTGTTTAAAACTGAGTTTTAAACAAGTAGTGCCTGTTTACAAAACACACAGATGATTGTTTTAGACTTCTAAGATACAAAACTGATGGGAATTCATATTGGCAAGAATGCAGTTACTTTTCTTATAAGATGGGTGAGAGAAGACCTAAGATTTGATTTCCAAATCAACACATCTGATTTCAGTAAGCTTAAAATAACTGGTTACGTTTTCAGTTCCTATTTGTGCCTCACAGAAGTGCAAGACGTTCTGCAATTATGAAAATCAAGTTACTCACCAAGCCTTTATTTCAGGTATTTTTTATTTAAGGAGTTTTGAGCCTGCCAGCAGCATTTACTGTAATGATTTTTAGAGAGACTCCCGTAGTGCCCATGTTAAATGCTATAAATCCCCTTTAAATTGCACCTTTCTTCATTAATGTTTCTTTAATTGCAAATTGCCAGATTTATACAAGGTGCACAATAATTTCTGTTCTAAATAAATTCTCTGTATATACACACCAGGTTATTGCCAATATACAGTTAAGAGTTATTTATCTACAACTTAGTACATGGAAAAAAAAGCATTTTTTAGAAACTTCCTAGAATGCAGAAAGATGTACAACCATACCCATAGACCAGCAAGTTCTTTTCCACCCGAAAGCACTCGGTTCTTCCATATCCGTTGGAACGGTCACAGGGCCTGCGGAGTTTGGGTTTATCTTCACCCTCACTCTCCACTTCAGACAACTCAGCCAGTTCATCTTTTGTAGCACTGAAGGGCCGTGTTTGTTTCCTGATTCTTGGGGTATCAATAACCAGGCTGTTCTGCAAAATTTCAAACAAACCTTATGAGAGAAACAGCTGGTAAGTTTTTCTCAAGTAGATGGCTTCGGTTCAGAAACAATTCTTATGTCATTAACAGGTATTTTGTGAAGACATCACAGTGAAACTCAAAAGCAAGTAAAAAATTTTGTGGTATTTAAGACAGTAAAAAATGAATTTAATACCATAATACCACTACATTAGTTATAAACAACACTGAGTACCTCCTCAGACCTCAATACTTAAGACTACACTGCAGCCTCTGTGAGCAAAAAGGGGCACTGAAACCTTTTTGCATTGAATGCCCAGGAATGTCTTCAAGTATAGGACACAACTGCCATATAGAATTTGTAATTTATATAATTCCATATGAAATTTATACAGGTCTTAGTTATTTTGCAGATTCCAGCCCAGGATTTACTGACAGAGAAATAGGGCAATCAGAATGATTCCACACTTTCAATCACTTCCAGGTCTTTGACAAAAATCAAAGACCTCCAAACTTCTTTGGGACAGCAGGGAAATAGGAAATAATATCACTATCAGCAGGCACAAATCATCCAGCACAAAAAGTCTGACTTGTTGAAATATTAATCAAAAAGCACCAGAAATCCTACACCTGCTATTTCAGAATTCAACAGCAAGCACGTACCTGGAAAAACACACATTAAAAAAGAAAAGTACTTACTCTACCACTGATGGCATCAATATCTATTTCTGCTTTTTTGGCCCATTTCTGCCAGAAGTTGGGGTCATCTAGTGAAATATCAGTCCTGTTTCCAGATGCAACAAAACTAGCCTGTAATAAATAAAACTGTATCTTACCAACATCATACATCAAAACGTAGAGTTTGCCTCAGTGCTGTGAAGAATGCATGACCTTATTTCATCAAAAATCTCCCAAGCAGCTGTTAAGACTTTAGAAGTTACTCAGACTGCAAAGCAACTCAAAAGTTCTCCTCCCCCTTAATTTTTAAAAATCAGATCCATAATATATCAGAAAAATCTAATGAACTTTTATGCACCATCAGGAGAGAAGAACATTAAGCAGCAAGACTCTTCTGCTTCTAAGTCTGAATCTAAATTACTCAAATGGAAGAAAAAAGAATCTTTTGAAGAGGCTTATCAGCATTTGGGGATTTCATCTCATGCAAAAGTACTCGCTTGAGGGAAATTTCAAAGGGGCATTTAAGCTGCCAACAATCAAAGCTTGAGTGCATGGAATGAGCTTAATTTCAGAAGGCATTTAAAAAACCCCGATACACCGCATTTGGGAAAAGAGTAAATATATATAAAAATTTCTAACTCTTCTGATAAAAAGGCAGTGATGATGATCTTCTTTAGAAGTCTACTTCTTATTTAAGCCATAATCAGCAAGATATAAGAAAGCCTAAATAAGCATATAAATAAATAATATTTATAAATAGTACTATTTAAGAATATAAATGTATATTAGTTATATTTTAATGCTTTTCCTTTTGCTTTGCCATTTTTTTTTCCCTTTTGGAATTTTCACAACTGTATTCATGAAGTGCCCACGCTCCAAGCTCAGTTATACTGCTTGGTATTTTAAACTCTCAGACCCCTTCCCATGTACATACATGCACTCTCCACCTCCTGCTATTTTAGGAGGTTTCCAACTCTTACCAAAAAAGCTTAAGGTTCAAACTATTTCCTCTGTGTAGGCATTTTTATAATAAACCTAGACAAATTAAGAATTTTTAAGTTTATTAATTATTGTCATAGATATGTTCCCTGCTCTTAATGTATCTGAATACAAATGGATCTATGAAGAAATTTGTTTTAACATTCTTTTTTAATGCAGCCCTTTACACCTCACACAAAATCCAGCCTTTGCAAAAGCAGCACATATCCATTATTCATCTTTGCTCAACCATGCTCTTTGCATCTGCCATTTACACGATCTCTATGTGCAAATCTGATTTTGCTACGGCCATGTTTAAAAAAAACACGTTTACCATAAACACATAGAAGCAAGAACCCAAAAAACATAACTAACACACCTCCCCACTAAACAAAAGTAAATGTAACTTAACAAATAAAGGCATAAGCTCTACAACACTCAGTTACATTCAAAGCTTATACTGTCACAGAACAACTTGCTGCTCTGCACCTTGGCAAATGTGGAGCCTCTCCCTTCTGATTCGATCGTGATAGTTTTAGTACGACGCTGTAGAATTTGGTCAATGTCCTCCTCACAGAATTTAGAGCCTTCATCTTCCTCATCCATAATGGCACCATATGCACCTCTTCGAAGCAAGTCTTCTATTTCTTTTTTGGAGAGTTGTTGGATCTGAGCAAATTAAATCAGGTTTAGACAGTCAAGAAAAAAAAAATCTCCAAGTCTTTTCTATTTCTCTTTCTCTTTCCCATGTTTCTGCAACCTAACTGTGCTTTATGATTTATAAACTTAAATCTAGATTATTAAAAGCTAAGAGAAAAGTGTAGTTGACAATTGAAATAAAAATGTATTATGTGGTTACAGAGCACATGTTTACAAGTATGGCTATTCATACTACATATAAATCTTGCCTTAATGTCACACATTATTTTAATATGAGAAGATACAAGGAAACAAAGAAAAACTTTTCTCCCTGTTTTAACTCTAACATTATCTACCTTGAACCTTAAGAGGCAAGAAATAGTGAAACATTTATTACAGTAACTGACTACACTGAAAATTACGTCAGCTATATTGCTCGTCCACATTGGAAAACAGAATGGAGAGGCGAATGACTGAAAAATGTAAAAATGGTAGCTTCTGTAATTTGACGTAATTCCCACGTGATTTCAAAAGCTAAAGGAAGGTTATTTCAAGAAATAAATCTACATACACCACCGACACTGTTTTCTCTTCCACTCATACTCTGCAGGACAGCCTTATCCAGCCCCAGTTTGAGACTTGCTCTGTCAAACATCTCTCTCTCGTAGGAATTCCGTGTTATCAGTCTGTAGACCTTCACTGCTTTGTTCTGACCAATCCTGTGACATCGGGCTTGAGCCTTTTGAAGGGAAGGAGAATGGCAGTAATAATTTAGACTTATGTAGGAATAAGATACTATTCTTTTTAAAAACTCTTTCTGTTGTAGCACAATCTGAAAAACAAGACTGTGAACTAAAAAGGAGTCAACACACATTTAAGTAAATGGAAGTTACCAGACATTTTTCACATTGCAAAGTTTTCTGAAAACAGTGTAGCAAGTCAAATACGGATGAATGGTCTGAACTGAAGGTATTCCCCTTGCAGTAACACCAGGTAAAAAGACATGCTAGCTCATAAATTATCTGATCTCCAGATATGAATGGTAAAGGAGTTGTGACTTGAGAATTGACTCAATTTCGGCATCTAATTCCTAGATTTGATTAATTCACTCTTTCTTAATACATATTAATGCTTTTCTATATCTTATGCTGTAGCTGAACACCTATATTTACATAAACTGTGTTAGTCAGTACATGCAAAAATAGCCCCGGGTTTCAGAGTGTCATCAAATCTTAAGGGTTTTACCAACTCACTGACTTTACCTGTGTTCTATTTTCAAAAGTAATCAATTTGAAAGAAAAAGTTAGAACCCAACCAAAATGAAACGTCTCCTATCCAAGTAGAAAGCATTCATTCAAAAACTTTCAACACATGCCTTAAAAAAAACACAAACATTTTAAACTCATGTATGTTCAGAACAGATACAAACTGTATCGCGCTCAAAGGAATTTACCTGCAGATCATTCTGAGGATTCCAGTCAGAATCAAAAATTATACATGTGTCTGCTGCAGTCAAGTTGATGCCCAAACCCCCAGCTCTGGTGCACAGGAGGAAGACGAAGCGATCGGAGTCGGGTTTGCTGAAGCGGTCGATGGCAGCTTGTCTGAGATTGCCTCGTACTCGCCCGTCAATGCGTTCATACAGGTACCTGGAGGTTGCCAGGTACACACACACCAACAGTTACATATTTTTTTTATAATTTAAAGGCTGACTAGAACAGATCTCCTTCTAGCATGTTTATTCCTTACAGTGAATAGAAGTGAATATAGACTAACTTTGATTAGCAGTGGGTAACATAACCAAGGATCACGTCAGAACTTGCACATCTGTAGCACTAATAACACATCAGCAAGTCCAAACACTGAGCATTTTAAGACAAGTTCTTCTAAACTTTGTCTGCTAAAGCAAGTACCTGACTACACACACCAAAAACATGTATTACCATGGCACCTGGTTGCATTAAAACACACCATGACCTGAAGTCCTATGTGGACACTCAAGTTTTTCATGTGCTATTATCCTTGGATCCCTGCCTAGGGTCACAGAAGCAGGACAGTGGACTCTTGTATTATGTACCACATTGTCTGTACACATTAGGAGTACCCAAGTAAGCAGCAGAAAGCAGAACCTGGTGAGCTGTCATTGGACAAACTACATATTGATTCTGTACAGACTAAGAGAAATGCAACAAAAATGACCTGACAGCATCTCTAACAGTCTTTATCAAGGCTTCCTAGACTACACCCAGCAAATTTAAAAGCTTGAAGTAAAACTGTTATTTGTTACATCTAACAATTAGAAAGACTCCTTTGAAACTAAAATGCTTAAAAGGGGAGCAAATACTCCTGTATGTTGTAAACTGAGTAAGATGCTGAATGTGTATCTAGTAGTCAGAAAGCCTCACAACCATTTTTCTTCTAATCAGCTATAAAATGGCACAGCAGATAATCCACAGGACCACAGGCATTTTGGCAGGCAGCCATCTCTTACAGTCCTGAATTCTGTTAAGCACCAAGTCTGATCATGTGTGCACTCTACCATTTCTAATCCAATGGCATTTCAAAAGACTCTACCTGTAGATATGACTGACTAGTTTAAACGTTAGAATGTTACAGAAAATTTTACATACCGAATGATAAGAGCTACTATGAAGTTAAAATTGATCTTTTAAAATGAAACATAGAAACTGTTGAGCTCTCAGTTCAAACAGATAGCTTTAATATAAAACTATCACAAAAAGATGTATTAAAATAATCTAATATTCAATATACACTCCAGTATATTGAAGAAGGCTTGACATTATTAATAATTTTTATTTTTCAACATGTTTATTCTGTGCTACTACAACGTAGTTCACTGACAACTACACATTTCAAAGCAGTATGGACATTCCAACAAATGCACTAGTAAAATAACCAGAACTATGCCTTTTTACAGGTTTTCAGGCTGACACAGGAACTACCAGTTGAAACCAAGTTTATGCATTTTAGTCACATACTCATATAAACATTTAGCTTCCATGGAGTGAATAGTACAGTCAAAGGGTGCTATTATATGGGATGGCAAAAGCCAACCCAAGGAGCTGGTTTACAGTCGGCAGTTCAGTTCTGCTGCAAAATTCATATCAGTCGTAACTTAGGAAAGATAGGAAGAAAGTTTGTACTTTTACGTTAATAAAAACCAAACTTCCAGTTGTTTACCATTTTGTGCTTATATTCTGTCGGAAGCAAGGAGTTGCATCTTGGACCCTGTCTGGTCCAAGATCAACACCATGTAAACAAAGAATACATTCAATGCTTCCTGGGGTTTGGGCAAGCAACACTGAGCTTGAACTTACTTGGTTTCCAACAGAAAAAGTATAAACACACATAATTGAATGTTTAATGAAAAAAACAACAAACTGAAGGCACATGGTTTACTCAAGAACCTCTCTCTAGTTCTCCTCTGAAGTTTTTAATTGGTTGGTGAATAAATGATCACAGAACACATCACAGAACACAAGCTGCACACTGATTAGCAAAAAAGAAAACAGAACTCGCAGCTTTGGTGTGCTGCTATCATTAATCCTGCACTAACACTCACAGATGTGCCCACCGAGAACACCACACTACAGGATACAGAACACGAATCATCTTACCTTTTATGTATAAGATAATCCTCCAAAATATCAAGGCAACGCACCATCTGAGAGAAGATAAGGACCTTGTGGCCGCCTGCTTTCATTTTTGGAAGAAGCTTATCAATAAGAACCAATTTCCCAGCAGACTGGATCATTGCTTGCAGGTGGAAGTCAGGAGCACTCGGGCTGTACGTTTCTTTAAACTCTCCAAGGATCTTCTCTTCAGCACCTATATAAGAATGTATTTCCACACCCACAGCTGTTTCTACACAAATATCTCCACATACATACAAGACCAAGTTACCAAAATCAGTGCTTGTACTCTAAATATCTCCCACTAGCCACGGATGGAGACAGAACATAGTTCTGAATGGATCTGAAACTCAAGCAAGATCATCTATTCCTACGGGCTTTGAAAACAAGTCTGAAGTTTTTAAGCAGAACACTAAAGAAAAAACACCTAGAATGAGGTGAACCCCCCTCCTCCAAATTGCAAAAACTGAAATACTTGTTCTTAAGTATTGTGTAAAAAAACAACTAAAAAAACCCACAAGTTCTTTTGTCTTTTTGATATTTTAGATGGGACATGAGTCTTTAAAAAAACCCAGTATTTTAATATTTCTTCTGAAACCACAGCCAAAACTTTAGGAGCTTAAAAGTTTATTTTCTTGCAAGTCAGGAGAAACATCAGTTACTTATAAGTGAGAAAAGCAATGAAAACTGACAAATCATACCACTTGCAAGAAGCATTAATTTAAAAAGTTAGATCTAAATGTTGTTCTTCATTCTGTTTTTAAAGAGAGGTACTATTTCCATGGGATAATTGCTTCTAAATGTTCTGTGAAGTCTTACAAAACAAGTTCACATTTCAGGCAACTCCATCTTGTATCTATCAAAAAAACGCTCCTTCCTAATCCAATCCTTGGGAAGTTGGATGAAAACAGTAAAGAATTATTACAAAAGTTCTAACATATTTTGAATAAAAGTAAAAAGGTAGCTAAAAATCATGTATTTACCTTTGATGAGATAAGGGTGATTACAACACTTCCTGAGTTCCATCATAGTGTTAACCAGATTGGGTACATTGGCTTGCCCTGCTCCTTTGGATAAGAAAGCAAAATTTTTCTCCAAAATAGCTCGGTAATATTTCTTCTGGATATTAGTTAGTTCTACTTCAATTATAGTTTCCTCCTTAGGAGCCAGCTTTTTTTCTACATCTTCCTTTAATCTCCTGAGCATCATGGGTTTCAGGATTGCTTGTAGTTTCTGAACCTAAATGGAACACAACAGTTTGTACCTACATGAAAAAGCAATAGTGTAGTTAAATTAAAAGTTTTTCAGCTACATGCCATTTTTTTTTTGGTGGACTTATATGAAAAATTTTCCACATGGGATATAGCCTTATTTTTAACCCCCAACTACTAAAGAATTTTTAAATGTATGTACTTCAAAGCAACAAAGCATCTTTAACCTTTGTCTGCAAAAACTCTATACAAAGCCAAAAAACTTTAATTTCTATTATTCTCAGTATTTACTTCCCAAATTTAAAAAACTGACATAGAAAAGTAAAAATAATTCATTAACATCCAATATTATACTTAACTTACTGCTACTGTCCAGACAGTTTAGAGAAATTACATGACAGAAGAACTGACAGGTGATGGGGGAGGCTGAAGAGGTGAGGAGCAGTAACAGTTACTATCTGGCTACTAACTAAAACAAAGATTTCTCCTTCAAGGAGGTCACTCTTACACACTAAAGCTCAAAATGAAGTTATACCTGTTCCTCTGTTTTAAGGTCTCCGAATTCTTGCATGAATGTAGATTCAGCAGGAAAACGCAGTGGTTCAAGAAAATGAAGGAGGCTGAATAATTCTTCTACTGTGTTCTGCAGTGGGGTACCTGTTAACAGCACTTTATGCTCCTACAAAAGGAAATAAAACTTGCATAACTTTATCTGCACCCATTTGCAACAATTTTTTTCTTAAGTCTGAGCATCACAACCTGAAAACACCAGTTCTGAGCGGCACTAAGTACACAGGTAATACAGATAAACCGATTTATTAAAAACCACAGTAAGTATTTCCTACTAGCTTTTCTTTAAATTCTCTCTTTCTACATCTCTAATGAAGAAATGACGGAACACTTGAACTTTGCATGTAATATTCAGGTAAATATTCAAACATCTACAACCCTCCCTCTCTATAGTGTGGAAAATATACACTAAGCACGTATCAGAAAGAATTATAATTACTTCCGAGAACACGCACGAAAGTAATAATAAAGTAATTAGAAACTGCCAAACTAGTCATGGTGCATCTTGTAGTAATGCACCAAAAGCCTCAAGATACATGCTAGTATCTACTTTTAAAAATCTTGCACTGCATCAAATAAAATCTTAACTGCGGGACTAGACAACAAGTCTGTTTGAAATTCTTCTTGCCTGCTTTTATTGGTAAATAACTCGCTTAAAATACTTTCCAGGTTTTTAAACACTTATTACTGCACAAAACATTTCACAAAAACTAAAGCAAATTTTAAATGAAATTTTCACTCTAATCAAAACAAACAATAGAACAGTATCATCAGAAATAGATTGTGCCAACAGTTAGAACTTGCCATATTTTGTTTTATCAAAAATATATATACCACCATCAGCTATCAAAACCACATATGTTTGAAGAGTATCAGGAATAGTTATCTCCTGAGAAAGGCTGCTTGAGAGGTCTTTTCTGGCATGCAAAGCAAATTTTTTTACTTATTATACTATACTGCTAAAATCAAACCCCCAAAGTGAACTATAGTTACTCACAAGGTTCATTAATTTCAGTCCTTCCAAGAGTTTGCAGTTTTTGTTCTTCAGTCTGTGAGCTTCATCAATAATAACGCAGCGCCACTCAATCGCATTTAATTCTGGACACCCACCAAGAATCATTTCAAAAGTTGTGATAATGGCCTGGAACCTGTAGGTACCTCGAACAATACGGCCCTAGAGATTCATCAACACACCAAATTTGTTACATTACTTCTCATCTACTCAATTTACAGGTTTTGTTGCTGAAATTTTGGCAAGAGCCAGACATCAGATTTTACATTATATATTGTTCAGTTATTCCATACACATTTATTAGATCTCTGTAATTCTCTAATTAATACTAATGAGTAATTATCCATAGACTCAAATCCAGCATTATCTAACCAACAGTAAAATTTTAACCACTTTTAAGTAACAGATATAATAATCTAATAGAACAGTTTCAAAATGTGCTCTTAGATAAAATCCCACTTTTAACCCTGAGAAAATCTGAAAGACTGACAGGAAAAATCCTACAGTCAATCAATCAAAATATATGATGTTAACACAGCAGTCATACAGTAAGTATTCAAAATATCACCTGAGAACTAAATGAGAACTTTTTATCCAACTTACCCCATTGGTTTGACAAGGAGAATATGTAAGGCTTTCAGTAAGGAAGTATACAATAATTCACTACAGAAACAAAATGTCATTTTGATATTCGGCACTACTTAATAAAAAGTTCTCAGCTTTATCAATTTCATAGAAATATCATGATAATTTTTAAAAATTGTTCATGCACAATGTATAGAAAAGGCAAAAAATCCCTTTTGAAAAAATTTTCAATTTTTTATCATGTTATTTAATGTTCTGTATTTCAGACTGAAAAGGAAACTGTAGCGTTAACACTAGCAAAAGGAAATCAACAGCTACATAAAGGTAAGAGCTTAATCAGTGATACTTTTTTTCTCCCTGCTCTTCAAATTCAGGACCCAACTGCAACCATCTGTGTACACTTTAATCTCCTCAACAGCATCAGCGTCACTGCTATTCAATTGCAGAATTACTCAGCACAGTGAAACAACACATCTTGCTGCAAACACTTCCACTAAATTTACTCAGTAAGCATATGTTAAAGATGTTCCCATGTAACATCAGGGTATATAAGACGACTCTCACTAAGATAAACACACAGGTAATGTAAAGCACACCTTTCCTTACTCCCACCTGAAAGAGGTTTTGGGTAAGTTATTGCACACAAGTGATGTTACAATACCTGGGAGTCCCTGAAGTACATCTCATACTGCTGGATCATCTGCCTGCTGATCATACTGCCGTGGTACACCACGACATTCAGGTCAGTCCACGTGCGAAATTCCCTTTCCCAGTTTGTTATAGTGGAAAGCGGAGCTATGATCAGGAAAGGCCCCCTTATACCAGTCAGGAGGATTTCATAGAGGAATGTAATGGACTGGATAGTTTTGCCGAGACCCATTTCATCTGCTAAAATGCAATTTCGCCTGAAAGTAAAAAATATTTATTTGTCACTAGCATCAAAGAAAGTACAGACACTACAGCTATTACTCAAATGGACAATCTATAAAAGCTAAACTCAAACACACCAGTTTACAACAACAGTCAGAAGCGAGGCACTGTAAAAAGATCCTTGCAAATGTTCCCTGGTTATGGTGAAAGAATGCTCAGTACACGAAACCACAAGCTTTGCATCATGTTTAGCACTGGCAAAACCTGAGAATGGAATGTTCCATGGAGTTCTCCTAGAAAAACATATTCCAGAAGTGTTCTTTTGGGACTACATCTGCCCTAATTAAAAGAATTCAAATTAAGCAGATTTCCTACACAGACAATCACCTTGACAGAAGTGCTAGAACTTAATGTAGATTCCCTATAACTCACTGTTTTAGTCAAAACAATATTCATGCCCAGTAACAGTGATTCACTCTATTTGTTTAAAATCTACATTAAAAAATATTCAATGCATATACCTATTGTACCAGTTGAATAGGAGCCAGTTAAGTCCTTCCAGTTGATATTCCCTGAGCTGATTGCCATTTTTGTATTCCCTGGACTGTTCTATCTTCTTCCAGGAGCTTGGAGGTGGTCGGTCCTTTAAGGGAAAGATTAACATGTGCAAATTGGTAAATGCTTTATTTTTACAAAATATCTAACCCCACCATTTAGTGAGTGTATCACTTTAGATGTAGAGTGTCATTATTAAACCTTAAAAGCAGGAAGGTGTCATTGTTAACATTACTTACTAATTAATAGTCTGCAGAAACCTGTAATTTGTATATATTTGCCTATATGAATCACTACTTTTAAAATTAACTTAAAACCACATTACAATAAAATAAAGCAACTGGTTTCTAAAACTAAGAATGTAAATACTTTGGCACGGATAATTTCACACACTAATTCATTTGTGTAAGAAATTTCAAGACTACATGAAGTTTGCCTTTGCCAGCTCCGAGTATTTGGGATTGCCAACATCCCTGAACTCTGAGTAACTCTGGAGACTGATGCTCTCCTCCTGAAGTAGTCTGGGCATCCATATTAAGTTGCCCTGACCTTGCCCTTTCCTTTCTGCACTTGCCTTGGTCACTGCAGGTCACTGGATCTCACAGTTGGCCAAGTCAGGAAGGCAAGGCCAGGAATACAGGAAAATAAACTTGTGAGGGGTTTAGTTCCCTGAATCAATTCCACCAAGAGATGAGATGAAAAATAGCACCAGCATACACAGGGTCACGATACCAAGCACATGACAAAACGGACTAACAATATCAAGGTGTATCATCCTCATGTCCCTAGAAAGCCCAAGGAAAGCTGAGAGGCTATATATAAAAATACACATACACACCCCCACTAGTTCCCAAGCCTGGAGCCTCAACAGCTTGGCCTTAAGCTTAGCAGGCAACTTAGTAGCGAAATCCTGAAGTGTTTGACTGATACTAGGTATGATTCCAGCAGAAAAAAAAACTCTTCTGAAAACTTCTGCATCCCAACGTGAACAAACTCACACATGCAAGTGAAATAATTTTAGTTAGAGCTTTTCTGATCAGCTGTACTTCCCCCCCCCCACCAGCCCCTCCTTCATTTCTCAGCATTTATAAAAGCTTGCATTCACCCTAGACTCATGTGGCCTTCTCTGGCAGCTCTGAATTTTAGATTTGAATTTTATACCTCCTCTCTGCCAGCATCAGCATCACCTGACACCAGGTCTGGGCGCAGCAGAAGCTGGCCCTCCTCCCCTCACCCACCAGCTGCCATCTGTCCACTCCCCCACACCCGGAGCAGCCACGCTCCTGCTCACAGGGTTGCAGTCAGCAAATAATTTCTTGTAGCTGCTGGGGCCTGAAGCAAAAAATACTTGTTGCTGATGCCGAAATGACTGTCAGTTGTACAGTTGCGCTTTAATCATCTTTTTCTCTCAAAGCCAAATATGGTAACAGAGGTATAAAAGCTCTTGTTCCCACATGCCAAAATGTCAGGATTTTAAATAAATACTACAAAAATGAACTCAATATAATATGATGATGTTAATCGTGACTACTGTCATTATCTGTAGATGAAAAAAACATTAAAATAAACGCCAAAGCCTACAAATTAAAACACTGTGCATATTTAGTTATGTAAAAGAAGTTAGAACAAGTGTTGTACTACACCACGCAGGACACATGTCCTACTCTGACAATGACATACAGGACTTGAAATAGAACTATTTTGCTTTCTCTTGCTCTAGGAGACAGAAGATGGATAATTTAAAGATAAAACACATTTCCTCATTACATGTGGTTTGTTTTCCTTTCAGCCAGCCCTTTAATGACAACAAGAAAACTAAAAGCAGGAAGTAATAACAGAATCTGCTTGACAGATCTCATTTGCCAATTTCCTTCAGTGCTGAAGCACAAGACTTAACTCTGTTTTCTATAAAGGTATGTTAATACTTAATTCTGGTTTCTCCTTATCTTAAAGGTATTCAGATTCTGTGACGGCCATTTTCAATGTGTGCCTCACTGCTCAGTTAGAAAGTCATAGCACTTCATAATTCTTCCTAAGCAAAAACATTAATTTTTTTTAAAGAGTAACAACTTAGATAAGAATATTTATCTATGCCTGCCTATTATTATTCCTGGGTACCAAGGCACACCGATCCTTTATACAAAACGTCAACAAGCCTTATGTTTTAACACAGAAGTTTAAAGTTGGGAAAACAAAATCAAATTTGTCAAGACAGACAAGTAAATTAGATATAATTTTACCAATCTCCTTGAGTCAGGCCTGGAAGCTTGCAATTGTTCAAATTCTTCTATTTTTGCTTGATCTACATCTTCTTTCAGCTCCCACGTACTGTCTTCATATGGCAACGAACACCATTTTACTAAATAGTAAATAACAGGCTGCAGAAGAAAATTCTGAATGTTATCAGTTTTTAATTTAGTATACAGACTGTTAATATGCCTTACTATTTGAGTAGCTTGCTCACAAGAGAGCTGGAAGCAAAAAACACACTTAGAAACTTTTTCGAATGTTCAGTGTAGATTTCTATTATTTACCTACTTATCCTTGGCTTCTCAGACTCTGCCACTTGTTGTAGACCCCTGGAATACTTTTCAATCCCACTTATCCACAAGTAAATTTTAAGTCTTAGGGAAGATAAATTATGATATTTGTGGAAATGAGGCAGACTGGCAGAACTAACTACAGAGGTGCTACCCAGACCACCAGAACATTTCCCCTAGTCTCCAAATCAGGCTTCCTAGGCCTAAACCAAAGAGCTTTAGAGAGTTCCTAAACTTTGCCAGCCTTTGCTCATCAATTGTCTAGGAGATGTAAAATCATTAAAGTGTTACTCCCCGAACTGATAAAATTACAACTGTCAAACAGTACTAGGAGGTCTATCTTCTTGACTTGCTTTAAGGTATATTTACCTCGCCAGTGTCTTTGTCCTCACAAAGAGATACTTCTAACACCCGGTCTACTTCAACATAGTCAGGATTAAAAGGTTCCTCTTCCATCTGCAGTGCAAGATTAATAAAATTATTAAGAGAGGCAAAAAAAGCTGGTATTTGCTAAGACTTCCTCTCATCATACACAAAATAAATTTGGTAATTGGAAACTACTGAGGCTTTTGCACACACCTTAAAATCTACACCCCCCCTCGCTCCACACCCCTACTTTATTCTCTTAGGCAACACTCCCTGGGATCTGACATCAGAACAGAAAATACAGTCAGTTGGGTATGAAGTGCTGTCGTGGGTAAGTCATAGAGAAACAAACATACTAACAAAGTCCTTCCTCACCACTTCTAAGTAGTTACTCAACCAATTGCAATTTTAAACCATGTAAGTCAGGTTAGTTCACCGACTCCAGAAGACTTGCTTTTAGAAGTATGTTGAACAACCCACCCCCGCTGCAACCAAAACCCCAGCCCCAGTGGCTCATTTTTATTTCTTAACAATCAGCTCTTTTCTTTAAAAGTAAACTATTAATCACAATTTTACAAGGAAATAAAAGAGCTTATTTAATTTATATTTATACTCACATCTGCAAAAAAGTGAGCTCTCTGTGCTTTCCTCAGTTTGAATCGCTTTATTTTCTGCTGGATTCTTTTATCCTTTAAAAGCTGTTGTTCTGTGGCCCACTCACAGTGGAGATATGAGCTAAAAATCACAGAGATTGACAATAGCACATTAGTGAAAGCAAAATCTTACTATCTATTTTTAATATACAGTTAAAATAATATATCTTATAAAGCACAATTTCACTCAAAAAAACATTTTATCATTTAAGACAGAATCCTCTGTAAAGATGAAAGATTTATTCCTCCAAATAATCATCTTACAGCATCTAGTTAAGGCAGACATATAAATTACTTAATATATTTGATCTATTTTTCTTCCTGTAACTTCCTGTGACCATGCCAACACAGGTGCTGGAGAGCTCAGCCCAGGGAAGGGTCGGTGAGGAGCTCATGGGACCAGATGGGGCTGGGAGAGAAGCTCTAAGAAATGGAGTCAAAGGAAGGAGGAATCATGAGCCACAGCACCTTCACCATCTCACTGCACCCTAAGTTCTGAAGTCTGATTACAGAAGGACATAGATCTCTTCCTCACAGCCCCTTTTCAGTATACTTTATCACTTTTTAAGCTTTCTAAAGATACACTAGAAATAAAGTAGAGCTATTGCTGAGGATTACTCATTCTTAGATGAAAAGACAGACTTTAACCTTTCAAAAAACAAGGGGTAAATGGTCTTCAGAAGCATGTGAATCCAGAGACTCAAAAAAACGACATTTATTAGAAAAAATCTGATTATTCATGTATGTAAAATTTAAAATGTGCTTGGATTTTCAGCATCAAGAATTGAGTAGGGACAGGATGATAGGTATGAAATTTAAAGTAAGAAAACTTGGAAGAAGTTCTTTTTCTTCTTCAGTCTTTTTTTCATTCCCTGCTTTTGATGTAAAATCATTTGTATCATAAGGGTTTTTTTCCTTTCTGAAACAATAAGACCAACAACAATAAGACCATGAACCTCTCCTAAATGTATGACACTGTAAATCTAATCTAGGTTCACAAAATACCTCTGATTTAAATTCATGAAATTATAATTTGCCTCAGGCGTGTAATCCCCACTGAATTTAATAAACATATCTTCTCTAAAAGATTCTGTTCAGTGGCAAAAAAAAAGCTTTCAGCTTATTGGTCAGTGCTGGTTTCACAATACCGATAATTTTAAAATTATTACTATCAATAAAATGGAGATTCTTAGCAGTTTAAAGATCAAGTTCGTAAAGAAAAATCTCAAAAAATTACTATATCTATTACAAGCAACCTTCAAACAATACAAAACTTGAGGACATAAATATGGTATGGAGCAGTTCAGTCAACACATACGATGAAACAACTTTTTAATACTTACTAGTTCTTGTATTTTACAAAAAACTCTTCTGTGTCTACTGTCATCCCAGCAGATACCTAGGAAAGGAAATTCAGGGGAAATGTAAAATGACAGATGCAAAACACTTTTTCAAATAAACAATTCTATTCCATAACAATCACTTACTTCTTTCTTTATTACCCTGGAGGATAAGATTTTGTCTACAATTGCTGCATCTTCTTCACTTGGATTTTCCTATATATTCAGGGAAAAAAATGACATTATAAAACTGCAGTAAATGCCCTCTCTTTAAACTGATCAAGCTTAAAAGCTTCAACTACATGTGCCTTGTCAGAAGATCAACAATAAAGGTAAATTTGACCTCCGCCATTAACATTCTCTAATAGTCTAGGAGTAAAATTTAAAATCCAGGTCTCTATCCAGAGAGAAGTACATGCAAAAGTCTGGCACTTTCAAAGAGCATGAGATGAAATGCTCACCTTCCAAAAACACACCTACACAGCGCAAGCACTCAGGATTTAACGCTTCCCAGACACAGACTCACTGTGAAAGCCCCACTGAGTTAAAGCGATGCTCTGAACAAACCCAGAATTTCCTTATACAGAAATGGAGAACTCTGACAGGTTAAAAAAAAAAAAAAAAAGAAACCCAGCATGTGACAAACTCAACTGAGCAGATTTACTCTGCACTTAGGTAACAAACACAATGTGGAATCAGGCAGAGAAAGTCGTGGCTGGGAATCCCAGCAGGGCTTAGATGTGACACGTAAAGGACAAGCGGCTCTGCCAAGACTGGAGCTGTGGTTCCAGAGATAAAGCGGCAATCTGTAAGAGTTGCTTCCAATAAAAAGTCACTTTCTCTTTTCTCTGATTTACTCATAATTAGACTATCCTTCTCCTTCCCTTACAACTTCTGCCACTCTTTCAAGCATCTCACAAACACGTTTTTCCTGTTTCTTTCCTGCCTTTCTGTTTACCCAGAATGGCTCAACAGGAAGTTTGAGTCCCAGAGCTGGCACAGGTTAAACAGTGAAGTGTAAACCTTGAAAAGGTCGAGAGGGTAAAGGAGGAATATCCTTTTTAAATACCTCAGCAAGCAGAGATCCCTCAAATAATTTTATACTTCTGTAAGTCATGATAACATAAGCACAGAGCTTTTCCATATGTCTACGCCACATTATTTGAGATATACCCATCCTTAGTCTTAACCTTATGCTTAACTTCAATTAAGTCAACAAATGTTTGTAACAGAAAAAAAATAGTAAGAAGCCATTTCTTTCAGTTTTCAAGATCTTAGCAAAATGTCACACTAAATTTTGGCTTACTAATAATAATGTATTCCAAGTTGTGAGCTTTATTCACTGAACTACTTGAGACAAACAGGAAGTTCCCACTACGGACTAAGCCAGTTTTTACTTACCACAAATAATTGTAAAGGCTGTTCAGCAGGCAAAGGGGCAGAATTCTTCTTGATTTTTACAGAAGCCTTAGCTGCTTCTTCTTCTGATTGTTTCCCTTCTCCTTCTTCAGAGTATTTTTTCCTTTTAACTTGACGATTTGATCTTCTCTTCTGCATGCAGGAGAAAAAAAAAAAATAGTTTTTTCATAAAAATTCCCCTAACATCAACTGTACGCTTTGGGACACTCCAAGCAATATTTCAGCTGTATCTAAAACCGAAGGCCAACATTTGATATGAAACATGAAATACGTGAATCACAAAGTTACACTATTTTTAATTAATTATTTTCTGTTTCATATAAACATTTGATACTTTTATTTTTAGAGTTCAAAAGCAAACACAAACTACTATTTTCAGAGTATGGGAGAACAGCAGATATATAGCAGATCTCCCATGAGCATCAGTATTTCAACAGCAATTTCCTAATGCTGTCTAGAGTGTTACCATCCAATTCCAGAATCAGAAGGAAAGATACAAAATATGCTGCAGTGTCTCTACTAAACAACAGTGCTATATACAAAAAATTATGAAGATTTTCACTAGATAATACCGGTCAAATTGCTGATGAAGTCTGACCTGATGGCTAATAAAGCTGGTTGCTTTGCTAATGTACTTATTTTCTCCTCCACCTTAATCAGGGCTTCTTTAACAGCATTATTTGGCTTACTTTGCTTTTTATCTCTCTAACCTTTCATTCTGGTTTCTGCAAGAATCTGAGGATGACAAGTTTTAGCTGAAGAAATAATGCTCAGTCTAAGAAAATAATTCTTTTTCACTCAAGAGTTTCAAATATTTAGATTATTAGGTTATTGCATAACCTTCCCAACCCTCAGTACCAGTATATGAGATGCTGCCTATTTAACCATAAGATTAATTTTTAAATTGGATTCACTGGATAAAAATAGCAGTATCAAACTAGTGAGGTAACATCTGAAAACACTGCAATCTGCTTTGGAGAACTGATCATCATAAAAATAAAATCAGCTGAGTAAAACTGTCTCTACAAAACAAAGGGTAATTTTGTGCAGGAAAATCCACTGCAGGTTGCAGTGTTGTCCTACACTGTGGTGCTCAGCTGGGAGAACAAGGGGTGAATAGAACAAAACCCAAAATCCTGTGGTCACACTGGCTTCTGCAGAGCAGACATTAAGTAACAGTAAGATTGCAGCACAGGAACTTTTCTTCCTGACTGTTAAATTCAGCCCTTGGCCTGGCTGGTATCTGGTACAAGACGTAACCGTACTCCAACAACTACCTCAGAGGTGTTTTAGTAAGGTAGATAAGCAAAGGACATTTATCTGAAAAGCCAAATAACGGGCATCACCATTGCTCTAGAGAGGCTACATATATGAAACTACTCCATCAGCTTTCCACAACTTTAGATCAGCTATTCTTCAATAAAGAGCGAGTGTGTGTGGGGTGGGGTGTTCACACAAAAAGGAACTTTGACTTTAAACAGACACGCTGATGTCACATTGTAGTTAAATCAATAACAGTCTGCTGACAGAAGTAGATTTTGAAAATGAAAAAAAGGCAGGTAATACGTGCAATACAAAATTATGTAACTGGCATTTTCAATTCTTCTCACTGTGTCTTCTCTTAAAGCATGAAGCAATTATCAAAACATCGACATATGTTCTCCAGCACATTAATATATAACCTGAGCTGTTTGGAAATAAACTTTGTGTTTCCTGGAGCTGAAAACCACAGTCATAAACAAATGCTCTTAGGAAACAAAATACAGTAGGACCACACATAAAAAAAAAAAAAAATTTCAAAAAAATCAATGTATTTAAGGAAGACACTGTGAAACTAAGCATACACAATGAATTAGGGGAGAAAAAGACCTAAAATTGCCCCCCAGAGCTTAGAAACAGCTATTTGCAACAGAAATTAGAAACAGCTCTTTGAAAAGAAAATCATGAACATGTTCGAAAACTAAAGAGAGAATGAATTAATGAAGTAAAGCAATTTGTCTTTCCTGTTATGCTTCTCCCCAGTTCCTTGGAATATAATGGGGCAGTGCTGTGACATTCTGCAGTAGAGGTTTTTTTCTCTCCCATGACACCCCTTCTTAGCTCTACCCTCTGTTCCCTTCTTGATACCCCCTGTCTATCCACACTAGAACTGAAGATGACCTTTGTCATGCTGAAAAACAAATATAAAAATTCCCCAAGAGCAACGAGGAAAAGAAACCAAGAAAGACACGGCCTTCAGTCTTTTGTATTGGGTTTGTTGGCCCACAGATTTATACCTCTCTGATAATAGAACATTATTAAGAAGTTACAGTACTTCAGACCCACCAAATCTGCTTTCACCTCCTTCAGTGTACTAAATGGACTTCCCATACTAAGACAGATTTCCATGGGAAATAAATAATTTCATGTTCCCTTCCAGGTAACCTTTACCTAAGACAAGCTATCACTTAAGTTAATAAAAAGTCATTCTGGGAAATGGCTTCTGATCCTTTTTCCTCCCCCCCAGCATTACTATCTGTGAAATACCAGAGGGCAACTCAGTACCTCATAATTGGTTTTTGATAACTGTCATCAAATAATGCAATTAATTTTTACTCAACAGCACCTTATTTTGAATATTGATTTCATCTCTGTGGATGAAATCGCCACAGGACAAAAACCTGTGCATTTCCAGCATAAAAGCTTACTTCAGTGGAGATCGCCTTAAAGCAAGAAGTTATAATTCCATTACTAACACACACATAAATAGAATATCATCTCTTATCAACAGCTCATGCTTCTTTGTGCTCAAGTTTTGGAAATAATTAGCTATGTTACTGTACTATACCAGGGCAATCTACGAAAAAATTGCAGTAAGAAAGTTACAAGGCAGCTATTCCTCAAGGGAAGGACTCGACCACTTCAATTCTTCATCTGGCACGTCCTACAAGTATTCCAAACCAACTAGAGCCTGTCAGCACACTGATCATCGCTCCCTTCAGATTCAACACTGCGAGAGATCTACTTTTTCTGTTTCTACAGAAGCAGAGCTCAGAAAAAACACAGTACAGCTCTAAACAAACATTTTAAATGTTCTCAAAGATCCAGCTTCACTAACACAAGTCTCTTCCATGAGGAAAACTCTGCATTTTCAGAGTCAGTCAAAGTAAGGATCAGGTCTAAATGCAAGCTCAATGAAGTATTTACAGTCTCACATCTATGGACTTCTATACTGGAATTGGACACATACAAGCAGGGCATTGATGTCCCATTACAGAAAGGGGTTCTAACCTGCAGGATTTTCTGATTTTTAACTGGGAAAAGTAGCTGATTACGAAAGGTTCTACCTGGGAGGTGGACAGCAGTGGGGAGAAACTGTCACTGTGTAACTTTTGGAGAGAGGGGATAAAAACACCTGCAGAAATAGCAACATATACAAATTTAGAAGGGAAAGATTCTGACTCCTTACCTGTGAGTCTTCATCTTTCAATGGCCGCTGTGGAGTCTGTTTAGCATCAGACAATTCATCTGAAGATTCATTTTTCCTTTTCTGCTTCTTACCCAGTGTGATGATCAGCTTCCTGTAAGAAACAAAAGCCCAGCACCTAAGTGAATGCCATGCACTCCTGTACAAAACTCCACCATTAAAAGTACCACATCCACTAGCAACACCCATATTTTTGACATAAAACTCGAAAGCACCACTGTTTGAAAAATGAAAAATAGGTCTCAAATACCTTACAGCAGACTGTACTTTACACAAGTGTTGTTCACTAGTGTGAGTTTCTTTGCCTTACTATCACAAAGTCTCCATATGATGCCAATTTTAAATCTTTAAACAAGTAACAGAAATGCAAAATCCAATATTTAAATCAACTGAAAATGGCAAACTACAAAGTTAGCAGAGATACCATCTGCAGATGACAACAGTAAATGATTTATCATAAACAATTTACCATTGTAAAATGTATCTTCTAATTTTTAGTAAAAAAAAATTTAGCTATGAAGAATAATCTAAAAATTACTCAAAACTGTCTGACATGCAAAACTTTTATGCTTAAATTTAAGTCATTCAATGGTAAAAATGAAGAAACTGCATGAATTGTTTTTGCCCTTAAAGAAACCACGTAAAGCTATATCCAAAACCCAGCAGTTTTATCTGTAAGTAACCTTAGAACCCCTCAGAACACGTTAAGAACCAACATTGGGCTGAATAAATCAGTTAAACTCCAACAAAAAAGCACCAATTATTTCTTTGTTTGGATTTAAAGATTACGCTATAAACCACAATAATAATTCATGAGAGTTGAGTTCACCTAAAGGGTGTAAAAATATTTTTTTGCATTTCACATGTGCCATATTAATACTCCTCTTTAAGTATGTTTGCAGTGGCACAGTAATTCATAATCACTGCAGAATGATGACAAAGTATCCAATAAAACCACAGATAAATAGCTGTCCTAAAAGATATATTTTATATAGTTTCTAATCATCAGATCCATGTAACAAAAAATGAGGGAAGTTCCTGCATAAAAGCTGCTTCTGCTATGTTACAAACACCTTAAACACAAGAATTCAGTCTTTTATACAAACAATACAATTTATTTTATGCCAAAATAGCATTAAAGGTATTGGTCACCTGAAAAAAATACCGATGAGAAGATAATGGTTGAAACATTTGTATCTCATTTGCTTCTCTTTGCAAGTGTCCAAAGAGAACACACACATATTTACTATGTCCAAACCAAAAATCCACACAAAACCCAAACAAATTACCAAAACACTACGGAAGGTTTAAGCAACATGGCTTACAAGAGATTCTAGGTGTATTTTCAGAAGCAGTGAATTTTTTAATAGGTTTTCAATATTTAAACACTATGTATGTTCAGTGGAGAGGTTTAAAAACCCCAAAACCATAAAAGACTTTTCCATTCTCATATTTTTTACATCTAGCATGAAGGGAACAGCACTGGAGACTGCCTGTTGAAATGAAGTTGCAGTCACCATAATCACAGAGTTCCTTGTTCACAGAGCTGTTTGTTCACAAGTAAATTCTGGTCCCTGGCTTTTCATTAGTTTAATTATTACTTAGAAAACTAGTTTCATAATCACAGGAAATAATTTCAACAATGAACACACTGTTTTTCTACGTCCTTCAAGGTTAGTCGGAGGGTTTTCGCCCCTCACTTTCCAAGCTCTGATTAGCAATCTTTTTGTTTGTTTGTTTGTTTTAAGGCTGTTGGATTCTCGGGTATTTTTCCAATATGACTCTTTCTGGCGATGGACTTGAATAAATCACTTTTTCCATTTTTATCTCACTTTGTTTCATAAAATTTAAGTGTTACATTAGCACTTGTCAGCTAATATGTCAAATTAGCTAATACATTCCAAAGTGTTGCAGACAAAGCACACTGTGATTGACCTTCTGAGCTCCTTGTTAAATGGCATTCCAGATGCTACAATTTAACACAAATTTATGTTCTGTAGACACTTGCACTGCATTTAAGTGTTCTCCAAAGACAAAGGGAAACCTGGTAAACTTATGGAGTGAGATCACTCATGAAATGATATCCATCCCACCATGTTCCTGCTTTGCAACTTCACAGTTTGGGAAAATAGTCAGAAGTATCATGTATATTTCCTCTGCTCTTAGATTCTTCCCATTGCTTCTGGCCACTCGAGGAGTACACCCTCTTCTAAATTTTATTCGTATGTCATTAAGGGCAACAAGCTGTGCTCATCTGGACTTGTCCCTTGCTGATCTTTTCACTGAAACAACTGGACATAGAGCATATTCAATCCAGGGAACTCACATGATATAATCTGTGAAGTACTGGCTTTTTTGACCAATAAATAAGATCCCAAATCTTCTCTTTCATTTCAAGCAAAGGCATTAAAGGCCTGGTATATGTGAATCTGATAGACATTTTGGCTTTTAAATGAAAAACAAGACTGCTAACAATGAAGAAAAAGGAAAAATTAATGTTCTTGAATCAAATATGTGTTGAAATATAAATCAAGCTGCAATAGATCTCTGGAAGACTTGGTCCCTCCTCAAAGCCAGCTTCAGAATTCTTTTATATCGCTCAATCTGGTTAAGTTCTTACTTATCTCCAAGGCTGACACCTGGTAGGTGTCACCTGTTGCAACCTTTTCCAAATATTCATTCTCTTTTGTGAAATGTTAGGTTAAGGCAATTCATAAATGCATATTATGCTATGCTAAGCATTTGTATCCGTGCAACCATAGCTCGTTCTCACTTCATGCACTGCTGCCTTGTATTTTAGGCTCAGGTGCCTTTTGTACTCAAGAAGCATAATAAAGAGATACGGGGTTTACTACGGGTTGCAGTGGTACCCACTGAGCAGCAGAGGATTTTAAGGACCTTCTGTTTTAGAACATGGGATTATTTTGTGATTAGACTGCTCTAACTACATCTTTCCTTGCACATTTGTTCCTCTCCTTCTCTGTAGTTGTAGTCCCTCCCTGTGTTCACCTCTTGCTCTGCCCCTGCAGTCTTACACATAACATTTCATTTCTGTCAGCTTTTGTGTCTGGCCTTGAGCTTGTATTCTCTATCCCCTCTGCTTCTCTTCACAAGCTTCTCCCAGAAATTTTCTTAACATCTTCTCTACATGTTGCAGATCAGAATGTTTCTTACTCTATGTGGATACGGTGCCAACGGGAGGAATAAATGCACAGTTTCACTTCTTTCTGATCCAGTGCCCAGAATCACAATGCACCTTGCTATCAAAAGTTGCTGAATGACAGTATGGTGCTAAAGTCATGCATTTCTATCAGTAAAAATGCAATCTGCTCATATTTCGGCCAAAAACTTCTAAAAAAATCTGCTATGTGAAAACAGTAATTTTCAGAAGCTTGTAAACTGCATCAATCCCATGAAATATTTTCATTGAGAGAGCAAGTTCTCTTGCCAGTTTATAAATTTCTGCATGAAAGCATAAAGATTCTTGGCTAAAATCCCTTTTTTCCTCCCTGAAATGAACTGTTCTGAACAGAAACTATCTATTCTGTTTCTATGAAAAGTTAACAGCATACTATAGACACAGAATAAATATCACTAGACTCTACTCCAGTTTCACTTTCTCCTTTTTAAATTTAAAATTATCTTATTATATAACATCTAGAAATACTTCAATAATCAGACATTGTAGATTTCTTCAATATGTATTTCCCTCTTCTATAACTACAAATTAAAGATGCTGAGAAACATCACAAAAAAGTTTAACAATAAGCCATCTCAAGAGACAGTATTACTTCTGATCTTTAGAGCAAGATTTCTAACATGGTTTAGAGCCACAAAACTCAGAGTTAAAGCATCAGCAATACCACCAGGAACCACTATTTAAGGGACATTGCAACTTCTTCCTTATACTGAAAAAGCAGTAAGAATGTGCTCCATTCCCCTTCTGTTTGATAGCAGAGAATGTGATGGAAACATCGTCAGTACTTTGAACAGCTTTAAAATGGTAAGAGTTTTCAAAGCCTTCCAGATAACGAACATGAGGAAGTATTAAAGAGAATAGGAAAAAAAAAAAAAAGCTGGCAAATATGTATTAGGCATGACAGGAATTGTAAGTGTAGCTGGCCTCCAGTGCATGTCTTTAATAACATCATTTTACTTCCATTTTCCCAAAACACAAAAACACCAAGTAACCAATTATTAGTGTCCAAAGCCACCTCCCAGATATTTTAATTTGTAGACAAAGCACTTTGCTATATTAATAACAATAAAACTCCTATGTTATCAAAATACCCTTATTTCTTTATCACTAAAAACTTAGCGAAAAATATAAAGTAGATATTTCCTTGACAAGATAGCATATCCTCTTGGAATGAGAGTTAAATTGCTGGTATAATGCCAGTTTCTCTTACTCTTCTAGCATATGTTTAATAAATAATAGCAATACACTCATATTAGCTACTGTCTCCTTCTCCAGTTGTATTTCAAATTAATAACTTCTGGACTGTGCACAGATTTTTAAAACACTCTTGTAATCTTTCTGGAACCAAGAGTCATTTCAAGCTCATACAACATCGAAATAAGAATGCAAAACAACACACAAGTGTTTGGTTAGTTATTTGGTAAGACCACACCATTTTGTATTCATACAGTTTGCAGCAGAAACTTTAGACTATGTCACTGAGATCCTAATTATGCATCAAAACTATAATCTGGGATCAGAGAAAACTTCACCAGGGAGTCATAGCTCAGTGCATGCAAAGACATCCCAGAAGGATGATCAAATTTGGAATTTATGTGCCATTTTAATCATGACAGAAGTTAATGACCTTAACAGATCTAACAGAACTCAAAGATTCAGTGAGCATCCCTTCCTTTTGACCACACATCTGTTCACCAGCATTTGCCTCACTTGCATGAAACATGAAGACAACTCACAGTGTCTGCCTCCGGAAAATCAAGTTCTAGATGTTTATACTCAAACAATACAGGACCAGTATCCAGGCTAATCACTTCCCCTCCGCCCCAGTCCCCATGTTTGCTGTTGTTACCTGAGTTTAAGAGGGTTTCAAACCATCTTAACAGTATCAGATCAACAACCAAACAAAGATTATCTGTCAGGGTCTTGGGTCCAAAAATGCTCTGTCTTGTAAACAGTACTTGTGAGACCTACTTCAAGGTTCAAGGCAACAAGGACATTTCCTCATTCGAGTAGTGCACAGGATCAAATACCACTTGCTGGATTCATTACTATGTAATTTAAGGGTTAATTAAAAAAATCCCCCATTGCTCTTTTAGCACATGAAACAATACAGCCATTTCTGCTAACAGGAAACAGGCCTGAACTTAAGGACTATCACCCTGACTCAAGCTTCTGTAAACTGAGTTCTTAGAATTTGGGGAATTTGGGCAATTTATTTATTTAAACTGTGCATGGATTAAAAAAACCCAAACCTACATGTAGTCTACTGATATTGTCCTTTACATCACCAGTGCAGAGCTGCTGCTTTTCATCAGGGCCGTGATATTTAATTTTATGTTTGAGTAGGTGGGAATACGTTGAGAGCTATAAAACCTAAATGCCAATCTACTTTTTTGAACAACAGAATGTTCACAAATTCATAATTCTTCATATCAAGTGGTAAGAAGTAGACTTTTTAGTTTAAATATGCATCACCTTAGATGGAAGAAGTAGAATCAGTTAGAAAAAGCTTATAAATGGAAACAAGTTCTATGCAAAAATATGAAACGGTTTAAATAGATTCCTGAACGTCAGTGCACCTTGGTAAATAGGCAGGATACGAAAAGTGGTTCTGGTGTCTGCAGAGAAATTGTTAAGTAAATTTTAAAGAGTTAACTTAATCAGTAATCAATGCATAAAGCAAACTGGTTACTTAATTTGGTAACACTACATATATTATACATGCATTCTTCTAATAATTTCTGTCATACCCTTACAATGCTCTTGGTAATAATATAATTTAGTCATGTATCTTCACCAATGCTTATAGTACAGAAACTTTATTAATCATCAGATCCAGTTCTAAACCATTTGACTAACATTAACAGGCATTACTTCTTTGACATAACAGCTGTGTACTAAAAACCTTAATCCTCGCCTTTAAAAACTACAGCCTGCCCAGGAAGTAACTGCTGGCAATTTTTAACTAGCAATGATAAATTGGAAAGAAGCATGCTATAAATTTTTCCTGTATTTGTAGATCTCAGAGGAATCACTAAGGACAACATAAAGAGATAAGATGAAGCCACTAAACACATACTAATTGTGTTTGAGTAGCAAGGAAAAAAAGACTGTTAAAAAACATCCTGCCCCCTAAGTATAGACATAGCAGTTAAAATTCATCTTGATCCCAGATGAGAGCTACTCAATACCAGTAAAACTGTGCTTTATTACAACTAAAAGCACACTTTTTTCCTTTCTTTCTTAACTGATGGCTACCAGGCATTTTTATCGAGGTCTGCTCAGCAACTGGTGTTTCAGCTCCAGCTCTACCAAAGCACCAACCCAGAGTGTATCATTTTCAGCGAGGGACAACTGTAACTCTCAAAATCCTCCTCAAGAGCCACACAGGACATGCTACACAGATAAAACTCCTGTAAGATGTAAACAAAATCCACGATCATGAAGGAGTTTGCTGTTTAAGGGCTGGACCACAGAGGGTACAGCTGTGCTGACGCTGAACAGGCTGTGTTGGCTGCTAGCAGAGATTAAAACTGTTTCCCAAAACAAACAAACAAAGAAGTCACCCAAAACCTACGTCTTACTTCAGATCTTCTCAAAAACACACAACTCTGCACCACCTCCCGCACGGACACTCCGACCCCAAACTGAATCAGCTTTTTAACAGTTCCTGCAAGTTAAATGCGTTTGCTACAGAAAACATCAAATGAAAGGAAGTGTATTCATCTGGGGTGGACATACCACACTGGAAATCCTTCTAAAATGGGACTGCAGATGCATCCAAATAAATTCTCCCCTACTGTTAAAAACATGTATTTAGCTTATTTTTTTTTTTACGGTAAACCTTTAGTGGCTCTAAGGTTTCACTCACGATTTTATTGCTTGTAGAAAAATAGTAGTTTATAGTAGTTTATAACAGTTGGAAATTGTTTACTTATTTTTTTAAAAATCTGAGAAGACTTCAGGTTTTATTTTCAGCTTAAATGCAAGAAGTATTATATATACAACTTGGCTATTTTTAGAAGTTTTCCTCCTTATTGATAATAAAAGAAAAAAACTATAATTTTTTCATCCCATTTTAAACAGATCTCAAAAATCTTTCTTTCCAAGAAAAAAAAAAAAAAGAGTTTTCAATGAACTGAGATTCTTGCATTCCCCTCCTTGCCCAATAAAGCACTTGTCTTTTAAAGGTACTATTTTAGCACGGTAAAATTTTCTCCCAAGATTCAGTCAGGGCTTGTTTTATTTTAAGGTAACAAGAAAAATCAAAGGAGCAACCCACACACTTAAAAACTCATTCCTATTTTGACATAATAATAAATCTGAGGATATGCTTAGATTCATTAAGAAATATTTTCTTAAGAACAGAAGTCAGGAAGAAACCTTTAGAAGACTTGTTTAGCCTTCTAAAACCCTTATTAGTTATTTAGGTTTGTTCTACTCTGAACAAAACAAATTTTATTAATCACACAATTTTTTAACCACCTTTGTAAAGACAAATATAGCCACTTTGGTAATTATTCTTCTGTAAGATCAGTAGTTACATTTGCACAGAAAGCAGAGCCTGTAAGATTATTATTTTAAAAAAATCAAGGCCTTATTGCAATTACTACTCTGCAAAATCAATGGTATAATCTTTGCTAAACAGTTATGTATATATATCAGTAATATGAAACAGTGCTAATTCAACACATGAATCTGGATACAAAAATGAACCCTCTGGGTGCCTCAAAGCATTTGATTTGCTGTTGTCCATCTAAATACAATTCTAAAAGCAATTCTGTGAAATCTGTAATACGAGGCTCTAGAAGACTCTCTTCACCGCTCTTGAACAGGACCTGACTTGCTAAATCTTCAGATAAATATCCTACATAGTTAAAGCAATCCCTGGCAGCATGATTAAGTTAACAGAGAGCTACTGGGGCATTAGCTGATTAAACTGGCAAGTAACAGGGAGGCAAACCTTCACAGCTCAGTGCAAAATTATGAAACGTTGACCGTACTTAATTAAACAGGAGTTCCTCAGCAGTTTGCAGGTACTTTGCAGCAAGCACAAATACCATGGTTAAAAACATGGTTTGAGAAACATCTCTTTCTCAACTGACACCGTCTGACGAAATCCCGAAACCCGATTCCAAGTGATGTGCACAGCAAAACATTTCACGAAGACAAAACTGAATGCAGAATTACAAATTGGAGGTAACAGCTTACTTTCTACTATTTTTTGTTTAAAAACAGTAAGAATATTACGGGAACTACGTAGTATATCATAAGGATGATACTTTGGGAGGTTTTGTCAATTATCCAAAAGAATCAATAAGAAGGACAAATCACAAAGCTCCATGAAACTGCCACCAGCTAAATGACCCTGTGAAGTTTTCTGACAGACCCACAAAACGTTTGTTATGGAACGTGAATAAATTCAGAAACATGAAAGCAAAATCAATTTTGGAATACACATCCAAAATCCCACCTTAAACAAGATGGAGAAAAAAAAGAAAAGGAAGCAGTATCCACTGCACTTATGACCAGCATCACATGGCAACCCAGAACCCGCAAAGAAAGGAATTAACACCACGAAAGTTGACACTAAGAATCAAGTTGAGTGTATGAGTATAGTATGTATAACCTTCACATTATGACTACCCAATGCTGTTTACTTCAAACATGTAAGAAAAGTACTGATCTCTAGGAAAAAAAAAAGAAAAGACAGAGAAATAGGCTGATTAAAAGAACATTCATTTCAGCTCCATACATGAGAATATACATATGTATGAGACATTTAAATTTGGAAAGATATGCCAGTTAATATTTCCGCTAACACAAAAAGAGCATGGATTTAAAAAAAAAAAAAAAACCAAAAAAAACCAAAACCCAGACTGCAGCTATGATTTTCATTTCCAGTTCCAACTGACATACTTAACATGGGAAATTGGACACTTTCCTTTAAAAGTGTACAGGTGACATAAGTTAGCTGTGGAGTCAGAGGACGTGTCACCTACTGAGTCCCGTGGAGCCTTCTAACACCTAATGTCCTCTGAAAGCTCCTTACCCCAAGGTATCCACACAGCTTGACCCCGTTGAGTCTGCAGTTTTTGAGAGGGCAGACTAAACTGATATGACTGAAGACTACAGAGTGCTTAGGATATAATTTTTCCAATATGTGCTTTACTTTTGATACATGTGATACCTATAATATTCTCTTTCTTGGAAGTTCATTAGGCTTCCAGTTTCTCCCCATGCATACTGTGTTGAAGCTACATGCCAAAACTGATAACGACAGCATTTATAATACCAAGAAACTTAATTTGGAGTCGGAACTGATTGCAACACTAGATGAAAGATACTTGGGTCTATGCTTCAAAGTGAGTATAGAATATTTTAGAATATGAATTTAAAGTAATTCCTTTCAAAAGAGCAGTCTTACAGTGATTTTATCTAAAGGAAAAACAGAGCATTCTTGTTCCTGAATGAGAGAGTCCACACATGGACTTAATCAGGAAAAATTTTGTGTAGGCAGTGGAGGCGAACATTTTATTATCAGTAAGCACTTTTCATTTTAATCAAGGATTTAGAGTCTGAAGAGAAGACAGACATTTTAATCTTACTTACCCAATTTTTGTTTTCTCCTTAATTTTGGATGAGGAACCAGTTTTCGGCTTTTTGCTCTCCTTGTCCTTTGGTTTGGATTTAACTTTTCTGCCCTTCTTTTCCTCTTTTGCTTCAGCTGAAACACTGGGGAAGTTTTCAGGACTCATTACTCGTGGAATGTTTCTCTCTCCTCTCTCTTTTGCTTTTGCAATTGCTTCAGATATTATACGATTTGCCTTCTCTTGTTTACTTTCCGAGTCTGTTTTCTTCTTCTGCTTCTTTTCAGACATTGCCCTCACCTGGGTATTCTGCATCTTAGTATATGATCCTGAACCATCAGTCTTCTTGGAGGAAGGAGGCTGTAGCAAGAGAAAAAAAGTAAATAAAATCCCCTTATTTTAAAAACATAGAGAGAAAGTGCAAGCATTTTTTATATGGATATGCATTTTTAAAAAATGTAGCTGTCAGGGACGCATGCAGACACAAAAAAGGAGGAATTCAGTTTGTACCACAGAATGGCGTGGGTTTCCGAGTAACTACATCAATTGTGGGTTTTGAACAACCAATCCATGCACTGAAAGTCAGTAAAAAAATATTCTTCTAAAATTCTCTCAGCCTTCTCTCCACATCTCTAGTTAAATCCTTAACCTTTCCAGACTTCCCATACATTTGACACACACGACCAACATCTCCAGTAGAATACAGAAAAACAAGGAGCTCCTGAAGGTAACAGCATCAGTGTTTCTCCTTTGGTAGGATACCAGGAAACAGTTACCTTAAAGCAGACGAATGATCTACAGGACTGACTCGGTGATAAACACAACAGATGCTCGAGCAACACCAAGATTAAAAAACAGACAAAAGATAAAACCAAAACTAAAATTACGCAGCTCTGTATCCATAAAACGATCAGATACCGGCGTTTCTTTTATTTAGATCAACATACGCTCAGCGCCTTGGTTAAAAAAACGTAACTCGTTTTTATTTTTCGGGTTTTTAATGCCCGTTTCATGGACGCAGAATTGTTTACTGGGCTGATGAGCCTCTCCTGCAGCCAGCCAGGAGACATGTTTTTGCTTTCCTCCCCTCCCCCTTTGAGGAATGGAAAGAATTTCCTATTCAAACACAAAAACCCAGCAGATAACAGTTATGTTACGTTCTCACCCGTAAATGCGCCTCTGCCTACAGCAGGAGGAAAAGCCACCAGGAATTTCCACACACATTTTCTGGGCAAACCCCGCGCACTTCCCGGGATACATGTTCTATAGGTGCCTCATGGGCGGCGGGGGCGGGAGGCAGGGATGGGGCCGCTCCCGATGCCA
>VZRE01007572.1:584206-617135 GCA_013396775.1 Cephalopterus ornatus | reverse complement strand
TGGGCCCGCCCCCGATGCCACCTGAAAGCCCCGGGGCTGGAACAAACAGCCGGACCCAGCACGGGAACAGCTCAAGATGGCGATGCGGCTCCCGCAGCAGCAGCCAGTAATAAGGAAGGTTATTCAATCCCATTAGCCTTTTAGCCCAAAGAACCCCTCCTCCTCCCACTCATTCAGGCTCTCACTTACCCTTCCTCTTGGCCTCTTCACTGAAGACATTTTTGGCGTCAGACAAAGACTTGCCCTCCGCTTTTGCAGCACCCCAGGCAGTGCTCAGGAGGAAAGCATGGGGAGAAGATTGCTAAATGGCCTATTTAGCGAGCGGCAGCCGGGCCGTGCACGGCGCTCCCCGAGCACAGAGCGGCTCCCGGAGCATCCCCGCGCCCTGCCCGGCGCGCTCCCGCCGCCCCCGGCCGGGCCCGGCCCCGCCGTGCGCGGGCAGAGGATCCCAACAAAGCGCGGAAAGAAACGCACAAAGCATCAAACGGCATCAGCGCCAATATTAGCGCCGGTTAGACCCGCTCCCCGCGGAACTAGGCCAGCAGATGGTGCTACCCGTCATTATTCCATTAGGCTCCGGTTTAACCCCCGCGGGGATCGGCTTTAACCCTTCCCGCTCCCCGCCCGCAGCGCCGCCCACAGCGGCCGCTGGCTCCTTGGAAAAGCGTGGGAACCAGGCGCTGCTCCGTCCCGGACCTCGCTGCGCTGCGACCCTGCGGCTCCAGCCCCGGGGACGGCACGGGGGGACAGCGGCTCCGTGCGAGCCTGTGGCCTCAAACAGATTTCGCTCTGCAATATATTTTTTTTAAATTATTTTTCTTGCATTTAATTCACTACTGTAAGCTGGCAGCACTGACTACATGAGCATTTGCTGACAGGCTTCCCTGCTTCCTACAGAAAATGGAAGAAGTCCTTGGTTTATGCCTCTCCCCGGCCCGGACCTGCGGGACCCTGCGGTGAGCACCGCGGTTACTTGGGACACGGCTCTGGGGTAAGCGCCTCTTCATTCCCAGGTTGGTTTAAAGCGCTATTTTAAAAGATCAGACGAGTTTTTATATACGTATTGTGAACGTATCAAATAAAACAAAAAAGCAGATATGATCGGGTTTTTTGAAAGGTTATTAAAAAGACCAAGCTTTTGACAGCATAGCTCTATCCTAGCAATACCCTTGATTCTCAGAAGCCCCTTCAAGAAGAATGAAGAAAGATTTGATTTCTGTTTTGATGAATATATATACTGATACCTTTATTTTGCAATATGGATGTTTTTCCATAGAAAGTTTTAAACATTGCAAGGATTTTGAGATTGTTAAGATTAGGCCTTACAATAAAACAGAATTTCACTTCTATTTAAGATGAATTTCAAAATTAAGTTCCTTGTCCAGTGAAAACACTAATGTTACCAATAGATTAAATGTTCTCTTTCCTTAACAATACCATTTAAATTCAAGGATATTTTTGTAAATATGCAGCTTAATCACAAGGATAATTATTACACATTAATTTTACTTTTGAGAACTCTGGGCAAGATGTTTCTACATTATGCTTACAGTATCTATAAAAAATACAGGGATTTAGCTTTTAGGGTTATTATTTCCTATCTTAGAAAAATGCTAAATAATGTACTATTTTGCATTTTGAGATCAGCTAAACAAAAACACCTATTCCTAATGTACCCTTGGTATAATTTCAGCTCTAAGCCAAATGCTACTAAAGTCAGTACTGTTACATTGGTATGTTCTTGAACATTCCTGAGCCAGAAACAAACAAACTAAAATGCTTAATTATTAAGTAGGCAATACAGAAACCGTGGCTTTTTCATTAATCCTTTTACAATCATCTTCCTAGATATTTTATTCCTTTAAAACAAAGTTTCTTTGCTACGTTTACTCAGAGGTCAAAGCTGCCTTCCAATTTATTCCTCACCAACATTTACTACATTCTTACTGTAGAATTGTGAGTATGCTGGACAAAGCTCCTCTGTGTTATAATTCCTCAGGCTGACCCTCTGCTTCTTGCTCTGTACTATCCCTTCTGAGTTCCGTCTCCTGCACTGCACAAACATTAAGCTAGCTTTTAGAAATACGAGACTGTGTTTTTTTTAATATTGCTATGACATTTCTAACCATTTGGAAATGACATTCACAAACAAGCAGGAAGGCACCAGCCAGCCATTCTACGCTAAATAAGCTGTAATGAAACCTTCATCAAGAAAGTCATCATTGTCACAAAAAAACAAAACTGGAAAGCAACACAAGTGTTTTGAGATTAGAACATGAAACACACTTGGACTGCAGAGGACAGATCTGTGTGTACTTAGCAACCAAAGCAACAAAAGCCACCTAATTCAGCAGAGGTCTTTTATTCTGATAATAATTTCATGATTCCAAAATACGCATGGCTATAAAATGATTGAATGCTTATAAATCATCATGCACACTGAGAACCATTTCAAAAGCTACACAGCATCTGTAACAAAAAGGGAAAAGCCTTTTGCCAAGCTGAAAATAGCCCTTCCCCCTTAGTGAGCGGGAGTGCAGATCAAACATCCTAAAGGAACATATCCTTTCACCAGCGGCTTACAAACCTATTCCATCTAGGATAAGAAAGATTCTTAACTGACAAACACATAGGAGAAGATGGAAAGGAAAACCCTGAGGCAGCCACGTATTTAAAAACTGAAGATTTTATTTGGAAAAATATGTTTTTGCTTCTCATGGTTGCAAAGATTATCATCCAAATATAACTGAACGTAAACCAATGCAATGTTGTCTTGAGCCTGCACAGAGAGAGCTCCAGGGTATGTGCTGCTGCTAATGGCTTTGCCAAGCAGCAGCCGAGTGCAGTGAACAAGCCTCCTGTCAGTTCCCCGCTGCTCCACGCAATCCTGTGGGCAGCAGGGAAATCGGCAGGAATCACGGCAGATTCACACTACTGCTGCTGCCTGCAAAAGCCATTAACAGCAGCAGGTATGGGCTGTGCTGCTGTTCACACCACAGAGCCAGCCCTAAAAATACTGAGGGTGGAACAGATCAGACAACAGCTGGAGACTTCCCCACACGTGCCCTGATTCACAGCCAGGAGAGCATCTTCTCAGCAGTATTCAAATAAATTTGACATTCTGTTTTTCAGGAGTAGAAGGTATCCTACACATACCTGAATGATTTCTTAATTAAGCTAATGTAAAAACAATCAAGTTACCAGGCAGTATCAAGAGACTGAACTATGACAGCAGTCTTCCCAATAGCCAGCACTACTCTGCTGAGTAGGCTTTTCGTAGGAAGGCATTTCTCCAACATTTTGTTGTGGTTGCAGAGGATATGCATTTGAAGACCGTCACAGGCATAGAAGTCCTTCCCCCAGCAAGGACAAACCACCGTCCTCAACATTTAGAGATACTGGAGTTTTCCCCTCAAAGGCCTAAACTCATTTTAATTTGCTCCACAACAACTAATATTTCTTCACATCCTTTGTTATCACTACAAAGGAAGTCCCAAGGAGAAGGTGAGTTTAATACTGAAAAAAAGTCACTCCTGGAAAACCCTCCCAAATCCTGCCTTATCTGTTCCAATACTAAAACATGGCTTCCACTGTAAGAACACCTTTCTTACAGTAGATGGGGCCATTCATGATAGAGTAATATTACTTCCAATTCTATGCATGCACAGAATCTTGATATATTTTAAGGACTGATAATGCTTTCCTCTGGAATTTTAATGAGTCACATTCGTAATTTAATTATATAAAGCACTTTTTCTTAATGTTTTTCACTTGTGGATCTACTGACCCAAACATTACCTACCACTAAGAACTCAATTATGACACTAACTAGTCTAACAACAGAAATCTTTTACTTCTACTGGTAGTAGTACACCCGTGCAGGAAGATGCTCAGACTAAGTACCATGTGCCTGGAGAGCACAGCAAGTTCTTGCAGGTCTACCAGGAAAATCAAGATGACCTTGACACCAACTTCACTAAAAGCAGCTAAAATTAGCCACCTGGAAACCTGATCTTCATGCATTACCACATCATCTTTGTGCATGTGTATTACTAAACAAGGCATCCCCCTTTGTGCATGTCAAGTCAGCAAAACAATATCAATATTACAACTATAATACAAATAAATGAACTGCATAACTAATGATAATCAATAGTTTGGGATTTTTTTCCCAAATCAGCTTATTTTGTCACATCACCATCACATGAAAATTTGAAAACTGCAATTGCTTTTAAGCTGCTACAGTGAAAAATCTTAAAGAAATATCCATTTCCATTTATAAAATTGTATTTATGAATGCATGAACTCAAGTCAGTGACTTCAGAATGCCATTCTAGTACTCTGAACTTTTTTACTCTAGAATAGTCTACGTAAATAACTCTTCCAGTGATTTTTTAGTGGTGGATTTGTATTTAAAAGGTGTATATATAAAAAAAAAAAGAACCCACGCCCTTGACAGAGTCCATCTGTAGAAGATTGCTTACAACATGAATGTATGTCACCCCACATGTGGGCAGAAAGGAGTGTCCTTTACTGCATGGCAATCCCAGCAAAAGATGTAGTTTTCCTTAGACTATACACTGAAATGAGATTTTGATGGTTAATCAAGCTACTTCTGCACAACTGATGGGAAGATCACCTAAATATGCAACAGGATTTCTTTTCTCCAGAGAGAACTCCCTCCAGAGTACCTTCTGAATTGCTTTTTATTTTCTTGTTCAACAGTTGGCCCACACCATCTGCAGGGATTGCTTCCCAAAGCCAAGAGCACTGGCAAATGGAGATCCATGGGGTTCTATTATTTTTCCATTCTCTTTGGTATGGAACTATTAAGGGAGCCAATGAAGCATTCCAAATTGTCGTTCTTTCAATATGCTGATAATGCTCTTCCTTCTTTTTCTTGCTTATTATCATCGCTAATGCACATCACAATGTTTAAGGGATACAGAATTTCAAGACAAGCATATGTGAAACCTAACCCAAATTAAAATAGACATGTTACAGACAGATTAAAAAAAAAAAAGGAAAAAGATAGGGGGAGAATCTATCTTTTCCATCTTCCATACTTTGTATCTGTAATGTTGGTAAATGAATGGCTAACAACTACAGCAACATGGCCAGGCAAAGTTTTTATCTGTATAACAGTCACTTCAGAATGTAAATTTATGATTTGGGATGTGAATGCTATTTGTGCCTCACAAGGCATTTAACAATATGCTTATAACCAAATTTTAAATGAAATGAAAACATTAATGGAAAGGTCAGCAACCTTAAACTAGTCATATTTCTAAGATGAAACATGCACCTGTTTGTATGTCACACTCTACGTAGGCTGTTGTTTCACATCTCAATGATACAGAACCCAGTAATAATATAACTAATCATGTTTTGCCACTAATATAGCGAAGATACCATAGTTATTAGTAGCAGCTTCTTAACCACTGACTTCCCCTATCATTCACAGGGAGAAAAATCAAGCCACTGTTCAGTGTAAGCAGCTGCTACCCTGGGCACACTGTAGAGGCAGCACTGGATGTTACAGAATGAGTTTGCAGCACACATATTGCTTCCATTTGAAAGACTTGGTTTGAAGGCAGTATTTTGGGGCTCAGTGCCAAATATAGTTAGAATGTTTTTTTCTGAATATTTAGTAGCGGGATAAAAACTGTGTGTAATTTGCACTGTAATTCTTAAAGGATGCACTGCGTAATGGAGCACATTAAATTGCCAGGAAATAAAAGAAATTGAGAGTTTCATCCTGCTTGCTCTGCCAAGTCACTGCATTGAACACGTGTCAGTTTTCAGTGCCTTCGTGTTCTGTACCCACTTCTCTTGGGTTCCAATCTCTAATGGTGCACACAGCTATCTGCAAAGTGCCAGACAATGCCAATAAAACCCACTGCCTCAGCAAAACTCCTCAGTGCTCTTTTTCACAAGCAGAACCAGTAACACTCTACTTGTATTGACCTAAGCCTCACACAGTGCATACCTCATGTTCCACCTATGGTCCCCACTACAAGTATCACTATATATTACTTAACAGGAGAAAACTCTGGGCTCCTATTTATGAAAAAAAAAAATGTAATGTTCATATTCATGACAACTGGTGGATGCACCATTGAGTTGTTAGGCTCAGACCAAATTCACAGGCATGCCATACCTCTACGGATTTTCTAAAGCCTTTAATACCTATCCTAATGGTCAAAAGGTTTTAGCAAAAAGGTTCCACTACACCGTTTCTTTCTTGCATTTTCAATCAATCTTAACATTACCAATTTTTCAATTATTTGACTCCTTAAAAAACAGTTGGCTGAACTCTGTAATCTATAAAAGGAAAGTCAGGTTTCAGTTCACTGTTTGAAGCAAGTTCTTTGTGGGCATCTGGAAATGAATCTGCAAAATACTTCACCAAATACTTATGGACAAGAAAATTCAAACATATTCTGTTTTAAAAAGACTAGTCATTAGAGTTCAAAATCCCCAGATAAAGCTCTACAAATATATTGATTCACTGAAATCTCACATCATTCAACACCTTCTTAGATAATACAGGCTTGCTTATTCTGAAACACGCCCTCCCCTATTTTTACAATAGGAAAAATGTATTCAACATGTAAAGCCAGATAGCTTCTATCACTGTGGGGAGTGGAATGCTGCAAAGCAGCAAGAGAAGAGGTCTCCCCAGCTTTTTTTAATGACCTTTTATACTGCAGAAAAATAGAACATTAGATGAAGCTGCACTAATTTAAGGTGACAAAATCTTTCAAAATGCTGATTTAAAGGTAAAACAACAAAGAATTGATTGCAAAAGTCTTCAGAACAGAAAAACTCAAACTGTTTTCCAAGTCACTACCTGCGCACCCACATTCTGTATGGCCACCAGTTTTGTGTGCTACCAAGAGAGTAATTTTCTCATGGTTTTTTTTCCCAACCAGAGAAGGAAGACCAGGAGACAAAACCCCACCCAAACTACCTTCAAAAAGAACAACACACAAGGAGCTTTTTGTTCCCCTTAATCCAAACACCCAAGATGAGCGTTAGCATTCCCGTCCTGAGCACCCGAAGAAACCAGCACAGCAAACATCTCTGAGCAAGGAAAAGCAACAGGACCTTAATGGTAGTTGGTTCTTGTCAAAACTTAATTTCAGTTACAGTGTTCCTTCTACACCTCTCATGGAAGTGGCCTGGTAGGAACATATTTTTATAATTGAAACAAAAATCTGTCATCCTTAGGAAGCTTACTACTGTCACTGTTTCCTTCCACTGTCCCCCTCAAAGCCTCTCCACTTGCTACCAGTCCCAGGAGCAGAAGACATTACAGGTGTGAAGGGTTGTAAAGTGCAGAACCCTCCATGGTATATTCTTTGTACTTTTCTGCTACTTGGAGGAGTCACTGAATGTACTGAAGGGATGAAAGGAAGGGCAAGTGGGCAAGAACTGTGCAGAACCAGCAGGAACCTGCCCAGCTTTTGTCTGAGTATGAAGGCTCCTGGAAAAACACATCATTGTTGCAGCTCGTGCTGCAACACATCATTGTCTTGGTCAGTCCCAGGAAATGATTCTATGATATTATAGGCAGCCTACTTTTTAAAATTATTTTTGTTTTTAAAAAGGTATGTATTTTCAGTGCTTGTTCATAGCAGAACAGTGAAGTATTGTGAAAGATGACAGATGTGAAAAATAGGTGTCATTTGATTAACAGGGAAATACTGATCATGAATGATCTTTAAAGCAACACAGACTGAATATTCAGAAAGGCTGGCATGCAACATCTCTCTTTACAATAATTTTATTCACTAGAAGCAGTGAAGTTTAAAAGTTTACTCAATCTTTGAACTTTGAAGTATTACTCCATACCTAACAGAGTATCCAAAACATTAAGATAACAGAGTAACCAAAACGTTTTCAACCTAATTTCAATTAGATAAAAACCCCCAGCAGTTAACATACATTAAAATATATATACTGACAGGAATTGGGAAAACTAATTATTTTTAACATGAACAGCTGGGTAGCCACTAATATCAGTACTGACTGCACAGCATATTTCCATTTAAATCAAGGGGGGGCCATACTTCTTCCACTTCAGTTCAAACCAACTTACGTATTTTTTGTTTCAGCTTCAATGAACTACTTGAACAGCTTTAGAAGCTGGAACCTTCAACACAAAGGAGTCCTTTAGCATATATGCTAACCTAATGAAACCACTCCTGTTGAATCTAGTTTTCTTAGTTAAATATTCATGAACAAAATCCTCCCCCCCCTAATTAAGGAGTAAAACAAGATGCCTAAAGAAAAGGATTTATCAAAAAGGGGTGATGGTTTGAAAATAGGGGCCCCGAGTCAGACAATACTACTGGGGAACAGCAGAATTTGATTTCTGGCAAACAAAACCCAAAAAAGCAAAAAACCCAAACTGTTTTTTTCCCCCAAAGTCTCCTAAAAATTTTCTAAAGAGACAACATTGCATCCAAGAGCTTCATAGGGATAACCATAAAACAAACAAAAAACCCCAAAATAAAACAAAAACACACCAAAAAACTCCAAAACCCCCACCAGCAGGGAGCATGAACTTTTGGTAGGGATCAAACAGAAAAAGTTGCATGACAGGTCTCTAGAAACGCAAGCATAGTGGTAATTTTTTATCTCAACTCAGTCTGGCTGTTAGCAAAAGTAGCAGGACTAGACCCACTGGAAATGTCAAGACAAGAGACATTCTTATCATCTTTAGTGGAGTTGAAATCAACAGAAAGTGCCATGGACACAGAGCAGAATGACAGCCTGGTCAGAGACCACAGTGTGCTGCCAAAGACATCCCCAAGCACAGTCACAAGCATGAGCCCCTTCGTTCCTCTGTCCCCAACAAGCAAGCTTGGGTCCCCATTTCTGAAATCTGAAATGAGTACACATTTGCTGTTACACCATATTAAGCCAAAAAGCACACTGGGCTGGTACCAGAAAACACATCTTTCATGTAGTGTCAGGAGCTGATCAGACTTCATAACACGACGCGATGGCACGTCAAAGAATCCTCCCAAGGATGATATAAATAGGAGCTACAATGCAGACACATCAAAATAAATTTGCCTAATCTTTTTTAAAAATTGTTCTTACTGAACTCAAAGACGTTAAGACACATGTCTGGTTTTGTCACTCAGATGTTCCTTAAATAATTTAACTGCCTTCCCTGTGACAGCTTGGGTTCTGTAACAGCTGGTTGCTGCTTTTAGGATGCAAGGACCAAAGTTCCTGCTACAACAGAGTTTACACATCAGGCTGAGCCGTACCTGGGCCTCATGCACAACTGCTACAAAGACTTAACAAAGATGAAAAACAACCCACATATACTGCATCTTCTTATTCTTCTCAAGATACAAACAGATACTGTAAGCCATAGCATGTTGCAAGTCACAAAAATCACAATAGCTATGTTTTTCTTGTAAGTTTGCTTAAAATATTACTAAAAAACTCTCTGTGTGGTACTCAGTAAAAACAATTGGTACAGTGAAAAACAAAAGGTACAGTGAAACAACTTCTTTTAAGATTACTTAAGACTGTTTCAGAAAGACGGTTTTGACTGACAGGTTTTTAAAATAATGTTTCAAACTATAAGAAAATACACAAAATACTCAGAACCAAAATATCTGCAATGTCTTCTTTAACACTACGGCTAACTTCTCTTTTCCTTGCAATATATAAACTAAGACTAAATTGTGGAGTCATAAATATCTCTTAAAAGAGGACTTCCTATCAATCTATGAGACTAATTCTGGTTTGCAATATGCTGCTGAACAGCATTATGTGCACATATATGATACACTACAAACATTGAAATTATTCTCAAATAGAGACTAACTCCTGAAAAGGCAGTATGTGAAAGATGGGAACAATTTCATGAGATATAAATTAAAATGCTTGCCTTCACAGTAAGATATCAAGGGAAGAAAAAACCCAAGTAAGTACAAACATAAGCCAAATAATCCACACAAAAGAAAACCTGCCACATTTATGAAAGAAGAATCAATCTCTACTACAAATTACACAGCTTTCAAAAATGTAAGACTTGTCATCTTTTCTAGCCTAACATTGCTAGTTTCATTTATCAAACTTACTCAAATCAGCATTAGAATTCTCAGTCTCATCATCCTAGAAACCCACTAATTTATATTTATTAGCCTTTAGAGTTCCCAAATCTAATCCACTCAGCACCTGACAATAGATGCTTTCTTCAAAATCCATGTAACCAGGAACTTGAGCAAATTTTCTCTAAGCTGATAATGAACTAAGAAAACAATACCTCTCCAGATGTCGGAGGCTGTTAGGTAGGCAAAGTGCTGGAAATTATTTTGATCTATATATTTAAAATTAACATAATAGCTAAAAGAAACTATAAAACCTGAGTGCACAAAGCACACGGACATCTGGACAAAAGCCACATGAATTCCAAATGTAATTCAGATTCTCTGGCTTTGAAGCCATACTACTGGTTAACATCTTTACAACTTCTGATTGTCTTTCAGTAATAGTACTACACTAACACTGAATAAACTGTATGATTTTCTAAAAAAATGTCTCAAGATAAAAGTGGTGTTCTGAAAGTTTTAGAGGCAATGGTATGTTTGAAGCCACTCAAAAGTTTAGATAATAGTGTCAGTCAAAACAGATAAGTGGTTACTGGAGCCAAGGGATAGTCCCACTTGTGCACTCTTTGCGTTTGAGGCTATAGTTCTATGCACAATTCTTTTGCCTCTACTGCAGAAAATGATGCTTCCCACTCCTTTCTCACACAATCACAGGACGGCTGAGGTTGGAAGGGACATCTGGAGATGATCTAGTTCAACCCCCCTGCTAAAGCAGGGTCACCTAGAACAAGTTGCACAGGATCATGTCCAGATGGTTCTTGAATAGGAGACCGCACATCCTCTCTGGGCAGCCTGTTCCAGAGCTCCGCCGCCCTCACAGTAAAGAGGTTTCTCCTCATATTCAGATGGCAGTTCCCCGTTTCAGTTTGTGCCCATTGTCCCTTGTTCTGTCCCTGGGCATCACTGAGAAGTCCGGCCCCCTGCTCTTGACACTGTCAGATACCTGTAGGCATTGACAGCTCCCCTCCACTGCTCCTGTGGAATATGATTGTGGGGAACTGAGAGAACTCAACCAGGAACTTCTATTCCTGAAAAACACCCTTGACAAAGAAAGCGCAAAGTTTCTCTGCACATGAAGGAGTTTCCCAGTTGAGTTCATACCACAAATGGTTGCATTAACACAATACAAAGTAGAAGAATAAGAGCTTTTTTCCTTAAACTTTTTTTCCCTTAACTAATTATAGTTTAGGCATATATTGAACTGCAGCTTTAACAGCCTACAGGATGGGTTGCTGTCTTCAAAAGACAATTTAACATGGATTTTGTTTTCTCTTTTCTCTGTAATTAGGTACCATTTTTTCCAAACACTAAGTTTGCACAATTATATCAGTACTCTTACATTACTGAATTGCTTTATAGTTTTTCAGTGTTAACAGACATCTGTTTGCAAATAGTTACTTAGATTATTTAACCACACTTATCCTGCAATATCATTAAAAAAATAATGTAAACTGAACTTATTTTTGTCAACTAGTCTCACCTTGCTATCTGTAGGATTACTGCTGTAATTTGACCCAGCCAGAAGCTTCTTTCCTATGCCTGCCATCTGTTAACTACTTTTTGCAATAATGCTTCTCTTTTGGCACATTTTAAAGACAATTATAGCAGTCATTTAATGAGTGTGCAATTATCTCAGGAAAAATTATATTCATATAACAATCATTAAAACAGCAAATACTTAATTTGAAAGGGGATACACACACAAAAAATTGGACAGCCTAATTATTTGACAAGTGACAAAGGTTGAGAGAGACTTAAGAAAAGCAAAAAAGATAGCAAAAAAGATTCAAAAAAGATGAAACAATTTAACTCGGAGATGGTAGTTACAACCTCATAAAGCCTTTAAAACAGTAAAACAGATACTCTGGCACATTTTCCCTCTTATTAAAAGCCCAGCAATTTTTGGGCATATTATCATAATTAATCATCTGTAAATGTGTTACAAACTAATCTCACAAACATGTACTTCCTTTCCCCAACATATGCAATTTGTAATTTTTAAAAAGAAATAAAATGTACAGAAGGCTTATACCAAACATATAAATTATATACAAAAGCAAATGCTTCATACACATTCAACTATAAATAAAGCTATCAAAACATTGCTCTCTTTAATGATTAATAGATCATTGGCAAAAGCCCATAGATTAATAATGAAATCATATGATATACAGCTATAATTTAAAAACTTGGTTCATTCCAGGAGGTGCACCACTTAGGCTCAGAGATACTGCCCTACTCCTCTCATTAACTCTGTGCATTTGACACAGCTTTGCCACTTCCACTCCCACTTGTTTGTGCAGCCCTTTCTCAAATCATAGAAAGCAAGCAAAAAAAGCTGCAAAATATTGTACAAAAAAGGCCAGTGGAGGGATTACTTTCAATTACTTCAGCATAGATGATAAACCTATTAGGTGCTGGAAAATAACTGAATTCTGGTGCCTCACTGTGGTAGAGAATTTGAGCTCCTACAAGGAAGGTAAAAAATGTTCCTGAAGCACAGAAAACTAAATCCAGTGCATACAACTTGCAGAAATGCTTAAAAGGGAAGTTCAGGCAAAGATTGACATTTGCTAATATGATGTCACCCATAAAATTAACCCTAATTAAAGCAACAATAAAAATACAGTGGATATGCTTAATGGGAGCTATACCAGCACTATTAAGCACTTTAAGAAAAAGAACAAGGTTTTAAGGTTCTTTTGGTCTGTGGGTTGTTTTTAGGGGTGTGTGGGTTTTTTACATCTCAAGATTACAAGTTATGATTTGTAATGCACCCAAATGCTTACTGGAACAGATGTCCAGATTTCAGATCAAGGCACCATTAAGGCTGGAAAAGACGCCCAAAATCATCAAGTCCAACCTTTGACTTGAAGCAAAGCAGGGCAAATTCTGAGATGTGTATTTTATCATTCACTGCTTCCCAAGCAACACACATATAGCAGCACTATAATTTTACAAACTTGGATTGTACCAGCACTTAGGAGCCATGACCTATAAACTCACTATGCAAAATGCCCAGTCTCTTCTACAAAATTTCTAGATAGTGTCATCAGTTCATTAGTTGAAAATATTTCTAATTACAGGCTTACTTAAAATTAAACCATAGAGAATGTAAGAAAGACACTCTAACAAATATTATACCCTTGATTTTGATACATCTTCCATAACTGCATATATCAAGTAGTTGTCTGGTTTTGGCTCTCATAACTAGCCAAGAAAACACGACTGCTTACTATGTGTTTCTCTCATAAAAACTTGGCAGTGCCAAGATTTCATATAGAAGTAGAACAGCAACCAATGGTAGAGTAAGAGGTCTACAAGTGGAATAACCCAAAGGATACGTGCCTACAATCAGTTTAGAGCTGATATAAAAGAGAGGCATCTGATAACACAGTCAGAGTTGAAAGGCCTGTGACAATTTAGGGCATCTCAGCAGCACATAAGCCGGTGAAAATTAATTGCCTCTCTGGTGGGACGCTCATACATGGGTTTATGGCATTCTGATAGATGCAGATGTCCCGGGGTATAACACCAACCAAGCAATTATCTACAGTGTTCAGACTTTCTCTGCCAAGCTTTCAACAAGGGCAAGACAAACTTCCAAAAAAACATCATCTGTTGCTATAAAACAAGTGGTAGGACAGCTCAAGCTTGCAGGCATAAAACCACTTGCATGTTTTAAGTCAGTTTTTACAAAAAGAGTGTGAGATACTGGAACTCGTGAATGCACTGAATTGTCAAGTTAGGTGCCAAACTTTTAGTCACAAAAAGGAAAAAAATTATTTGCTTGATATAAAAAGTAAGACTACCACATTGTCCTATAGCACTTAGGATTGTTAATGGAATATTATTTTTCAGTTTAACCTTAATTTGTCCGTTTTCATGTATATAGCTATAAGACATTAGAACACTTATGACAAAATAACATACGCAGTGAGATGGTTGTAAACTTCTCTTCAGACAGTTTATACTTCAGATTATCTTTCCAACTTCCTTTTTCTTCTAAGTATGTAAAACAAAGTCGGAGCCTGGATTTTTGTCATCTTTTTTCAACTTTATGAAAAGCAAATAGATTATTTAGCAAACTCAAAACAGTTTTAAGTGGAGTTAATAAGATCAGAAGTCTTGTATTAGTCAACACTGAGGCTACATGAATCTTCATTTCTCCACTTTCTGTTCTCAAACTAACTCTGATGAAAAATGCATGATGTAAAATTAAGAGGCACAAGTTATTTACAATTCTCATCTAATTACAGCAAGCATAGAAAGTGTATTAGTAGCATAAGACAGTCTAGATTGTTTTTAATTCTGCAGCATTATTACACCTAACAGACTGTATTAATTTTTAAATTAATTTCCATTAAAAGAATGGCCATAAAAGTAAAAATGTGATGAGTATGCTTGCTTTCAAATACTGAAACAAGTATTTAATGTTCTTTTTTAATTTAAATAACCTCAGCCTAACTGCAGTTAAAGATCTTTGGTTGTCTAACATTGGGTCCATTCCAACAGCTACAGTTCATTAACTATTTAATGAAATAAAGTCCTTTCTGAGAAAATTGCAACCATTATCAAGCTGAAACTATTGAAAAAAATTAAATTCTCTAGTAATTGTTTACTGAATGTGTACAAAATCCAGTATGAAACATGGTCTTGTTAAACAATTAACAGCTCACCTTAACTATTACATATGAAACTTGTCAAAATCCCTTCCTACCCAACACCTTGTCTAAAGCCAACCAGTTTCAGTAAGACCAAAATTCCTTCCCCGTCCCTTACCCCACCTTTCTTCTCCCTGGTTCACCTGCACACATTTGTAAAATGCTCAAACAGAACAAACTCGATCTTGAATTTGAAATTCTACAAAGTGATCAAAGAACAAAAGTGAGAATTAGAACTAAAGTGCCTCTTAGAATTGCAGGCAGTCAAAAGACAGATCTGAAAAAGTTAACTTCAGTAATTGCCATACTTTTCCTTTACTATTCATACTACATACAGGGCTGATTTCTACATTGTTTGCATCTGTACATTCCTCATGACAGTTTGACAGCTACTGGTTCACAATCAGTTTCTGTAAGAAACATTAAACATCCATCCCATGACATCAACTCAAGGTCAGAATCCAATTTATACAATTTATTGCATACCCCAAAATAATAAAAACCAAACCAAGCAGTTCTACAACTATCTGGTTTCTGTCGGTTTCATTTCAAAGTTCCAGGGGAAAAACATAAAAGTTTTAAATACTGTCAAGTTGCTTTGTTTTCACACCACGATAAAAACCAAAATCAACCTCCCAAAGCTTCAAATGCTCTCCACAGATCTCAGAACTTTATTCTTTGTTACAAAACAAAGTTCTAAAACTAACGTCAATAAGATCGAAGTAAGTCTTACAAAGCTCTGACATATCCAACACAAAAGTCACAGCACCAGAAAGTTCTGTTAGACCTAATTTTTGCCGCTTGGCTCCTCAATAACGATACTAATTCCTGGATTTCTTGCCACCCCCACTCTTCCTGGAATCCACTTCCTCTTCACCCTTCACCCCCAGTATGCTCATGGGAGACCAGTAGCCTCAGTGCTGCTGTTCCCAGCCCCGCGTTCTGCTGCTCCTCTTCCTGGCAGGACTGTGCACACACTCCAACAGGATCACGTTTTCTCGGAGCTACCACATCCTGTGTCTTTAGGTTAGAGATAACTGACAGGAGTAGCTCCTTGGGCTTTGCCCTCTCTTTTTTTAGGTAGAGAAAGGGAAAGAAAAGAAGTGTTTATCAAAACCACCAGATTGCATCTACTGCATCACTCAGTTAATCAAGCTCACCTCGGCCGCAGAGCTGTTCCTACGAGTTCCATTAACATCACTCCACAACTTACTGAAAAAGTTTCAGCAGCAGGAACTGACAATTACACGCCCCATAAGCATAAGCAGAAGTTGTAATGGAGAAGCAATCCATTGAACCAAAACGAAAGATTAAGTGTGTTAAACCCTTCTCTCTAACACTAATGACGTAAAATTAAAGAGGGAAAAGAAAAATGTTACATTGTCTCCTTCCCAGGCCTGTGTCCTGCAAACTAAGTAGAAGCAAGAGTGAGTAGTTCCTTCCCAATAATTTTTTTCACAGTAAGACACTATTCTGTCAGGTAGAGACAATATTGGTAGCAAGAATATAGAGAAGTAATAGTTACTAAAACCTTTTTAAATCTGTCTGCATATCTATATATTTTTTGTAAGTTGCCTCTGTTTTGAAATGCACAGATTAAAAATTAGAAAACATTTCCATTCTCTCTTCCTTTCCAGATACAAGCTAAATTCCTACTAGAATTTAAAATAGGAGTTTAAAATAAAAATTCCTACTTTCACTCTTCACATACACATGGATTTCAACAGACAGTCTCCCAGTTTTGGAAACCCTACATGACCAGCAATGGCAGCTGAACAAGTGTATTAATCACACAGAAGGTCCTGCTCCTTCTGCCAAACTGTCTGATGGAACAAGTTTCAGACATTCCTGTCAAATCAAATTTGGGCTGGAAACTGCCAAGCAGAGACAAACTTTGTTATTATTAAGGTATTGATCTATAGGTAAGGCAGTCACTTACACCACTCTACAAGTACTAACAAGGAAAGCCACTAAACCAGTATCCAAAATCATAGCAATAGCTTTCAGGATTGATAAACTTTAAAAGCTCAAATAAATAATTTGTGCCTTTACTTAATAAATCTCATTCATATTTAAAATGTATTCTCTTTTAAATTAGGAATTTTTTGATCTGAAAAATCTGCAAGAATCTCACATATGCTGAGGTTTCTAGCCTATGTAATAAGAACATAATTTTGCTGGTTATGGTGTTGTGAAAAAATAACTTTACCTGCCCTACTTTATTTGCTTTCGAAAAGCTTAACTCCCGTAAAAGACCAAAGTGATCCAGAAGCATCAGTCTGTATTTCAATTTAATGACTTACATACTTCTTCTAAAGGAGAAAATGATGATACAGATAAAGGCCAGCATTAGAAAAGTGGACTTAATACTTGAATTAAAACTACTTCAAAATTCACTAAGTTACATATAGGAAAGCAATCATAAGAAACAGACAAGAACTGAAGGACTGTCTTTCTGAACACTTCAGTACTCACACAATTTTAATTTCTTTTCAGTTTTCTCTCTGATAAACTGAAAAGCACTGTCTGCAAAGTTTGTTTCTCTTGTATCCCATTAAAAAAAAAAAAACCACACTACAATTTTTATGCCATTTTGTCCCCCCACGGAGGACTTGGATACTCACAGTAGATGTGCACATTATACTAAAACAACTGCTGAGCTTTTTGGTTTAGCCAAAAGTAGCAAAATCCAACATACACACAGCCTTTTATATGTTTTCTATTATTACTAATAACATCAAAAGCAGGAATAACAAGTGTGTACACAAAAAGACCAAGCAAAGGACCGAGTAACAACTTAACCACTGCAATTCTTGCAGGAAATCAGCCACACAAACCTTAAGAGAGCTCTTAAAAACATGTTTCTGTAAGTATTTTTCGAGACAATAAGCCATTATATTTGCAGCAAAATCATAAACCAACCAATTTTCTCTGCTGTACTTCAGAAATATACACAGCAGAATGAGTGCCACCATGTTAATATATAAATATTTCAGGTCACGTAAGTCTTCTTTTCTGAAGTGGTAAGAAAACAACAGGAAAAAACAAGGCCTGCATCAACAAACTAGCCATCACCCAGACTTCTTCAGGGTCAAATGACAACTCAGAGACTTCAGTTATCATGCTTTGACACAAGCAGCAGTCACTACTATTCATTTCACCAGATCAACCAAATCAAACAGCTCAAACCCCTGCCCCCCAAATCCCTACATACCTGTCCTTGTAAGGTTACACGACTCCTGCCTTGCAGGTGCTGATTAGAAACTGAAGAATGCCAGGGATGGATGTGGCTTTGAGATTGTGCCCGAACCAGATCAGATGACTGTGTTACTTGCTGTGGGGTTATATGGTGTTCTAGGTCATGCTCTAAAACATGGCTTGTGCTATCCTGAACAAATGCAGAATCATCAAACTGTGGCAGAAGGTCTTCCTGAAGGAGGTCATCTGGGTCAAGTCCTGTGAATGGTTCATTATGAGTCTCGACTTGATGAAGTAAGTTGTCATCTAAAGATGTAAAACCGTTGCTTTCAATAGGATCAGTGAAATGGCTTATCTGAGAAGCAGAACCAGTGGAAGCTGGAAAATTAATATTCACAGGAGAGAGTTTTGAACTACTAAAGTTGCCCTGAGGATGCGCAGAATGCAACATTTGAAAAGTATTTGAATTCAAAGGTGTATTAGGATTCAACATGTGCTCAGTTGTTTCTTGCTTGGTCCCTGTTTGAGATGTAAAGGCATCGCTTCCAGTGAAGTCAGAGATAGAGTGCGTCTGCTGGCTGGTAGAAAGAGCTGTTGTAGGCTGAAGAAGGCTGGTAGGAGAAATGTGGTTATTAGAGTAAGAATAAGGAGATGAAAATTGTTGACTATTACTAACAGAACACGGAGTAATAGTTGGGGACTGTCCATCAAAATTTCCTTCCTGATTCCCACAAAAATGTAATGAAGCACTTGCAGTTTGAGAAAACTGTTGAACGGACAGAGGCTGCTGTGAAGTCGACGGATTAGAAACTGAAGGAGGGTGGTTAACACTGACTCTGAGAGAAGTAGATACGTTCACTTCCATGAAGTCTTTTGGCTGACTCAGAGCATCCTGCCCCGTGTTGTTTCTGCTTTGTTGCGACCGTAGCGAGGCACACTGATGCTGTGGTTCATTAGCCTGAAATAAGGCAAAGTCATGGTGTGCTACAAAGCTTTTGTTTTGCTGCATAGACTGAGAATGTCCTTGGTGAAAAGGGGACCCATTTTGATTCGAAACCGTTGTGGCAGTTTGATGACCCCACATAGGACTGCCATCGGCCACATCTGGAAACATCCCATTGGACTGGTTCTGCGGATGAACTGGTGAGCAGTTGAACTGAGAGTGTGGTGATAAGACATTGTCAGCTGAGCTGTTAAAAGACTGATTTACTGAGTGAAGCTTCAGTGAATCATACTGATTCAGCTGATCAAACTCACTCATCTTTTGTTGATTTTGAGCATCTTGCACATGGTTCAATGAGTCTATGTGCAAAGGTTCAAATTCTGCACCCAAATTCAATTCATCAACAAGTGAAACAGGTCCAGGTTGAACAAAGGCATCATCTGACAAACCTTCTAAGGTCTCACTAAAAAGATTGGCATCATCAAAAAAATCCATCATAGGATCAGTCATCTTGAGAGGTCTGTTCTGCTTTTTCTCTCAACTCCAAATGGAGTCAGTTTTGTCTCTCTGCAGTGAACAGAAACAAATGACATCCGGCAGTCACCCTCTTATCCAAGGCATGCCAACATCCATTAGTGCTTCTGATGAAACATTTGTCTTCAAGTGTTAAAGCATCCTAAAGGAAAGGAAGGGGAGGGAAGAAAAAAAAAAGAAAAATTAATGGCTTTCCTCATTGCTCCTTCCCCTCCTCAACATTTTTATGGATTTTTGATATTTTGTTCATAAAATTACACTTAAGTTAAAACCACTGATCAAGTAAGTTATTATTGCTTATACTCACTGCCCTGTGCAGGGTTTATAATTTTTGTCCCTTATATCATTATGATTTAAATGTAACAGTTTCATTCTTTCATTCACTCAAAGCACAACTTTAGATTTTTTTGGCCATATTCACGAAAATTACCAAACTGTACCAGAATTGGGTTTTACTAGTTCAGGATTAGAATTTGCTTATACAGAAATCATATAATACACAAGATGTATACAGTAATTCTGTATGTTTAAACAAAAAACTTGAAAGGTTATGAACTACATTTAAAATCAGTAGGAAAAGCTGAGATACTCTGTTTCTTCTATTTAAGTTGCATTAAGTAAGCTTCTGAGAAACAGTATTTTATCTCTTAAAGACTTAATAGACTCTTGTTTGGAGGAAAGACAAGAGAATGAATACAGTGATAGAAGGATAAAACATAGGAAGGAACTACCTTTGATTCAACAGAGTTTACACACTTACCTAGTTTTGAAATATTTGAAACTATTCATACTATCACTGAGCAATCACCAATGAATTAGTTTGCAATCAGGGATTTAGGCAGGAGTTGAAAAGGGTGGTTAATTTAACTGGAGCCTAAAAGCTCACACATTCGTAGTATAATCAAAGAGAATGGGAAATTAATGGAAATGTGTGTCTGTGATAATTTCCCTCCCCAGATAAGTACTAACCCTCTAGAATATGGGAGCAGTCACTTGAAATGAGCATCTTAATGGAATAATCATTCCTTTATCCTGTTAATACATCTCTCTAATTAAAGGGAAAAAAAAAAAGGAAACAAAACAGCCACAACTTTTAATTCCTGACCCTACTACATGCTCTCCTCCTCCATTTCAACTGTAAATAGTAATAAAATGAGTATAGGATCCTTCCAGAAATAAACACCCCGAAAATCTGAAATATTCTCTGATGGACAAGGTTCATGGTGAACCTCCTAAGCACAAAGCAGTCTTTGACAAGCTGATGAAAACCCATTCTGCTTATACTCCTAGTCCACTGAAGGTGGTGTGACCATAGTCAGAATAAAGCCAAACTTAAATTCACAAACCACGCTTAGGGTTTGAGTATACAAAACTTCTGGTCTGTACACAGAAAGGACAGATGGATCCTGTATCATACTGAAAGGCATCAATTGGTGACATCTATCAAGTATGGATTGCTATGAGTGTTAATGAATTGAGAGAACAAGAATGCCACTAAAAAAAGTGACAGAAGCTTTGGAAGATGACAGCTTAGCACAGCAAAGTAGCTGTGGTTTCCAGATGATACATGTACAAGTTATTGCTTAAAGTTAGGATATCCTAAAGTACCAAGATAAAGAAAGCATTAATACAGATTAGACCCCATTATCTTCTAACACTGATTAAGTTGTCTACTTCTGATTAAAAGCAACACAATGATGACTTGCCCAGTATCAAATGCCTTCCAAGAGATGGCAAATGAACAGCAGGATCCAGGTAGATGACCTGGCATAGGTTTAGGTTATTATAGCATGGCTAATATAATCATCGCTATATTTGCTAAATTCTGTGTAAGATACAACAGCAGAACAGCTTTTTGGCTTTCTGCGATTTGCCCATCCATTAGCAGATGGAATATTGTGTCAAAAGACGTGGATAGTACAGCATGCTAAAAACCACATAGTCAAAGAACTGATCACTTCTGCATATTATTTAAAAATGAGACATTCCCTCCCCAATATTACAAGACAATTACACTATCATTAGTTGTCAGATTTTAGCTAAAGCTTTGGCCGAGTTCAAAAAGCTCAGTTAATTAAATAATACAGAAGTTACTTCCTACTGATGTGCCAAAATAAATTATATTTCATCATAGATTTAAAGATCAATGTACGTGTCAGATTTGAAAGGCACAGAGGGACAGCACAATTTCCTCAAAATCCCAGTAATGTAGAAGACTAAAAAAAAAGAACATTTAGACATTTAGTAGATATGAACTCTTTTGATCCCTAACAGTTAGGAGTGTTTGTACTAGAGTGCCATGATACCCATAGTTCAATATGGATTGAAAAGATCCATTTTCTCTTATTGGTATCACTAAAATTTGGATAAAACCTGGTCAGGTATCCTGTTTCATTAAATAAAAACACACACATGCAATTTATATATACATATGCATTATTTTATTTTAAAATTACTTTTCACTGGTATGCATTTCTAATTATTTTTGAGTAATGAGCCATCCCTTTAGTAAAATCATACCCTCAACATACTGGTTTTGTTTAGAACTCTGTTTCTGCTACAGAGTTGACAGACCTCATGCTAAATACTCCAAAGTTCACTCAAGTACCTTGCATTTTAATATGAAGATGACAAAGATTTGAAATATATGGGCTTAAACTAAATTGTCAGAACTAAGTTGCAGTCCATGGCTACAGTTCCAGCTACAAGTAAGAGCATAAAACTGGAGCAAACCAGCATGTGTGTGCTTGTCAGAGTAACTCAGAGTAGTCTGGTATCAATCCTACACTGGTTTTGCTTGTACCAAACACCTCATGTAACTGTCTCCCTCCCTCTACTCCTCAGACATGACAAACTCCCCTCCTGCACCTCTCATCCTTTCTTGCAGGTAGCATCTGGGAAATAACAAATATAAATAAAGGTTTAGAGAAAAAATCCTAAACCCAAACAAACCAACCAACCAAACAACCAAACAAAAAACCCAAACCAAACCAACAACAACAACAACAAAAAAAAAAACACCAAAGGCAAACAGTACCTTATCTGTTGTTATAGTTGTTCATGCAAGTTCAAGTCAGCCAACATGACAAATTTCACTTGGAAAGAAAATCCATTTTCCAATGCAACTGAAGACAAATTTCTACCATTCTCAACCATGTTTGCCTTCACTATGAATGGGACAATTTCTTACTGAGAACAGCTTTGCTTAAGCTGAACAGAGCAAAACCACACCAAAGACAAAGTATGTCACAGAACTCTCTGCATAAAACAACATGGTATCAGAAAGTCCCACAGTATGCTTAGGCTACTTACTATACTTCTTTAAGAGATCCATATTAACATTAATTTTTAACTGAAGCTTCAAAATTATATTTCAGCAAGCTGTACTTAATATATGGAGAGAACACATTATGGCAAATTCTGTAAAGTATGAAGAAATCTTAGCTGTTTTCTTTAGACACTTACAAAAATTAAAAACATCAGTAGCTTTTAGAAAAAAAATCATATTTTCTAGTGAGATTTTTGTGGCTGTTTTGTTTCTATTGTTTTGAAGTGCAGGTGTGTGTAATACCACAGAGTTTCTTCGAATTAAATATGGTTGTCATTATTGAGAAAAAGTGTTGGTTTTTTTTAATTGCACAAAATTCAGATCCTTTGCTTCTGTTGCTTTCCAAGTTGTAGTCACTTTCTTCCCAAAACTCCAAATTCAAAAGATGTGTGGCAAGATGCACAAGCTTGTAAAACTGTTGGATATATCAGAAAAGGACTCAAACCACAGACCAATTTACAAATTCTTTACCACTGTTTCTCCATCTATAATACTAAGAATTAGTGATATAGTTAGAGCATCGATACTTAGTCATATGAATTCCAGAGTTTACTTATTAGCTTGGGACAAAATTAATAGCCAGCACAGGCACCTAAAGAACCCTATACTATAAAAGTATCTGATAAACCTGTAAGACAAAATTAAGTTGCTGAAATCTTCTAAATTAAAAATATATCACAAGATATTTAAGAAAAGGGCCCAGAAAATATCCTTACCAATGAATATAGAACACATCTCTTTAATGAAGAATTAAGAAGCTCAGAGACATGCTTTAAATCCAGATGGATACCTCATCATTAGAGACCTGAAAATGAAGCATGTTAAACAAGTCACACAATAACCAACTTCAGGAGCATACATTCAAATGCAACACCCGGAACTCAAAAATTCAATAGATACCATAAAACCAAGAACAGCAGAATTAATACACAATCACTGGTAGCCATGATTTTATAATAAATAGGCAAGTGCTCCTTCTGTAGGACCACTAAAAATAACCCAAGCCTACAAACCTGCAAGGATGAAGGGCAGAGTCTGTGCCAGAATACTGAAAAGTTTAGGGCAACTTTAAGACACAACGTAAGCACCCAAAAAAAAAAAAAAGATTTAGGGCTAGGTTTTAAATCTGTCAGCCCAAGAAGTCCTGTACATGTCTTCTCACAGCAGAGTGCTGTTACACACTGACAGATGTACTTGCCAATGGGAACTGACACTGCCTTTCCAGGGGAACATACTTGCATGACACTTTTATCCTGCTCCTTGCCTTGACAGCAGGTAGAGGAGCTCAGCTTCAAGAGGATCTCTTTTTATCAGAAAGAGGCTTCAAAACATTACACGGTCTAAGGGAAAATGTGCATGGGGTGAAAGCAAAGGCTTCTAAGGCCTGTGTGTAAAAGCCTCAAAGCAAGTAAAACCACCCTGTAACATTAAAAGACAGACAAAAAGTTTGTATATGAACGGACATTCTACACCAGTGTGTTCTTCCATTTCAAAAACATGACCATTCTCTCCATGGCACAGAGAATCCCCCAGTTCCAATAAATGAAGAGATTCCCCTCTCTCTAAATATAGTTTCATGATGACAAACTCTTAAACACCTTTGCAGGACTACAAATACAGGTCAACCTTTAATCTTTATTAAAATACATTATATATTACTACATTGAGAATCATATTTTAACACAAAGACTATTTCCTCTCCCCACATCTTTGAAACAATGTTGTAATGTATGCCAAAGATATAAATTGGTTATAACAGCTACCAAAAGCCTGCAATGTTCCAGTAAAAAAAATTTATCTCATTCTAATTTGGTACATAAATTAATACATTTATCCTCCTTTTATTATTCAGTAACTTCAAGACTTATTTCAAGGTTGCTAAACTAAAATGTCTCTGCTCTGCATTAATAGGGACACTTCATGCACAGAGATATTTTTCTAAAAATCATAAAAAATAAGCAGGTACCCAAATGTATGTAGGGGAAGGCTTTGTTTGCCATCTGTGTGAAGTAATAAGAGTTTTGTATCAAAACAGCCAGAAAACTTGCTCTAGGTGTTCTCTTTTTCTGTACTGGAACTCCCGTCATACAAACAGAGCTCCCATCAATCACAAATCCTTTTCACATCCAGAAATTAGAACTGAGTTGGAAACTATTTAACTGTCAGGTTCTGTGCACTTCAGTATATCTTTTTGTTCCTAAACTTCTGCCTATTTTAAAAGTTTTTTGTTGATTAAACAAAATTAAAGTATAAAGGTTTTACAATATGTACACTAACTGAAGAGAGGCATTCAAAAATTTATTATTCGAAAAAAGAAAAATCAAAAGCTTGCAATCAAGTAATTTATCCCAGCTGTAAGAGTTCAACAGGGAAAAGAAAAACCTAATTCACCTGTAACTACCATGTAAGATAAAGCTATCTTGAGTTCTTGGCTATCCAGAACAGTTATGTATCCTTCCCCAACTGGATTCTTCTTGGATCCTTCAGATAAAAGAGAAAAAACCATGTTTCTTACTCTTTAGGACAGTGTCCACTTGCTTGAACAGCTTCCAATATGGAGACAATTGTGGAATACTTAAAAGTTTGAAAAATCCTGTGTCAAAAAGAAGAAAAAAACATATATAACTAAACATGCATTCACCAGATCTACAGTACGTTATTCTGTATGTACAATACAAGAAATACTTCAGACATCAGAAGAATCACTGAGCCAAAGAGAAATTCACACTTAAGGAACGTAAAGCTTTCTTAAGCAGCAAAATGGAATCTATCTGCACAGGTTCTCAAATAAGCTATATTGCATATGAACTTTTAGATACACACACGTGTGTGTATATATATACACACATATATACACACACACATATATATATCTGTTCAATGTGATGTTAAAAGAATGTTCTGTAAAGATCCCTTCTTTGGGAGAGGGTCTTAAGATTTGCTTTTAGATCTTGAATTGGCAAAATTAACTGATATACAATAAAAGTTATACTTCGTTAAATAGAACCAGAACTACATTTGTTATAAGCATGCCTAGATCCATATTAAACTATCTTACAAAGTTTTTAAAAAATTATCTCCCACAGCCCAACTAATACAGTATCTTCATAAAATACTGAAAGAAAAATACATGTCCCTAAGTGCATGTGGATTTCCTCATTTCGGGATGAATTTCCAAAGTAATAAAATATCTGAAGGGAGGGTGTCAGAGGATGGACCAGGCTCTGCTCGGGGGTGCCCAGGAATAGGCCAACAGGCAATGGGCAGAAACTGGTGCCCAGAAATTCCACCTGAACATGAGGAAGAACTTCTTGGCTGTGCAGTGACCGAGCATTGGAACCGACTGACAGTGTGGAGTTTCCCTTCACTGGAGATATTCCAGAACCACCTGGACACAGTCCTGTGCAATGTGCTCTAGGAAGACCCTGCTTGAGCAGGAAGCTTGGACCAGATGACCTGCTGTGGTCCCTTCCAACCTGCTCCATTCTGTGATTCTTATTTTAGACACTAAGCACAGAATGTTATTACTGTAACAGGAAATAAACTATTCATTTCAATTAGATGAGAATTACTACAAAATTTCTATTTTTTAAAACATCATGTAAATTTTAATAAAATAGTTTAGTTTTGCACAAGATCCTTGTGTGCTTTTGTGTCTTCAGTCTTGGCAAATACCTTTAGAAAATTTAACAGCCCCCGTTGAAGACATTATTTTCAACTACCTTCTTCACCTGCCAAAGGTTATTGCTCTTAAAGTAAAACCTGCAGAACACAACATGTAGGTGTGCATCTGCTGCTTCAGCATGTAGTATCCCAGTTTAGCTTTAACCCTTCCTCTTTTTTGTTTAAACAAACCTGTTAGACTTTGCACTAAATGTGAAATGTGTATATATATATATATATTCTAATTTGTTATTTATATTTGTGGACATCAATTGCAATAAAGGTTCAATAATAATACAGAGAATGACAACATCATAATCTACAATTGACAGTGATCTAGAAAGATACCAAAAGTTTGGAGTATCTTCTTGAAAAGAACAATGTTTATCCCCAAGTCAGTTTATTTTAGTGAAAATAACTGTTAAGAATTTCAGGGGTTTGGTCATCAGACTACTGAAGGAATCTGCACTAGTAACCAGTACTGCTCTTAAAATATTGCGGTTTTGCTTCTTTGAAGTGTACCTGTGAAAACTTTCAAATATTTCAGGACTTCAGTGACTTCCTGCTTATTTTTCTAAAACAGGTAAAATCTTCGCATGTTTAGTTCTTCACGGTTTGATACCACTAAAACCAACTCTTTCTTTTCTTTTATTGTACCTGTACAGAATGCAAATGCCTCCTCTAACCCCCTTTAGTTGTCAAAAGAGAGTAGCATATTTAGTGTAATGTATTTGTAATTTACAGTTTACTTCTGATCACCAGAAAGACAGTTACACAAACTTCCCTGTAAGTTTAAAAACAAAATCCTCTGGTGCTGCTGAGGTTTCAAATGTGAGCATTACAGAGTTTCTATCATTTTGTCATAAATTTCAGCATTACACCTTAATTAGACCTACAAAATATGTGTCCAAATTCCAGTATCTTTCCTGAGGAACTACATTGCCATTTCAAGATTTAGAGAAGCATTTGCATTGAAAACCAGAAAAAAAGCCTTCTCATTTTCACATGTGGCCTGAACCAAGATTTCATTACAAAACATCAGAGACAGAAGACTTCAGAGCACAGCCCTCTTTCATTTCACAATCTGATAATACACTGACTTCCAATAATTCTTATGTTGTAGCCTGATAAGCATCTTTGTGAACTACTGCAAGTTTATAACCTGGAAGTACCAACTAGACCAATGCAAAGGATCATGCCTGTTTTACAGATGCCTGTGGATCCTTATTGATGAATTCAGTCAACAGCTGTGAAGACTTGACACTGACACACAGAAGTCTGCTTTGGGGAAAAGAAGGAGCACAATTCCAAGTCCTGACACTGCCAGATTAGGATATGCCACTACTTTACTGACCAAAACAGGTTCAGACATCCCACTGCACACTGCATAGTTTGATCTGTAACACAAGTCTGCCCCATTCAGAGGGAGGCTGCATACAAGTTTCCAGTTGTTTTGGTTTTTGGGGGTTTGGGGTTTTTTTTGAACTATTTCTAAGGAGATTTGAAATGAAAGTTTCCTAAGGAAGTTCCGCCCAGGCACAGGCCAAGCAAGACACTCTTGAGTTTGTGATTTTTTTTCAATATACCCTTCTTAAATTAGGAAATCAATTAAAATTAGTAACTCAAGCAAAACATCACTTTTCATCTTGTCTCGTGGTTTATAGCACACCCAGGACATGTTCCTGAACTCACCTGCAATGGACAGAGACTGCAGGTGACTTCTACTGTGCCATCAATACACTGTCACAAGAGTCTGACAAGAGTCAAAATGGACTTTTAAAAAACTTCCCCAGTTAAATGGGACAATAGTCATCTGATCCTCAAGCATATCTATGAATTAATTCTTAAGAACTTACATAAAAATCTGTCTCTGAAGCTAAATTTTAGTTTAGATTCTGGAAAAAAGCAAAAAAATACTTTGAAGAAGTACATAATGAAACCAGTTATAATATTTAAAATTCCATATTACATGGAATCAGGCCATTGCCTTACCTGACACTGCTTTTAGTGTTAGTGGAAGCCACTAACTACAGTAGCATTACTACAGGGTAACTGAAAACAAAAATATATTGTATTTAATTCTCAGATTTCTTCTAAAATATGGAATATGAGATGGGCAGACTTTCATGCCATTATACAGATGAAGTCTTTCTGAAGCTTAAAGGTTCATTATGGTGTTAAGTATCAAATGTAATAAAACCACTCCCTTCAAAAGCCATTTGCAGAATCAGTTTTGTAGGAATTCCTGAATTTTAGTGACTGACAGAAAAGAGCGAACAAAACTTTTAATACTGCTCATGCAGCATAAGGAAAAGTGCCCAAGAATACACTGCAGAAGGAAACAATTTGGTAACTAGAGTTACATTTACAAATATGACTCAGATAAAACAAAGTCAAATATACTATTTGTCTACAGAAAAAGGATGGGAACATTTTTCCATCTTCCTGCAAATTCTAACTATTGATTTAATATTAAAACAAAAACATATCTCTCAAAAAGAGACAGATGCATGTACACTGCCAGCCCAAAGACATTAATATTTGGAAGCTCTTGGGTAATCTGTATGGATGAAGTTGGAGTTCTCAACACATTTGCTCACTGACAGATGCCATATCATACCAATGGATTTCTGCTGAATTCTAAGTTTTAAAAAAATGATGCCTACCTTTTAACTTGTTTCTTGCAGCTTGGTAACTGAACATAATGTAAAGGCAGCACTGAAAGTGGGACTTGGATCCAAGGTGCTGCCAAAAGAAACCTTTTACTTGATCGCTAAAGCTTGTTCTAAGAGGTACCCAAGTATACATCCAGATTCTAATACAGAAGTTTTGAAAGTACTGCTAAGGTGCTTAAGCTTCTGAAGTCACAATAAATCTTAATTAACCACATTGTTAAAAAATGTTTGATTTAGAGTTGGTCTTCTGCAAGTTTTCAGCACTGCAGTTATTCAAAAACATGCTCATTGCAAACCAAATGATACTTTTTACAGGTAATACTTCTAGAAAAAAACACTGCTAAAAAAAAAGTTCTCTCCTCCCTATACTACTGTAAATAAGAAAGTCATGTGTTCAGCCTATTTGACTTTGTCCAGCTCACTCTCACAATTATGAACTGGTCAGACAGAGAAAATATGAGAATCTTGCTATTCCTTCAGCCAAAGCAAGAGCTTCAAACTCTTTGCAGTTGCTGTTGTATCAGCAACATAATTGCTTCTTAGCATCACAATTTCTTTTGCTGAAGGGGAAAGAGAATACTTCGACAACATAATAACGCTAACTATCAACTCTTTGAGTGTTTGACTAAATAAGCAGCTGTTTTCTCCATCACCCACGTCTGCGCACGCAGACAGCCGGCATTCCTCACGCACCATCTCTGACTACAGGAAGAGCACCAGGAAACAGAACGAGGACACCACGTGAGACCAAGGAAGTGGGAGATTTCAAAGTGTTCATTAAGCTCACAGCTCCACAGTCTGATGGAGCCAAAACCATTAAAAGGACAACTCTAGAGAGGTCAGTGGAAGAATATAAAGTACTGACAAAACTAGATTGGTTAGAAAAGAAAAGGAGTGCTAAGGGTTACCAGACTTCAGTTAAACACAGGAAAGTGTTTCATCTGGGTGATTTAGGAACGTGAGTACCAAACATCACGGAGAATTCAGTTCATGTATAATGGTGAAAAGGAGGAGAATACTGCAATCCAGTGATGAATGAGATTTGCAATTTGACTCCATCAGCTCATCCTAAATTGCATGAAAAGTATCAAAGAAATATAATGATGCAGTATTTGGGCACTCTTTCTGCAAGACTGATAGAGATGAGAAAAAATACACTGTAAGGAATCCAAACCCATGAAATATATAATTGTCCAGCTGACTTATACTTTTTAAGTGTCTGAAGGATACATATACTCTAAATATAGGTAATATTTGTATTGTAACATACATTAAAAAGTAATCTTACAACACTATAAAGCAAGTAAGAACAGATCTATGTACTTCATGGGTTCCACAAGTAAGGCAATTTTAAGCATGTCAGTCTTTTTGGTTTAATCTGTGTGCACCACTAACTTGTCTCACTCATAAAAGGAAACAAATGAAAATTGCCTGGTTTAGGGTCTGTGTAGTCTCTCAGTAGTGGTTCTTGTCATACATCTTTTAGATAACATCACTAAGACTACCTTCTAAAAACCACACTGTGCTTTCATCAACATTTTTCCATGACTGAATTCTTGGACTAATCTTCAGGAGCATTTAGCACCAGCAGCTCATGTGAAATGAGTAGGTGATGAGATTCCTCAAAATTCTTGAAGAACTGTAAGACTTCAAATTCCACTTCTTCTTACAGTAAAAACGATAGCCTTACTCTGAGTAAGGCTACATGAGTTAATACAGCTTCATCATGAAGAGCAGCATAAAGTTGTATAAATAGAACTATTTGCTTAAACACAAACAAGCAGGTTGGCACAAAGTAAACCAGCTCAGCACCTGTAACTACTTATGTGCCTGCCCTTATCATCTTATAAATGCAAAGTAAATTGATGCAGCTTACTTACTAATGGGGAAAAGAAAAGCTACTTCACATTTACTTTAACGTTAGAGAGTTCACAATGGCCATAAACCACAGAGTTCTTGATAACTGAAGTTCATGTCCTACCTCACTTCCCACTAACTTCTCCATGTGCCCATGAGTTATATATCGGACCTGGCACACTGATCCCTGAATTGGTTGCCATTCAAGAACATGTACATTAAGTTTTGCTCTTTAGTTTACACAATCCGGGCATTGAAGTCCATGGCACTTTGGAAGCCTCATCTGACAGATGCAGGAAGAGTGAAAAAGTCATTATTAGTTACGGGTATAAGGGGTTGAGAGTTTGCAGAAACTACTAAACCCAAAAGCTACTAATTGCTACTCTTCCTTTAGTAGTTCACAAAGTATAAGATAGAAATAATTATTGATTTTAAAATATTTACCTTGTGAAACTAGAAAAAAGTTGATCTGTGCAACAACAAATTAAAACTCAGAGATAGGGTAAAAAGCCAGATATTGCTCAGAAATGACTGAATGTTAATATTCTGCCTTGAGTGCTAAATATATTTATAATTGCATACAAAGGATTACATGTAAATCAAGGTGAAATAATTATTTTACCTCACACCTGCCAAATGGGCACTTGGTGTCAAATGATCCAGGTTTAAAAACAGTTGCAGGGAGCTCTGAGGACTGACAGGCCTGGTTCTCCTGAGAGAGGGGGGGTTACTTTTTAAGTCTACTGCTTACAAAGTCTCAGAAAGTACACAAGAGAACTAGAAACCCTGTCGCCTCACACGAAGTGTTACTTTGTCCCCCATGAGCACGAATTATAACACTGAAGGTTCAGCTCTCTTCTACATAAGGAAGGGAGACTGAGCTGTATTTTCTCACACTGACGAAGTCACACAGCTTTCATGAACTGAAGTTTTCAGTTGCTGAAGATTCTTATGATACAAAGATGGTGAGGAGCGCAAACCGTTTCTTACAAACTGAAAGTGTGTGCACGAACCTTGATGTTAAAGCCTACCCGGCTAAATGAGAGAATTCTGAACTCTCTCCACCTGTTTTTTATCCCTCTTCAAAAAAAATTTGTGCATAAAGAGGGAATGAAGTTTTGACACTTCACTGTGTTAAACCTCAGTGGGAAATGTGATGATTTCTCTACTTCACTAAAATGAAGATGCATGCCACCTATCCACCCAATGCTATCTACCAACAGTGCCCAGCTAGGCTCAAAATCCTCTCCTTGTCATTCCTGGAAAAAGTCAGCTTGCAGGCCCTACCTGGAAAACGCCACTCCATAAATTCCAACATTGCACTTTCACAGCCTTTTTCACCCTTTTAAGCCTCCACCCATGCAGTGGGAACCTGTGGCCATGCACCATCAGTTCTCCTCACCCCAGAAATCTTGCAGCCCAGAAGGGCAGCAGACTGCACGTCCGTCTCCATCCCTCCCAGACACACATCACCCAATGTCAACCCTCCCCTTCCTTCCCTCTTCCTTTCTCCTGCTCCACGTTTCCTACCGTGGCGGATCCAAGCCAGTGGGCTGCCAAACTCAGCTCCTCTTTTTCTTACTGCTTTGCCTGCCCTGGGAAATTATTTAAATTCCTCCCTCTGCCCACTTCTATTATCCTTCATAGTGAGAGGCCAGGTCTGCCATGCCTGGGAGAGTGCCACATCCCTTCCCTGCCTCGCAGCCCCTTCCCAAATGACACAAGGTGGCCAGGGGATATTCCTGCCCTACCTCCCTCCACCCAACCCTTTCCTCTCGCTGGGGGAGAGGGACATGCAGCCTCTTCCTCTGCTTCCCTAAGGAGACCAGCCCTCTTCCCCTCGCCCTGCCATCTTCTTACCTGGAAGAGGGCAGGACATTCAGCCTCTCGCCACCCCGGGAAGGCCCAATTCCTCCCTTCCAACT
>VZRE01007572.1:450992-583037 GCA_013396775.1 Cephalopterus ornatus | reverse complement strand
GGCTGGCGGCGGCGTGCGGCGGGCTGGGCACATCCAATATGGCCCCTGCGCCGGGAGAAGCCAATCCCGGGCGCGGTTACTCCGGGGGCCGGGCCGGGATGCGGGGCAGGCCCCGGGCGGCGGGGCGAGCGGGGGTTTTCCCTGGGAAAGGGAAACTCGGAGCTGCGGGGAGGCGCTCCCGCGGCCGCTGTCGGAGTGTCCCCACGCCCGGCGCCCCCGGGCAGGGCCGGGCGGAGCCGCGGGGAGGAGGCTCCCGACGGCGGGAATGCCCCGCTGGCTTTAGGAAACCGCTGGGGTGCGTTTAACACCGGCGCTTAACGCCACGCTGCGTGTTAGCCAAGGCTCTCCCTCCCTCTCTGCGGGGATAGGCGGTTCGTCTGACCTAGTGGTGGCACCACAAAGCCTCCCACTGAAAGTGCTGTCAGGGACAGCAGGGAGAATCCCACCTGTCAAAGGTAAAGGTGGACGCCGGGCAGGGCGAGCAGAGCCTCAGGCACACTGAATCAAGCCCCTTTGGAGTATTTTCCTTGAACATGCCGACAGGTCACCTACATTCTTACAAAGTTAACTGTGAGCCTTTCCTTTTACGTAATATTTTTTCAAACACTAAAATCAAGTGCCTTAAATGCCAAGTATTGATTTCAAGATCAAAATTTAGAAGTATCCATTAACAAAACACTTTCAGACTGTATATGACTTTTTTTTTAAATTGGTTTGTTTTTTAAGTGTCAAGGTACAAAGTTGTTACAGGACTTGCTTTCCTGTAGCAGGACACCAGAGGAAAAAGCTTGAGGAGAGAGTTTCTAGCGTGGCTGAAAGCCGCTATAGGGGCTTGCCTGCAACTTTATCTGTAGTGGCAAACAAATAGAAAAGAAAAAAAAACACTTTATTTGGGCAGTTTTACATAACTCCTGCTGAGTTGACCTGAAGACCAAATTAAGAATTCCAGGAAGACAAGAAAATTCCCAGTCATTTATATACACTTGGATATTGTGCCTGGGAAAGGGCTATATGCACAGAGGCAGTCAGAAATCTCATCCTAAGGCTTCCTTCCATAGCTTGCTAGCAGGGAACTAGGGGTACACCTCTAGTTCTCTCCAACCTGTTGCTTCTATGGTTAGGATATCATTTAGGGTAAATCTTGTCTTTATACCAAATGTCATATTCTTGTGTATCTTATACGCTTAATTATATATTGTAATACAGTAATTAATTTGAGAGTTTCTAAATAGCTCTACTGAGCTTCTGTAGGTACAAGCATAAGGTAGGTTCTTATTTAACATTAGTTCAGAAAACAAACCTATAAGCAAGCTACTTTAGTGTTTTAGCTTTACAATACCTGTCTTTCTCCCAATTCATGGCCAAAACCTTAATCTTGCTGTCAGACTGTTCAGAAAGACTCGTGTTGACATTCATGCTAAAATTTTTCTATTATCTTTCTTCCTTTAGCGAGCCCTGTAGATTTTCCTTCTTTCTAATTTCCCCGTCTCTCACTTAAAAGTGTGAAAAGTTTCAAAAAAATAAACCTATCTGATTTATTTTTTTTTAAAATCCTAGTGGTTTCTGAAATGCTTATGTCTCTACTCTAACCCCCACAGTGAAAGAAGCAAGTACTTTGGTGGAAAAAAGGCGGCCTTCGCCCTTTCATTAGAATTTGCCAGCCAATGGTAGTACTTCCTTAATAAAGCTATCAACACCATTGTAACACTGTGAAGTGCTCTCAGCTGTAGATAGCGTGAATGTGAGCGTCATAAGTTGAGAGCACAAGCTTAGAATCATAAATCACATGAATGACTGAAAATAGGATCATGCGACTGGTTATTCTGCTGCTCAAAAGGACATTGAAACTCATGAACACTTCCTGTCTGGATGGGTCCTCTTAGAATTTAGAAAACAAACAGGTTGCATAAATGTACAGAATTAAATGGTGATTTTTGGTTTAGGCTTCATTTTCTTAAGCATGTCAATGTTTCCTTGGTTTTGGAGATCACTTTTGCACAGCATTAAATTTTTTTTTCCATCAAAATTTCTACCACCTTATACCATCACCCTGAAATCCTGCTTTGTTTCAAGCACTCATGATTTTAGAAGGTTTTGTAAATTTTATGGTATCTTTGTTTTCTCAACACCACTGCTCTGCAATGTAATTATATTGCCATGACCCATCATCACGTACCATAGTGACTCGTCCAAAATGCTGGGTCTGGTAAGAGTTTGACCCTCCCCTTTTTTTTTCTTTTTTTTTTTTTTTTTTACAAATACTTTACTTCAGATGTCCCATGTACCACAGATTTAGAACACATGCATTTTTTTATGTTCTTGACTCCCACATAACTATAACAATTTATTCAGCCTTAATATTTACTATGTGTGTGCCTTGTAAGTCATTGTAGTCTATAGAGGGAGAAGACCTGTGTGCTCAAAACAAGGACACTCATCATTTATCCTGTGAGCATGGGATAAAACTCTGCAAGAAACAGAGGAAATCAGTTGCTGTGCTTGCCTGGTTTCCTGTACTGTGGTGATCCATGGAAGTTGCTGTAGGGGTATTGAGGCCAGGGCTCAAATGACCCATAGAATCATTTAGATTGGAAAAGACCTCAAAGATCATAGAGTCCAACCACTCCCCTGGCACTGCCAAGCCCACACTAACCCGTGTTTCTCAGTGCCACCTCTACACATCTTTTAAATACCTCCGGGGGTGATGCCCACTTCCCTGGGCAGCCTCTTCCAATGCTCTACAATGCTCTTTGTGAAGGAATTTTTCCTAAACTGCAACCCAAACCTTCATTGGCACAACTTGAGACCATTTCCTCTTATCCTGTCACTTGTTACCTGGGAGAAGGCACTGATACCCATCTGCCTACAACCTCCTCTCAGGTAGTAGTAGAGAGTGATAAAGTTCACATGCAGCTGAATGTGCTGCTGAGATTCTGCTGTTGCCACAGCGACTGCTTTGATCCTTCTCAGTAGCCCCCCTGTGTGACTTGGGAAGGCAAGGAGCAGCTGTCTGCACAGATCGCTGCTATTAGAGCAGCTCTTCCTCTGTCTTTGCTGACAGGCTTTCAAAGCCTGGCAGGAATTTGTGATGCAGGTGCAGACCTGCAGTGCCATACAAAACAAACCCTTGCCGAGGCGTTCGGCTGCCTCTGCAACCTGCAGCATGAACAGGGAGCAGATCGCTTTCTCTAGATAACTTCTGGAGCTGTTAACAAGCCTGCAAAGTGGGGTCTCTGCTCGTGTCATTTTACCTGGGAATACATTCCAAGTCAGAGGTTCCCACAGGGTTCGAATTGGGGAGCTCTGCTTGTTTCGTGCTGTTGCCTGGCAATGGGAGGTTTGTGTGGCCTGGCTGTGCACTGGAACTCCTGCAAGAGCAGCTCTGCTGTGCACCTGCACTTGTGAAACACTGCAGATGCAAAGGAAGTACCCGGAAGCAGATGGTTTCTCTCATGGCCTAGCAGAGACTGGTTATAAATCTTTTTAGATAAGGACAAAATTTAGTTGTTTTGACTGCGCTGGGCAACAACTGCAAACAAGAGTACAGATCAGAAAGAGAAGCTGGAATTCTGAACATAAACCTTTAATATCATGATAAACAACTATAAATAAAAATCTGATTGCTATTTAAAAGTGCAAATAATCTGCTTTTGAAAATGGAAATCAGTTGGCAGCTAGAATGTTTCACTTTTAGGGTGATATGTCCTAAAAGTTTACCTAACAGCTGGGTATTACTGATGCAAATTGAGTAAACCTGCAGTTAGCTAAACTGTTTCCCTTGCTGTTTCCTCAAACACCTACACCTGTAGTTTGATTGTCTGCTTGCCACAATGACACCCACAAATTCACTGTTAATTGATAAACCCATAATGATAGTACTAAAATGAAATCTGTCATAAAATAAGCAGCATGAAGGGAGAATATTTTAAATCTGAGCTTACTGAAAAAATACTTTTATACTACATCACATTTTCATTAAGAAATTTATAAAGCATATTTTTAGGGCGTTGCTGGCAGGGCCCAATTTTAGGTTTTGGCAAAGGCTTGCTGCATTGCTTTTTGAGAGAACAGAAGTTTGTATCTTGATAGGCTGAGGCCAATGTGTGAGACTTCAAAGATTTGTGAGTTGGGGCTTAAAGTGTAGTCTGTAAATACCACTGTCAAAGAAGAAAGGTGATACAGGACCTCTTCTAGGCTATTGTGTTAGGAAGAAAGTAGCCATTTAAGCCCAGCTGCAGGTTGTGATGACCAGGTGGAGCTCAGGTCACCTGACTGTCTTTGGGCTATGTAAGGCACATTGAGGCCCTGCTGCAATTTTCTCTAGAGTGGTTTAGTGTAGAGGAATAGTCAGGAGAGAAGGAAGCTGATAATAAGTCTAGAAGCGTGTTGGAGATTTTATGTCTTTTTCTGAAGCCTAGAGGAAGCCTGGAAGTACTTTAAGTGGTTTGATGATGAGGTGAGTATTTTCAGTACTGCTAGTCAATAAGTAAGATGCTGAAAGTGAATGCAGTAGTTAGAGCCTTTTAAAAAAGGTATCTTCCTTTTTTAAAATATTTTTTTATTTTCTGTTTGTTTTTATCTGGAGATACGATAGGTATGCTATTATTTGATTCTTTTGATTGTGTTTTCAAATATTTTTACCTGGATTTTTTTCACAGTGGAACTAAGTATTTGTGCTTATTGTCCCTGGGATGGCTTTAAAAGTAGTTAGAGTTTGGTTTTTGCTCCTTGGTTTAAGGAAAACTTACAGGATATTCATAAGTAAAGACTAAGCAGCTCTTATGAGGAGGACAAAGGCAAGGCATAGTACATAAAAGATTTGAAGTAGGGGCATACTTTTTGGTTTTTCTAATAACAGAAACTTCCTTGGGGGTGTCTAGTTCCTGACAGCGAGATGATAGTGGGCATCCTGCTAGAACTGAATTCTGCGGTTTTTTGTTGTTGTTGTTTTCTTTTTCTTTTGTCTTTGATGGTAGAACATTTAAATAACTGAAATTTGGGGTTGTGAGATAAGACTATACTAGAAGGGATATTTGCATAGTTATGGCCACAGGGGTTTCTTGGTAAAGGTGGTAGTGGATTAGGGGTAACTTCTACTCTCTGTTGAAGGTTGTTTGGTGCTCTTACTTGTGTAAATGGCAATGGGAATACCAGATGTATATTATAGATTCAAAGCCTCTGGTAAAAGTCTGTTAAGGAGTGGGAAGAAAGGGCAGTATCAACATGTTTTTTAATCTGAATACTACATATGAAAAGACTGCAGACTAATTAAAAAGGAGGTTTATAAACTCTTTGGGGAGTTTAAATGTACAAAATAAAATGTAAGAGTAAGTTACTAATTTGTCAGTTCTTGGACTGTAGTAGGGAGGGAATCCTCCCAAAGGAAAAGTAAATTTATAGTCAAGAGCAGTTACACTATAAACAGGGTTACTAACCATAAACAATAGGCTTGTGGGACTTGCCCGTGTAGTTCTACTCAACTTTTTAGGGTTGTAGCTTTGGGACTGCTTTCAGTCCAAAACTAGTTGTAAAACCAGATAGTATTAGGGGCCAGTAATCTTGAGGGAAAACATAGAGCATACCTTAACTTACTGAGTTTTCGTTTAGGCATCACTGAACATTGAGCTGGAAATACTGTTTTATGTAAAGCAGGCATCCATAATGATATGCACAGAGTCGCCAGTTGTGAGCAGCATTTGAAGTAAACCCCTAAACTGTTACGTTTTCATATAGCACGTCTATGTACAATGCAAAGCAGAGCGGGGCTGAGGACCGGGTGCTCAGGACCTGCCGTAGGACACTGAACTCGCTATTACTGCGTGCAGAAGGGTCCTGCTGCCCTCCTGTGGTCCTTCGCATAGATACAGTTTTGTTCTGAAACTGTTGGAACATTAATTTTCCTTTACAGCTGAGTCTAAAGGCAAAACCGCTACAATTTAGGTGCCTGTAAAGTTGAAGATATCCTTATTCTCATGGTCTTAAGCTCTGCCAGGGGAGGTTTAGGTTGGATGTTAGGAAGAAATCCTTTACAGAGAGGGTAATCAGACATTGGAATGGGCTGCCCAGGGAAGTGGTGGATTCTCCGTCCCTGGAGGTATTTAAGAAGAGATTGGATGTGGCACTTAGTGCCATAGTCTAGTAACTGGTAGTAGTGGATCAAGGGTTGGACTTGATGATCTCAGAGGTCCCTTCCAACCTGTATGATTCTATGATTCTGGTATGAAAGAGCTAGTTACAGGATATGGAGTGTTTTCCTATGATAAAATTAAGAGCTTTGGGAATGACAGGAGAGCAGTGGATGTAGCTTCTCAGCTTCTGTGAAGCTCTTCATCCCCTGTCCTGCAGTATTCATCTGTCCAAGCTGGGATTTCATGCTCTGAATGGGTAGGTAATAAGGTGAGTGGAAAACTATCTGAATGGTCATAGAGAGCATTTAATACTCAATCAAAATGCTGTTAACAAATAAATTACTAAAGGGATCCATACTGAGATTGTTTAACAACTTGATCAGCTGCTCAGAGAAGCTTGCATGTGACGAGAAAATGTGACAGGGCCAGTTGATGTGCTCAATGACAAGACTGTCACTGACACCTAGACAGGCTGGAGGACTGGCAGGAACACGCTTTCCTGGGGCTTGTTTTCCAATATCTGAATACATTCTAGGAGTCTGGTATTTCATGTGCTGTCTTGAACACACACAAAAATTTGTTTTGTAAATCTAAATAATGTAATATAACAAATCAAGTAGTCACTGCTTTTTGAGAAGTGTGGGATTATCATTTGTTGCTTTACAAAATTTGTAGTGAAGCTATGAAGCTGTGATTCAGTCTCTTGTCAGCGTTGGCTTCAAAAAGTAAACCTCAAATTTGCACTGAGGTAATAGCCAAGTAATCACAAAACTGAAACTGAGCATTGTGTTCTTCATAATTCTGTACTGATAACTGAGACTAAAACTCATCTGACAAGTGTAATCAGCTTGGATCATCTGCTCTAGACTATGAATCTCTTTGGTCTGTGTAGTTCACCTCCCAAGTGGCTCTGTGTGACTGCTGTGCCTACCATATAATTTTCAGTAGTTTTCACATAAGTTTTATGTGTATGTGCCCCAAAGTATCTTCTCCTGAGGACTGGTTTGAGCTAAACTCTGTGGGATTCAGCAGTCATTTGGCTGAAGTGATTTAGATGACTCCAAGTACTGCAAGAGTCACACGAGTGGACTGTGGCTGTTCTGCTCATCACAGGATTGAAATGGTCCAAGAGGGAGCTGAAGGCAGAACAGATGTGGCTACCTGCCAGGGATTTAGGAAGTCGCAGGAGAGAGGTTTTGTTTCATCGGGGTTTTGTGGCAATTTGGACCTGTGTGCTGAAATTCACTTGAAATCATTCCTTGAATCTGGGCCTAAACAAACTAAATTCCTTTGGACCTTGACTCTCTGGGCTGAAATCAAATATTTAACATCTGCTTACGGGTGATTAGTTAATGTGGTAAGATGAACTTTTAAAGAGTTGCAAATGTTCTGACTTGCATTTCTTGTTAAACTTCATTTCTGTGAAAGTTCTTTACCAGTCACAAAGTGGAAGAATATGGTGAAATGAAACTAAAAGACCTTTTTAAATGTTACCTGCAGAAACCTTACTTAAACAACAATGTGAAGCTTAAGCCTACCGGTGATTCTGTTCAATGGTTGACCATTACTGCATACAATAAAGCACATCTCTGCAAGGGCAATGAGAAATTTGAGTCTTCTTGGCAGATAGCACACCATCAATTTTTTAGGAAATTAATTCTAACCTGTGCTTCCTAGGCAACAGTATCAACTGTGTGGTACTGTCTTTCGTCCTTCTGTGTTACTTGTTTAGTTTTCTACTGCTGCCATTACCTTTAGTGGTTTTTCAAGTATTAGCAACTGATCTTATATTTTGTAATGCTGTGGAATACTAAAATTGACATTATTATGACTTAGAGTTAAACTCTTAGTGAACTTAGGTTCTTAGATCTTAAGTATTTGTTCTGTCCAACTATGAATGCAATACCTCTACAGACTTTTATCATCTTCTAATGATTCCCCACAGACATATGTGAGTTAGGATTGTATTTTGGATGTACTGGGTTTGATTGTTTAGCTGCCTTACTGCTTTTACTTCTTCCTACTACCAACTGATTTCCTTCCTTTCTTTTTCAACTTGGTCCAATAGTTACCTTTCCCTCCAGTCTTTTTCAGTAGAGTTATTTAATGCCTAAATAAGAAGGCTTCTTGAGTCTATGTGTGGTGTTCGTGCACATCGTTTGAGGTCCTGTTCTTCTTTTATTACAGCTCTAAAGCAACTTGGTTTTGGTTTCTCATATTTGAAAGTTAGGAATAAAGAAATAAGCCAATTTTCCTTCTTGCTAAGTTCAGTTTTCTTTCATTTTTTTTAATGTGCATCTTTATCGGTTTCAGAACAGTTAAATGGATGAGGTGTGTGTATACGTTTATAAAGTACATACAGTGCCATGCTTCTACTTCAGAAAAGGCAATTTGTAGCACAAATGCTGCCCAACCCTCATAATATCAATGTTAAAGCTGCATCTGCAAAAGTGAGATTTGACTGCTCACAAGAGGGCACTGCAGCTTTACTTATGTGAATGTTATTGTGAGCTGCAAGATCTAGCAACAGAAAGGCAAATAATATTGTCATTTTCCAGTGTAATTAATTTTAAAGTCTAGCTCTTATCAGTAAAAGATTGTCAGCTTTTTTATTATTTTTTTAGAGCAGAAATGAAGCTATTGAGAGTAATGCAGAAATTAGAGTTGGGAGCTTTGAATGGAATGTCCTTTTGCCAGCCTCAGGGTCAGGGTCAGGTAGCTGGTGGTGATAGTGAGGCAAGCCAGAAAAAATGAGCTGTGATCTCATTCAAAAAAAAAAAGAAAGACTGTCTGACCATAATGAACTAATTTATTTACTTATCAAAGCCTTAAGTGTCATTAGACAGCTCAGTAGGCAAGTCATCGTAAGGGGAGTGTTCACTTAGTAAAGATTAATTATAGCCTCCAGCATATCAAGTTTATTATGTCCAATAAGTATGTCAAACAGCTGGAGGAACATGTTTGTCTTTACACTCGATAGCATTCCCTTGCCTCAAGGTCTGACTCCTGAAAGAATAATTAGTTGATGGGGGTGAATTGTTCCTAATTTTGCAGACCATTTTTTTGGTGTGTATTTAATTCTGTGCTTTAAGTAAAGCAAAATTAAGCTATTGGGTCTGATGCTGAAGTTGTTAATACATAGCTCTTTAAATAACGTCTGGACTCTGAAGCGGAGCGGGGTTTGTGGTGTTTTGTATTGGTTTCCTTTCGTCCGTGCATTTATTGGATTTCAACTTTCTGTTTAGGATGGTTTTTCTCAGCGGAAATATGAAAGACTGGCAACTCAAATTGTTGGGAGTTTAGGGTCTACCTGCTGAAGAAATTAATTATAATAAGCTGGCTTTACAGTTTTCCAGAATGGCTCTTTCACTTCTGAAGTTACTTCTCATTGAACAGAATAGACACTGATGAACTCATAGTTAGGAAAAAGGATGTATCACTGAATAGACAGGGCAGGCTTGGAACCAAATTATGTGAATAGATAAAGGGTTCATAAAAAGCCATGGAGAAAAAAACCTATAGTTTATATATAGTGTTTTATATGCTTTTGAAAAGCACATACACCATAGGATTTTGGTGGGGTGTAGGGCGATGCAGAGAGCTGATAAAGGCTAGACACTCAAACGTACAATCAGAAAAAAAATTACTAAAAAGAAGGGAGTAAGAAATGGTGTAAGGTGCTTCAGTGTAGAGTAAGGAAAGCTTCTGACTGCAGAATGAATTTAGGATCTCAGGAACAGGATTTAGCTGAAAAACTTAAATTTGCTTTTATACAGTTCTCTAAAAGTGATGTCAAAAGGAAGACACTTTTTGGCTTAAACAATAAGAACATGTTGTGAGAAGCACAATTTTTGAGCTTTGGAAGTTAAACAGACTGAGCTGTTGGGACAGACTTGTTACAAATAAGAATGTCTTGATAAATAATACATCAAGAACAGATAATAGTCATTGGGTGCCTAGCTGAGTCTTTTTCTTAATATTGTATGACTGCTGTCCATGGCACATAAATGTGGATTACTGAAGATGATGTGATCCTGTGGGAGAAGGAATAAATCTCAGCTGTGTGTTGCAGTACCTTTGCAAATCTAGGCAGTGACACTGCCTATGTCTGATGTGAAAGGACTATCATCTTACTCCTTAACTGACTGCTTGTGAAGAGATACTTAAGTTATGATTAAGTCAGTTGTGCGAGGACTGGAGTGTTAATGTGAGGTAATGAGCATAGTTTGCAGACAGAGGTTTATACTCTGGGTTTCTAAGTTCTGTTTTAGCAGCTTGTCCAATGGCACTGGTAAACTTTTCAGTTTTGGAAGCACATCCTCACCTCTTGTCGAGGATACAAAGTGAATTGTCAAGTGCATTCTGCCTGGCTCAAAGAGCAAATAGGCATGAATGGACTATCTGCCAATACCAGGTTCCAGTTCCTTTTGGGAAGAACGCTTTGACCATGGTAGATTTTTTTTTTTTTTAAAGGAAGTGTAGCACAGTTGCTCCAGAAGTATCAGGTTAGGTGGCTTATTTGATCTATAGTATCTGCTACCTAAACTGTAGAGGAAAGGATCAAGGACTTAGCTAGAAGGTGTTTCGTTAAGTGCAACCTTGTGTACTGGGACTTAAATTTTCTGATTTCTGTTCACAGAATTGAGTAACTGGACTCTGCCTCATTAAGGAATAGGTGAATTTGAGTGCAGCTAGATTTTGACTCTAGGTTTTTCTGCAAAGTTAGGGTCTGTTTTTGCACAGCTGAAAGGATTGAATTGCTGCATTGACAGTCTACTATGAAATCTATTGATCACAAAATGTCAACTTGCTATGAGTGGCAGAATATTAACGTAATTCTCAATTACCTATGTCTTCCCTGGTTAAAGGAAAACTCCCTGTAGCTTTACGGTAGTACTGTGGAATCCCTACTTTGCAACTTATGGGTCAAGTGGAGCTTGTCCTCCAGTTGTCTGAAGTGTTATGATCTGGTGTAATTATCACTATGGTGATAGAGCTTTCATGTGTTGTTAAAAAGCCACTGTGGCCATGTTGGTTTTAAACATCTGGTCAAAATGTTTAGCTTGATTTATTTTTAACAATTACTGATACTTCATGATAACTGAAGCCCTTTCCATCCTGGAATACTCTGTATATTGCAGTCATAATTTGTCACACTGATGAGGGCTTGGCAGGGGCAGTACACTGGTTTTTGTGTGTTTATCTGACACCTGGAGCACGTCACTAAATCACTGATTTATCCCCTAGCTTTTCATGGACTTTTGTGACTTCTTTCAGTATGTTTATTTGTGAAACTTTGTTCCATGTTGTCTATGGCTGAACATGTCCATGTTGTAAACTTCCCTAGTGTAAAAAAAAAAAAAAAAAGACCCAAAACCAAACCAAAACATAAAACAACAAACAATCAATCTGACAGGGCAGTCTTTCTTTGAAACTTTGTGATCAGATACGATTAGATACTATTATAAAAATAAACCTTTAGAATGCAGTAAATCTGCGCTGGCTTGTGGTCTTTTTCCTTGTTTTTGTTATGCTGTTTTTGATTCCAGAAGTATTGGGTCAGGTGGTTGCTATCTGTCATATCTTGCTGGCATGTGCAGAACTTTTATTCTCTCATGGCAGAATAGGATTCTTGCAAGATTTATAATGTGTATTCAGCAGAGGTTTTTTGTTTAATCTTCAAGAGAATGATTTATTAGGTACAAACTGACCAAGCATATGTACGTACAGCAAACAATGTTACCAATTAGTTAATATCAAAGTCTTTGATCATTTTAGTTGCACAAAGTTGAACACATTGTGAGATATGAAGAAAGGCACAATTATTTTGTTCTGCTTTTTATAATTGCTATTTTAAGTTACCTTCTATTATGTTCAATTTTGCAGTAGTTTGATACTTGTTCTACAACTGCTCTAAATCTTTGTGCCTTCAACTCTTATAGAATATCATTTGTATAATAGCGCTGTATATCCAGTTTTAAGGGTTTCTGATTAGGTATTGCTGGTGGGCAGCTGAAGCTTTTTGAGCATGAAAAAACAAGAGGTTAGAATATGGCTATGAAAACAGCTACATTAGGCAATGTACAGTGGAATGTTCGGGGGCGGGGAAGCAGTGGATAGAAAATATGATTGGGTAAAGTAGATGGATATTCAATCTTTCCTTGCTGTTATTTATGAAGAGATAAAAGAAAATAACCCTCTATTCAGAAGGGTATGGATGACTATATTGATTTATTTGTTTTTAACTAGTAGCTCTTTCATGAATGTGCTGAACTAACAGCATTTTCCCGAAAGCCTCATGGATATCTAACCAACATGTGTTTATTTACCAGTGTTATTGTTGAGTTTGAACCTTCTTTATTTCCAGCTACATGAGTTGACCCTTTTAATTCAATAGTTTCTTCTCTTAGTGATGTTTAATCCAATTTATTCTCTGTTTTAGCCTTCCTATGAAAACAAACTTGAACAAAGAATGTTGGAGTTCACTTGTGACTATCATCTTGATATTCATTTTTAATGTACCTCATCTTGAAATGAGGGCAAGGGTACTAATTATACTCTTCTGTGTGCTTCCAGCTTCCTAAACGTGCCCGAATGTGACTTTGTTTTGTTTTTGAAGTGTAGTTAAATCCCAGCCTTGGTGAGTTCATGGCAAGTTTGCTGATGTCAGCAAAATTTAGTTAGAATTTCCACCACGATGTAGAATCTGGAATAAAGTGAATAAATATGATTCTGGATCTCAGCTAAGACTCATAATACAGATGATACCTTTGGATATGAGGAGTTATTGGATGGAATTATTAGCCTTTGGCTTAAAATAATAAACTCAAAAGAAGTTGATGAAGACCAGATATGTAGTCATAAGTAGGTGATGCAGAATAGCTTAAGTTCTGATTCTAACTGATTAACTTAAATATCCCTGGTAATTTTGAGATATGGAACAGCAAGGCTTTCCAAGTACTGCTTTAAACTGGTTCACAGTTTTGCAGTAGGTGTATTCTGAAAGCTTAGTTCTTAAACTTAGTTCAGTGAAATTGTCAAGTACTGCAACATATTTACTAGTTTGACAGACTTCTTTTTTTCTTTCAGGCAGCCAAACACAGCTTGTGTTTTTAAAGAGAACAGATTGTCGTGGTTCCTTCTCCTCAGTGTACAGAAACACAGGCATATTTGACAGCAGCAGAACAGCACATTAGGATGGAGGCACAAAGATAGCTCAGCAGAACACTCATAACTGCCTATTTACTGTTAGATTAATAAACAACAAGTAGGCATTTCTTTGAGAGCATGCTACTAAATTAATCCTTTTTATGTACTAATTAAAAATAATTAGGAAATAGTATCTTTGCAGTTTGGAGTTGAAACAATATGTACTTGACATGAATTTCATAGAAAAATCTATTAAGGTTACTTAGCTGAGGTAGGTAGACCACTTCTTAAAGAACCATAATTAATATGGATACAGAATATTACCAGTCTTGTTTAGCCACTCAAATTTTAAACAAAAGTCTGATAACTGAATAGAGAGATGACAGTATATACTTTATGTGCCACTGAAAGTTTTAACACTTCCTTTGTATTTTCACTGAAAACACATGAAAGAGTAGTGAGGAAGAAAGTAATATATTAAAGTAAACAAAAATTTAACTATCTTGATTATGTATGTGCAAAATAATCAGATTGTTCTTTGTGCTTGGAAATGCTTGACTGGGATCTGGCTGCTTTTTCTTTATCAAAATCTGCTGGTCAGCAGGAGGTAACATACATAAAGGTACAAGCTAAATGCATGACAGAAGCTGAACCTCAGAGCATATCAATGAGCCTTGTTGGTGTGTGGTGCTGAGTAAACATTGTCACTGGAGCAGTGTACAGATATATTTTACGTTATGAAAACATTTTGCAGGCATTCTAAGGAAACAGTGTACCTAGTCTGCTTGCAGTGTGGCTGTTTGTGATACAGAATTTGTCCATAGGAGGATTTAATTTGTTTGAAGATTTCTGTGTTACCTTTAAGAAGGTATGTTCCTGCTCAAAACCAGTTGTAGGCTCAATGCATTAGCATGTACTGTAGTTGTAGCATGAAATTTAGCCAAAATGTATTCCTGTCTGATTCACTGAACTAGGCTGAGGTGCTTAAACACTTTGCCTTCCAGTACAGCCGTATTTTTAGGGGTCACATCTGCAAAAACCTCTAATTTATTACTTGTAGTAACAAGGAAAACCTCTTTCAGTTTGATTAGGTGGTGTAGAGTTTGCCTTCTATATTAGATAATGTTTTTGAACAAGAATTGCTTATCTGTTCAGTTACTGTAGCTGCCAAAGCAACTCCCTGTTTGAGCTAGGTATGTTCAATACTAGATTGAGGACTTTGTATCATATGTGAGCAAATTTACTGCTTTTTATAAAGTCATTGAGGGTGTGTTTCTATGCTACTTGAATAAATGTGTACTTCTTGAATGAAGAAATCTTTAGAAGCCTCAAGGTTTATGTATCTTTTTTCATTAGAGACTTGGAAAACATGTATTAGAAAAAAAACATGTGTTAGAAAAAATTCCACTGAGAAGTTGTGATGAAGATAAAAACAATCCTTATTCTCTACAGAAAGTGTGACCAGGGTTATATAGATCACTGCAGGGTCATTCAAAATGGAATCTAGCTAAAGCTGTGAAGAGTTGTTGCAGAAGAGATGTGCTAGATGAAAGGGGATGCTCAAATTCATGTGTTGTGTGACCTCTTAAACTGGTCTGTCTTGGTTCTTGTAACTTTTCTCAGTCTATCCTAAGTAAATTGGGATCCAAAAGTCTCTGTTAATTCTCTTTTATCTAAACAGTAAAATTATCCAGCTAGATTCAAGACACTGTACAATTATCACTATCATTTAAATTACCATTTATTCAAATGCAGAATGCTTTTCAAAAATTGTGCTGGAAAGCATTCTCAATCTTCTGTCAAGAGTTTGGGATGTTTCTCCCATTGCTGGATTGCATAATCTATAACTTACGTACCTGACTCTTCGTGGTTAACTGGCTCACTAGTCACTGTGCTAAGGCTTCTTGAAGTACTAGAACTCCTCAGCTGGATTAACCTACCACACTTGTGGCCTGCATGGCTCAGAAGTGCATTTGACTGTCAGCTTTAGACTTGGCTTGTGACTTGCTACAGAAGCTTTGAGAGAAGGTTTTCTTCTGGTGTTATGGGGGATAGATGGAAGCTGTTCAATTCAAACTGGGAGAAGAACAATGAAACTGAGGCTGCTTTATAAGTGGGTTCTACTAGGCAGCCTTGAAACACTGGAGATGGTGGACTAGTTATGAGATTAATTAGATGATCTCCCTTGCTTTCATGGGAAATAAAGGGTGCAAATAGACTCATTAAAACAACACAATATAATCAGTAATGTGTTTCACTGTAGACATTTTTCTGCTGCCTTCAGCATGCTTCTCTAAAGTAGTTGGCAAGTAATAATTTGTCTAATAAGTAGACAAAGGAAAGTCTTTTAGTTCATTTACAAAAAGTCTTCGTTAATCTGTTAAAACTAGTGATGTGGCCTACTTCATGGTTAGGTTTGGAATATTTTTCAATTTGTCTGGCTATTATGCACTTCTAGTTTTGAAAAGGAAATATGGGATCTAAAAACTAGTGTTGTTACTATGGGAACAATAACTTGGTGCACTTGAATGGAAGCTAATTGTTGCTGTCTGAGTTTGCAGCACCTGGATCCTTGCCCAGATACTAAACCCGTATGTAGCCAGTCTGGAGCAGAGGGAGGCCAGAAACTTTGAGAATGGGATATAAGTATAATCAGTAACACCTAAGCCTTTTTGAAAAACTCTTACATCCTTATGTAAAATGCTTCTGCGTTTATTGTCATAGGTTACTAATACAAGCAGGGCTTTAGTACCTCAGCTGAATGATTTCTCAGTTTGAAACAACCTGTTTTGGAATTTTTCAGTATTTTCAGGGATGTAATGAAGAGCCTTACAGAAAAAGCTTTCTCTTTCAACAGAGGAAGGAAGTAAATGTGTTAAATGAAGAGCTGTTTGAAAGAAATACCTGACCCTGAAGGCTGGCAAACATGGTTTCAATAGTGAACAAACACAAAACTGCACTAAGAGGAATGCTGTGAGATCACTGTAGTCTGAAGTAGCAGGCTAGTGTAACTACTTAAGCACCTCTAAGCCTTAAATACCTGACAGTGTCATCTCTGAGCATGTCTTGTTTTTGTTAGACGTTACTGTGATGAATCTTGAAAAATCATAATCATCAGGTGCAGCTACCACAGACTGTATAATATTGCCCAATCAACACAGTATTCAGCTACCATCTAGTGGGGACTTGAGATAGTGTTCTGAAAATTCAGACAAGTAAACCCTTCAGAGTAATTAGTACTTGTACAGGTGTTGCACTGTGGGGAACTGCTGAGATTTGTCTGTAGTCCTTATAAGACCATTTTGGCTTTTAAGACCTACCTGAATTAAAAGGAGGAAGCATTACTAAAGTGGATGAAGCATACAAATGGTGAAATGCAGAATCATAGAACCGTATTTTGGAGTTTTTCTTATAAAACCAAAAGCTACTCGTTTCCCTTTAGAGTCTGAATGCCTCCATCTTCCCCTCTTATGTTTTCAAAACTGGTATGCTGGGGTAAGTCAGTCCAGCAGACCCAAATTCTGAAGGCTCCGCTTGAGATTGTGTGGACCTCAGTCTGACAAACTTTTTTGCTGCTGTTGTTTTGCATTTCTTAAGTCTGAGATTCAAGCTGATATTTTGAGGGTTTGGCCATATGGTCTTCTCTTGCTTCTGGGAGAATAATATTTTAGCAGCTTTCTCTTGGGTCTAGTAATAACAAAAGCATTTTATGAGTAAAACTGAGAAATCACGAGTTGTTGCACAGTGCTAAAACAAGAAAATCAAGAGAAAAAACAAAAAAATCACCTCCTTAGTGATGGGCTTAGTACTCATTCAGCTACTGTTACTTCACAGCTGTGTTGAAATGGAAGCTGAATTTATCAACAGAAAAGACATGCCAATAGCCCAGGTTTACTTTGGTAGAAGAGTTGAAATGGTTAACATGAAACAGTAATTTCATATCTTCAAAGACCAGATTGGGTTCTATAAGTGAATTGATCAAACAAATTGTCCCTCAAGGATGGGTCAAGGAGTTCTAATAAAACTTACATTGGAACTTGAAAGATTTGGACTCAAAGCCATTGAAATAGGAACAAAACTATGGAGTTCATTTAAAACAACTGGTGATTATATGGTAGTATTGATTATGATTCTGAAGATGTTTACAAGATTGTACAGACTTGCTAATTTGACAACATGGATTTTCCCTGTATCCAGATACTGTTTCTTACTCCTGAGCTTTAGGATGTTTAAAAGTTAAGATAAAGTGGACTTCTTTGGGTAAGGCAATTGTGAGTTACTCTCTTAGGAAAAAATACTAATGAAGAACAGTTTCCTAGTCCAAAAACTTGCCTTCTGTGGACTGCAATGAACCATGGTTCATTTATTAGTGCTTGAGTGTCAGGATCAGTGTGTTGTCACAGAAACCAAACATACTTGCTCTTGAAAATACAATAGGGAAGGCTACTTAGCTTGGAGTTCCTTTCCCTGTTCTTCATTTCTGCAATGCAGGGAGCCTCCTATAGGCATCTGAAAAAAAAAAAAAATAAATCTTTTTGTTGACTGCCAACATGGACTGTAATACCAGTAAGAGCACAAGAGCTGTAGGATCTGTCCAGAAGCCTGGAGAAGAGCCTGAGGAAGAAGAAAAAAAATGAAGACCCTGGCACAGAAACAACTGCTGATGCTCTAAAGGACAGCACATGTGACAGAACAAGATGAAATTGGATATTGATGTGCTCCAAATACACACTGTAACTATGAAGTAAGCAACTTGTTTATTGGCATTTTGTGCTTGAAAGGATTGATCTTCGTGTTACTGACACTGTGGAGCTAAAGGCAAGCTTTGTTATTGGATCTTAATGAAATCTGCGTTTACAGACACTGGTGTGAAATTGCCATCTCAGCTGATGAATTCACAGCAAAAATACTCAAGGAAACCTATGTATGTTGCATGAGAAGCCTTACCACCAACACAGCCTCCTGGAAACTTGTGCTGAACCCAAAACCATCTCACAGAAGTCAATGAAGCCCTAAATCTCAGACATTAATTGGTTTTTAAAACAAACCTTAAACCATACATGTATGTATCTGTTTTAATTCTCTGACTCTGAAACAGTTTCTATTGCAATGACTTTTCAGTATAAATAGCAGTTGTGTATTTGTTGTGTAGTCTGAAGGTGTTACTTAAGAACCATCTTGCACAAGTCTAGTATTTAAAAACTGAACTACATATTAAGTTCTGTCTATTCCTAACTGTAGAAAGTTAAATTCGTATTTACTATATAACTCCCGTTTATCTGATCATAATGAGCTCTATTGCAGCAGTTTAAAAATCCTAATTATAATCTGTCTTGATTCCTCTTGGTGCAAAGACTTGCAACTATCCCTTTACAGTTTTGTGGTTAAAGACATAACTGAAGTAAATTAGTGTTCTGACAAGGCCTGTACCATTTTGTTTTAGGTCGGAGGGGCTCTGGCTCAAATTTACCTGTTAGGTATTTAGTTCTTCATCCAAGTGACTGGAGCCACCCTAGCTGTTTGAAGCTGTGTGCAGCCTGTCTGAGAACTGCAAGTGGCCGCTATTGTCAGAGCTGCCTGTTGCTGCTGCTGAGATACACGGCCTGTATACGTTCCTGGTCTTGTATGAACGTGATTGTAAGTTCTTAGTGGTAGCTTGGGACTTGAGGTGTTCATATTTGGTTGTGTAAAAACCCCTTGGTGTGCTTCTCTTCCTCTGGAAACCCAGTGCAGGATTTCCTGGTGCATTTACAGCTCCACTCCTTTATGGGAGGAGAAAGTTTTGCAGTTCTAGGAAAAATTGGACTGCTTGGAGTTTTGACTACCAGTTTAGTTCCTGCACTTTATAGCTGGCAGTTCTAACATGAATTTTTAAAATAGCACTTGATTCTCAAGTACTTAAAACATTGAATAGTGATTTAGTCCTTCTTGATACAGAATTGAAGCTACAGAACTTACTAGTAGTTTATAGTATATTTATACTAAAGAAAATGTATCATTCTAAGCAAATTATTTTTTTGCTGATACTTTTTTGTATTCTGGGTTAATTAGGTGATGGTTTAAGGCTTTAAGTTAGTGGTACTGAATGTCCTGTAGTTTCTGTTATTGTGCTCAAGCCTCTTGTTCCTTCTGTTTTCACTAAAATAATCTGATAATCCTATGAGCTTCTTTTGGGATTCCTTTAATTCAAACTTCTGCTATTTTCAACAAAATCTTCCTTCACTTAAAGATTATCTAGTATTCCATCTTACTACATTCTCTGTTACATCTTTCTTTCTGGCCCAGCTAATCTGTGCCCATCTTCAGAGCTTGGTGGGGTTGAGGTAAGATTGTGGTAATAGTTTAAGAAGATGCTGCTGAAGAGGGAGATGGAGCTAGAGAACTGTTTTTAAATGTCTCTGCTGGATCCACATGCAGCAGTAGTGTTGTGGAGCCCCAGGCAGGCCTAGTGTGCTGGTTATTTTTGCTAGTAATGTGTAGCAGGCTGTGCATTGTACCAGGATGCATCCAGACAGCACAGGAAAGGAAAACTATGTGGTAGGCACAGTTTCTTGAATCTTAGAGTCTGGCATGAGGGTACTCAACTTGCAAACATCAGAGCTTTTTTTGAGTGTTTCATGGGCTTTTTTTGTGCCTTTTTTTTTTTTAAAACTTCTGTGCAATTGCTTGGGAGGAAAACTAATTGATGTATTATGTTTTATTCAAAGGAAGAGAGGAAATTGTGGCAACTGTTGCCTGTGCAAAAGTTGCTACATAACTATTGAGTAACTTAAATATTTCAGAGTCCTAGTAGTGCCTACTCTTTAAAGCAAACAACCCCACCTCCCCCCCAAAACAAAGCAACACCTCTTGACATGTATTTTTCTTTTTGCTCATCATGCAACCATCCTTAATGGAATGCTCCAGGGAGCTGGAGAGGATTATGCTGGTGGAATTGTGGAAATACTGTAGGGTACTGGTTTTGTGACTTTATCAAATTTAATGAGAATCTTGTTTGTACCTTTCTCCAGAAATGGCTTATGATAATCACTAATGTTTATCAAGCATTCTAGTTAAAGGTAATTTCTTGAGATTGTGGGTCTGCATGTATAAAATTATATATAGATAAATGAAATCTTGCCTTTTGATGACAAAGGTCTTTATTCCATAGAAAAATTAAATGCCACTTTACTGGAAAGTGCTGAGATTTCATATATGTGCTATGTATCTTATTCTCAACATTAGCAAAAATGGGGAGTGGCAGAGGTAAATCAGTAGTCTGAACTGGAACTGGTGGCAAGATCTGTGTGCTAGGCTTGTTTGGAATTAAGTTCTTCCCATCTGCAATTAAAAATGCTTTAACTGAAATCACAAGGAAGTTGGGTCAGATGAAGTGAAATCTTATGTTCATATCCTTCTCCTCCTCTCTCAGCTGTAGGACACTTAAAGCATATAAAAATACTGGTGAAATCTATTAAATTTCCTAGAGAAATACTAAATCACCGAAGCAAAGGAGTTGAGCTACTGTCTAAGAAAATCTCTGCAGGCCAAGCCCACTGGAGGGCAATGTTGGAAAAGGAATTGCAGGACTGAAAGCTGTGTTAGGCAATGTGGGCTCACAACCTTTGCTGAGGTCCTGTAGGCAAGAACGCAGGACGCTCGCCTTAAAAACGTGTAACATTTCTGATTGGTAGATTTAACTGTAAAGGCTTTGATCTAATCTTTTGTCATTGTTCTGCATTGAATGCTTGACGTCTTTTACCCAGTGCTTGTTCTGAAAGAGTTTCTTTTGCCATTGTTGCTGCTGTGCCAGCAGTGCCCATTGGTGACATTTGGGCATCTATCAAGTATGATGCCAAAAGGGTACAAATTACTTCTAAAATTAAAGTTAAGTGGTAGTGAAAGATAAGGTCAGTGGCTCAATGGAGAATCCTGTTGGGAAACCTTTGAGGAAATACCTGCTGCCTCTAAACTACAGTTACTTTAAACTTACCATTTTTCTTTGTTCTTCAGTGGCTGAAAAAACATACTTTTGATTTACAGAAATGTGATGGTGGCACTCTGGGGAGAGTTCAAAATAGTGCTGGAGATGGAAGACTTTGGTTATAATCAATGTTTTGAACTGCTGTATACTTCTCAAATGTGAGAAGAAAATATTCTTTACATACAGTTAAAAATTATAATGAGCTTAGGCTTGCTGTCTTTAGGTGATGATTGTTAACAAATTATAAGCAAATAACTTTGGGTCTACAATTGAAAATAGTAGAATTAAAATCTATTCTAATTAAAATGTATTTCAATCTCTTACAGTGCAGTAAGAAAAGTAATTACTTTTCAATGTACAGAAGTATGGTGGATGACAGCATTAAGAAGGTGAATTCTTCAAGTGAAATAGTTAGATGAGAGGAAAATTAATTGTTTTATTTATGAGTTATGCATGTAGCTCTAGAATACTCTAAACATAATGAATGCTTGAAAGTAGACTTTCTGACTGAAAGCTATTTCCTGTATTTATCATGCAGTTCTGCAGTTATTAGAAGTGATCTCAGATTAAAAAGAGTATATGTTTCATCTGCAAAGTAGATGTAAAAACTTAGTTAAAGGCTGTCATAATAAATGTTACTTTCTCACATCCTTGATCCTTTGATCCATTTAGCTTCTGTCAAGACCAAATTGCTGCTTTCTGATGAATTTATCCTAGATTATCTACCAAAAATGTCTTAGATACTATAAATACTTGATGTTTATGTGGTTAAATTCCTAGGCCCTGTCATGATGGGAATTTGTTTTTCTAAACAAATCCTTCAAGAGAAGCTTATATAAGACTGAGTACTATGTCTCAGCTGCACATATGCTCTTCATTAAGACTGTGCTTTAGCATCTTAACTCCTGAGTCCTCGCATCATTTTTGTCTCTGTAGCTATCTACTGGTTCCTGATCTGTTATGGAGTCAGCTTCATATGAACTGGCCCTGGTTCACTTTAAACTTTCAAGAGCTTCTGTTGACTCTCCCTCATTATCTGTCAGACACCTTCTTACTGAATGTATATCTGAAGAATGTAATTTCTTGGTTTGCAAATCTTTCACTTTGATTTGTTCCAGGATGGCTGCTGTCTACAGTGCTCACATCAGATCCCATCTGGATAGGCTTAAATAATGATTATCTGGTAGAACTGATGTTAGGAGTGAGCATTATTTGCCGGTTTAATTTTAATATTTTTGCTAAAGCTGCCTTTGTGTTATGAAGTATTTGTTTTGGTAAGAGATTGCTTTTGGGATGGCGGTGACTTGAAGATCTATAGTTTATACCTAGGACTCTGGTGTCTAAAATGCAAGAGCAATCTTTACTGCTCTGAAAAGTTTTGTAAGATCACAGGAATTTACCACTTCCAGTTTCAATAGCAGTTAGTGATGTGTGATTAGTCACTGAGGATGCTGAACATGATGTCCTCTGTCTTGGCTTCTCATTCAGGAAATGAGAACTTTTCTAAGGAAAATTGCTCCTCTGTCTCTTTCAGACCACTCTTAATAATCAATGAGCTTATGTCCACAGATATTAAAATGTTAAACATTTATTTTCTTTTTTTTTTTATCAAGTACCAGTGTTTGCACATATGGGTGCCAGCTTGGTTAGCCACCTGTGCTCAGTAATGTCAGACCTCTGGAACTCAAAGGATTTGAGGCCGAACTTCTGTCCTTAGTTTCTCCAAGGTTATAACAATGTTTATGCCTATCCTTGTACATGATTTATTGTATATCATATGTTTTCATTCTTCTTGCAAGCAAAAAATCTGTACCTGATTTTCCTGGACCCCACAGTGAGTCTGATGAGCACATGTTGAGAATAGTTGTCATTGCTCCTTAACTGTTATCAATTGACAGACAATAATACTGAAGTGAAATTTAATTGCTCTGTTCAAACTATGTTAGAAGATTTTGGTAGATAACGGTACTTGGCATTACTGCAAGTTGAATTTCGTTACTAATAACTGTCAAAAGTCTCTAACAGCCTTGAAGTGACATTGACTAACAGTAATAGTAAACAATTTGTACAACTGGAGAAGTCCAAGAGAAATACTTGCTTAAAAATTAATTTCATGCTTGCTGTCTCTTTAAAAAAGTTGAGTTTTCCATTCAACAGAAAGGAAGCTTAAAAGGAGTTTTTAGGGAGTAGTTTTGAGTTCTGCAAATCTAATCAAGTGGAAGCTAATCATCAATTGGAGAAAAGTAATATTGGAAAATCATTTCTATGCGAACAGAAATTATTATAATTCAAAAAAGGTGAAAATGAAACCATACTTTCCCAGAAGATCAATGTAAGACACTTTATTAGAAAAGAAAATAACTTTTTAATTTTAGATGCAGTAAGGAAAAATACTACTTCAGTTTCATTGAAATTGATTGGTGCACCTGCAGAGAAAAGCAGCTTTATCATCTCATTATCAGTCAATTAATATTCAGGTTTAAATGTGAATACTGCTGCAGTTAACTGTAAATGAATGATTTTATTGAAGTCTTAATAGATGAGGAAAAGTAGTCTTCTGCTGTGTTAAATGAGGTCATGGGAGAAAAAATAAAAATGAGTAATTCTGTTAGGGATTTAAAAATCTTTGCAGTGTTTCCAGAGCTTTAAATGAATAGTTTTTTGAAGCAAACTTTCATTTCGATCATATTGAAGTTTGCTTATAAGGTATGCTAACTGCTTATGTTTAGACTTTCTAGTATTTCGAAGTGTAGAAAGACTTTTCTGAAAGTCGAGAGAAGAGATTTTGCATACAAAAATGAGTGCATTTTCTAAGTGTTTTATCAGACTCCAATATTCAAGTTCAGCTTGGACAATTCCACTTTCTCATTCAACATATGCCTTCTCAGAATTCTCCTGCAATAGTTGGGAGGGATGTCTGAAAGGGAAGGAAGAATGGGAATAAGAAACCTTTCTTACAACAGAAGTCAACTTTAACTATAAAGAGAGAAGGCCACAGGTTGCTGCAGTTACTCCTAGAAAGGTGTCAAGGTATCCAAAGACAGAAGTGAGCTGATCCCAGCTAAGGCTTGCAGGTCCTGTCATGCAGTTACCTTCTTGGACTGGGCCATTAATCAGGCCTGAAGTTAGTGCTTTGCATGGGATTGAAGTGTGATAAGATGGCTTTTATTTTCCCCAACCCCCCCCCAAAAAGGGGGTTAAGTGCATTGTAAGGCTTTAAAATGGACACACACAAAAAAAGCTGTTAGAAAGCAGTTGAGGTTGAAGTTTAAGGTGAATCCAATTCTTGAATTGGATTTTATTTTGTAGACTAGTGTATCGTGCCTCTAGGATACTAAAAACTCTGTATATGTAGAACAAAAAGTATTACCAATAGAAATATTGGAGTTGCTTTAAATTTCAGTAACTTTTGCAATACACAGAAGTTAAATTTCATAAATATGTAGCCAAGGAAGAAAAATTTTGTTTTGACTGTAAAACTGCGTGAACACTCAACTTTCTTAAGTTGTAGTGATCTCTGTTCATTTAAACTTCTCACAAAAAGAACCCAACCAAAACAGTGGTCTGTAGCGATTTGCCTCATCTGGGTAACTGCCAGATGAGGGGTGAATGGGTACCTGCTTTTCAGTTGTGTGTGTCTTCTGTTTGTTTTTGCTTTTTTTTGTTAAATAATAACAGTTAAAATAAAATAGCTTCCAAACCAAACTCAGGATGAATGGTAAATTTTGTATTATTTGATAATAATCAAAGGAAAAGCAGTCAGTGAACAGGTGGCTCATATGATAATTGTAAGTTAACTTGCAATGCCTCTAAACAGAAATCTATTCTAAAGCCCCACATATTTTCTTTTCATTTGGAAAATGTAGAACCATTTTACAGCTTTTCAAATTTCCTAAGTATTCCTTTATGTTTTGTTTCCTGAGAAGAAAATGTTCTGTTGGAGACTTGCCAGTTATCTCCATGTTTTATAGGGTTTTCTTCCTCACTTCCCCTTTGATTTAAAGTTGGTCTGACTGTGAGTGTGTGGTGTGAGGCTGTGCAGGGGCTTCAGTCCCAGCTCAGGTGGTGGGAGTGAGATTGCCAGTGGCTCTTGGGTGGTCAGACAGGGAAGTTTCCTTAACACTGGCCCAGTATTTCAGGTGGCTGGTGAGCTGGAAAGCCTGCACAGATACTGGCTTTGGGAAGTTGTCACAGAACTTCGTACATCATTCCTGGAGAACAAAACATCCTGACCATATGCTCAAAACCCCTGGTTTGGCATTTCATTTATAGAAGGGACTTAGAACTGTTTCAGCTGACCAAAAAGAATTTACAAGGGAAGACTTTTGTGACCCTATAACAACTTATTGACTTAAGGGGAATATGTTTGAGTGTATGAGCTCTTTAGCAATTATAAGTTTACAATTTATAAGTTTATAACTACCTGTTTGTTTCTCTTCAGTGTTCTTATATTTCAGAAATATGTATCTTTTTATTCAAGTATCAGTTCGACTGTCCATTATTTGAGCAGGTACCTGATATGTGCCAAGCAGCATACACTGGAGTTAATTACATTTCTTGAATATGAGAAATGTTAAAAATTGAAGAGAAGGCAAGTTGCCCATTGATATGTGATAATTCACAAATATAGAACTGTAGATGTAAATTTGGTAGAACTAAAATGTATAGTAGAAGAATGAATAGAAAGCTGGTTCAATGTCTGCTTTAATCATTAGCAAACTTTTCCCCATGATGCTTAATTATCTCATTTGTCTAATCTAGTGAGGCATAAGACACTAACTGCTGCAAAAGGACCAAACAATCATTAGTAGCCTACCCCTATGGATAGGATAGGTGAAGTAAGAGTAAATTCATTACAGTCTTTCCTAGAGATGACTTCTGTAGGCATCTGCTTAAGGAGACTATTACTGCAGCGTCTTTCTTTTTAAATTGCTATAGCAAATCCAGTTATTGATCTGAAGTTCCTCACACTCCATAGCTCTATTGAATGTTCATCAGAGGGAAGTAAATCTTCTGTAAAACATTTATCATACTCTTTTCTTCCTTCCAAGCCAAGGCTTCATTTTCCCTGTACTGCATTTGGTCTGACTTTTGATACCTGAATTTGCTGCATGGGACAAAACCAAAGCATCTTATAGCTGAGTTACTTGTGTACAGAATGCTTATGCTTTTCTTCCAATTTCCTTTTTGTCCCATGTGACTTAATGTTATGTGGTTAGACCAAGTGACTGTCTGTCAAATATTCAAAGTTACTTCACAATTGGGAATGTAAGCTAAATAGGGTATTCTGTACAAGGCTGTTATTCTTTTACATAAGATTGTATATTGAAATATCAGAATTAAATGTTATTGTCCAATCATATGTAGGTTTGTTTGAGTCTATACGTTTCTTTGTCTGTTCTGTTCTATGTTTTATCAGTTCTAAATTCCTCTCCCTTAGGAATATAAGAGTTTAATCATGTCATTATGTGGAATCTGACAAAAACAAGGGAGGAAGACAAAATTGTGTTTATTTGTATACTAATTAAAAACCCTCTCTTTAATGTAGCAGCAGTGAAAGAGAGGTTGTTTGGACTTGTTGGATTGCGGAGTTCTTCAGGTTTATATTTTCACTTAAATGCAAAGAAAATATCCTTGTCATTATATTACTGAGCGTGTATTTGCAATTCATAGTGGTGTTCCAATAATTTCCCAACTGTTACCTGAAGAATTAAGTAAATAGTCAATAGTTTCTCTTGACAGCAGGAACTTGGGGACCTAACAGCCAATTAAATGTCACAATCAAGTAAATTAGGCAATGCCAACTTTTCCCTTTTTAAGCATTATCAGTGTCTTTCATTGGGGGAGGGGAAACCGAAATCACCAAGACTTTGAAAAAAAGCTTAATACTATAGAAACTGCAGCAATTTCTCACTTTTCCTTCTATGGTAGTGTTCCAGATTTATTTTTGGGGGGGGGGGGGGAAGGCAGAGTTATTTCTATTATTACCCACTTTCAGATGCTGAGCAACTTTTCCTGTATTCATGCCCTGAAAATGTAATACAGGCAGCCAGTCAGTGTAACAGGCCACTGAATCACTGAATCGATTAGTACCACATCCATCGAGTTCAGTATTTACCTGAGCCTTCTGTTCAGGCTGTTATGTAGCAAGCTAAGAGTTAGGCAGTGCCTGGTAGCATTGTTTGTTCAGTGTTGTCAGAAAATCCTTTGATCTAGTGATCTTTGATCCATAATCATATATGGATTAAAGCTGTGAATGTAAAACTCTATTAGCCCTCTTTCAAGTATTCTGAAATACCTCACTGCCCTCTGTCCTGTTCCAGGCTGCCCCTTTCAGTTCTTACTGTTGTCTTGAGTCAAACACTGGTCTTTCAGACCACTTACATAAAAATACCATTTTAGACGTGCTGGTTGACAGTCTGTTGTGACACATCATGTCAGAGTCCATAAGCTACATCATGCTCTGTTATGTCGTGTTAGATTTGCCAAAATTCAATGTAGGGTGTTCAAGGAAAAAAAACCAAAAAGGTGCAATGTTATAAAAGTAAGAGAAGAGAATTCAGTGGTACAGAATATCTTCTCTCCTGTTTATAACCAGTTTGGTAAGCACAGCCTAGAGAAAGGCCATGTGCATGTTCTCCTCTGGAGTTCTGTATTAAATGGTGTGCACGGACAGTGCTTCTGCTGCAGAATCGAGCTGTAGTGAATATTGCAGCTGGGCACTGAACTACTGCTAGTCAGAGATTTTCCTAGCTTTTCTATGGATTTTTTACTGAAAAACTCTTGCAGTTGACACTATGACAATTAAATCGGTGTGCAGAGTGTGTCACTATTCCTGGTCATATTTTCAGAAGTATAAAACTGGTGGAAAGAACTAACTGAAGTCTTAGTTTCAGGTACTGGTTCACAAAATTGTCTTGAGCTTTTATAAAAAAAAGCAAAGGTTCAGTTTTAAAATCTTGCTTCTGTGTATAAAATGTTTTATGTTTAATATATAGAATATATACCATACAAATGCATAAGTTATGTGTGAATATATGAAGATTGCCTCTTTATTGATCCTCTTAAGTAGGAAGAAGGGCAGGATGAGGAATAATACCGGAAGCACCATCTCTTCTTTGTTCAATTTATCTCATTTAAAATAAATGGCTGATAGAGGGTAGATGGTAGGTATTGAATAGTGATGATAAACATGTCTGAGTGAGTGTTAGCATGAACCAGAACAATTAAATACAAATCACCAGACGTCTGGGACTTGTGGATGACTTTGATAAAGGGAAACAAGATAAAAATTCAGTTCCCCCCTCTACTTGAACATTGTGTATTGTGTTGATGCTTCAGGTGGGCTGCAAAAATTATTAATTTAAAGACTTCAGGAGAAGAACAAGAGAAATTCATATACTCAGTATATGAAAGTTGAAATACAATTTTGGAGAAAAGCTTGAAAAGATTGTCACTTGAAGTTGTGTTTAATCAACTTTGACTTCTCATAATCTCAGGATCTAAGTTGTATTTAACTATTTGCTCTAGGTATTTGCTTTTTATGGCTATTGAGCTTCTTTCTCTTCTGCCTTCTTTTCTCTTATCTCTTCAGATTCTGCTGTTTTTCTGTTCTCACCTTATACAAATATGTGTTCTGATAATCCACATCCTTATATTGAGCCCTTGAGCTGCTATAGATACAACAAAGTAATTGCTACTTGCATTGTGCAAGAACTAAAGCCTATTTCTGCCTCCTAAATGCTTTTCCTTGTTTTCCTTTTTAAATTTTTTTTTAATTCAATGGGATAATCTAAACTTTGGTTTTATTTTTAAGTTGGTCCCAATTTTCCCTGTTCTTTCCTAGTTAAGTAGATAGATTCTGTTCCTCTCAGCTGCAATAAGATGTAGAAAAAAAGACACTGTTAATGTCATCTAGGATTCCCAATTCCCTTGTTTCTTCTTCTTTTCAGTAACTTTTATATTGCAGATGATATATGTATTTCTATTAGATTACTAAGGAAGAAGATACTGTCATAAATTTAGTGTTTTTGTTGTTCATTTAGTCTGCTTTTAAACAGCTTAAAACTTGCAGTTCACTCTCCCCATAGCTCCATGTAAGTGTCTGAGAAGAGCAGGCCCCAGAATTCACATTTTTCATGTGAATAGCTCAGAAACGAGTTCAGCTTAAAAAACATGGTCATACTCCTAGTTCATGACAATTCATTGAAAGTTTTTACCTTTAAAATGCTTCCTATTTGTTACTTTGAAGAAAATGCTTGTGTGGGAATTAATCAGTGCTAGCCCAATGAATGTAAGCAATGAGTATGAAGTATAGTCTAGCAATACTTCACTGCTACTTTCTCATTTCATGTGAACTGCAGTGGAAAGAAAGTGAAGGGTATCTGCTTTATTCCTTAGTTTAACTGAATGTTTTGGTGTGAAAATGATGCTGTTTTGTTACTCTAGAGAGTGAACAAATGTAACTAACCAGGTGTTCTTCTGGTATGTGTGCATACATTTGCATGTGAGTACTTGTGCTGAAGTATGAACAAAATACAATATTTATTTCCTGCTTGAAAAGAACAGTTGGTAAATCTTGGCAACTGTCAGTGAATAAAATAACAAAAGAGGTAGTGACTTGCATCCTCCAGATATAGGGCAATATTGATGTCTACAGCAGTGATGCAACAGATCAGCTGCTTGCAGTTACATCTGGCACCAGGATATGACAGGGATCCCAAACAAGGTTTGTTGTTATTGCTTTTGCTGTTCTGTGTTAGATGTTTAGAAGGCTGCAGCACCTCTCCTTTGCAGACAGGCTGAGGAAGTTCCAGTATCTGAAAGGGTTACAAGAGAGCTGGAGAGAAACTTCTCACAAGGGCGTGTAGTGCTAGGGCAAGGAGAGATGGTCTAAAACTGAAAGAATAGGTTGAGGTTGGGTACTGGGGAGAAATTCTTCCCTGAGGGTAGTGAAGCACTGGAACACGTTGCCCAGAGAAGCTGTGGCTGCCACATCCCTCATAGTGTTCAAGGCCAGGTTGGATGGAATGTGATTTTGTACATGATCTGGTTTTTGCCTATATTAAGGTTTTGGAAGAGAACTTACTTGCCTTGTGGCATTTCTGAGAGTTGTGTGACAGATTCATGCTATATTTTTCACTGGTATTAATGTTACAGATTTATCAACTATGTAAGGTATCTGTTTATTATCTTCATGTCTGAAAACAAGGTATTTAAATGATGTGACTGAAATACACTTAAACTAAAGGTGACTGTAGCTAAATGGCATTAACATTAGACTCCATTTAAATAATATGAAAACAATGCTATTTTATAGGAACTGCTGTTATTGCTGTAAGGATATAATGAATTTGCGTTTATGTCGAGGAAGAAAGATTTCAATGCTGTATGGTTTGTGAACCTAAGTAATCCTGGCTCTGATCTTTACTTTTGATAGTAATATAAAATTAATCTTAACAGTTGAGTTAATTTGAAAGAAAAATTACATCAAACCCGGAAATAAGCCTAATGAAATCCATTAAGTAAGTTAATGATTACATAATTATATTCATTTAAATTCAGGAATGGATCACTCCAAAATTAATTTTTGCTGTCTTTCTATGCTTGAAATCTATTTATTTTTGAGGTGAGGGATCACTTTCATTTGATTGGCGTTTTGCCTTGTTATGTTTTGGAGTCAACTTTATATGACTGTTATTATCACTGTAAGGGAAAGTCTGTTCAGTGGGGAGATGGCTTAATAGACTTTGCAATGCTGGCCCAACCACAAATAGAATGAACCAAAATGTATGGATAGAAGGCTTTAAAGTGCTTGTACTGAAATAAATGAGGACAGACTTTTGGCTGATCTCCAGCTGTTAAGCATACAGATTGTTTTCTGTATATGTAATATCAGGCATAATCCTGTGACTCATACTTGGATTATAATTCTGTTTCCATTCTGTACTTTTGTCATTAGTACTGTTTCTACTCCTTGACTAAACTGAGATGGGAGGAGTGTCTTTAAAGTTTCTTTATTTGTAGAGGTTTTTGTAGTGTTATACAATTAGTACAAGTGTTGTAGTGTTACTACAACACCAGAAGGACTCAAAGATAGAAGTCTGTAACGTGGTTCCTTTACCACTCCACTTGTAGTTCACATTGCAATGCCAAAACAATTTTGGGTCACCTGTGTGGAGTGTGCAACTTGTGTTGCCATTTTGATTAATTATAATGGTCGTTAACAGTTCTTAAATTACTTTGTAATCTTATAATCAACTAATTATAATGTCTCTTCAATTATCAGATGTAGTCACAGTGACAAGTAGACTTAATTGGAGAGTTAATGCCATTCTAATGCAGGTCTGTGTGAAGCATGTTGTGGTAGTATCACAGTTCTGCATTTGGATGATGACAGAAAAGACAAAATAGCTTCTACTTTTAGTGGTCCTAAAGAGGTAGTTTAGTATAGGAAATCAGAGCACCATATAAGGCTAACGGTTGGCCAAATTTTTTCGTAATCTTAAGATTGGTTTAGGCAACTTAATGGTTTCTGATTTGGCTGTAGGAATTGTCAGTGTTTTTATTATTCCCTTTTACTTGAGCAAGTATCAAATTTTTGGTTTTGCATAGTGGATAACTTGCATTATAAAACAGCATAAAAGCACTTACTGTAGGGGGAGAAGCAGCTAACTGCTTACTGGGGATTTTGCCCCCCCACCCTGTAGTAGACAGCTCATGTGGAGACCTAACGAGGAACTTCAAATCTGTGAGTTAGTGACTTAACTAAAGGTCAAGTAACTTGGACAGAAAGAGCACTCTGTGCTGGAGGGGAGCAGACCAAGTTCAGAAACAGGTTTGTTAGTGATCAAAGAGGAAGTGCAGCAAAATGTGAATATTGAAATTTAAGCACTGAAGGCTCTGGGCTTCTCCAGTCTTCACATTGAATGTACAGGTTTTTCTTAAGTAGCAGATACACTCATTTTGTTTTAATACCTCACAAAACTATGTTTGCATCATGTTGTGCTCTGTGTAACAGTTCTAAAATAAGATGCTACATGGCTCTCAGCATTTCTTCAGCAACTGCGGTTATGCATATGCACAGGTAAAACTGTTTCACACCTGTATGGAAAAATACATTTCTTTGTAAAGAACGGTTCAGAGACTTGTTTGCTACATAAAAAGTTTTGGTAGTGTTCCTTTTTGTGGAACTAAAAATGGAACAAACAGAATGTAAGTCATAAAAGAATAGTAGCTTCATGTTGAGAGAAATCAAACTTGCACACGGATTTGCCATTTTAGAAGACTGGTCAGCTACAAAAGGAGAGACTGAAGCAAACAGCCTTGCCTTATAAAAAAAGAAACAAATGTGGAATGTCAGCAAATGTCCTTTTCTGTAGTTTGGAACATTGCTAAAATTGGCCTAATGCCAGAATAAAAAAGTGCTAGAACTTTGAGTGTGTCTGAGCTGTTAAATTGGATGTACTGTGGTTATTAATAGAATCTAGAGGATGTAAGTAATGAATTTAATATTGATTGAAATACCGCCGTCTCAGAATCATGCCTTGAGTAACTAGTGTCTTTGAAACTAGTCTGATTTTTATCAAATTGTACATTTGAATGTTTCCTTGAAATGTTCTTTCAAATCAGTATAAATTATTGCATGTAGTTTGTATGCCTTGATCTTTGGCTTCTATGACAACAGGATACAGACAAATATATTTCCATAACAATTGTAGACAATGTTTAGTATCACTGCTACTTTCTGTTAGTGCTGCTTGCTGCAAGAAGAAAATAGCATCACTTTATATGACTTGAAAGGAGCTTTTGTTGTAGTAATTGAAGAAAAATGTGCACTCAGATGATCATCTGAGGAAAACTGACTGACAGTAAAAATGACACAGAGTAGGAGAATGCTATTTTGTAGTGTTTTGAAGTTGTTCCTGGCCAATTTTATCAGTGATGCTGTTTGATAGACTTGAAGGAAACTATTTAACTCATGTAACACTGAATTCAGATTGGTGTGTATTAACCATCTAAAATGGATGCACAACAACCTCCTAATAAACAACAACTGTTAAATGTTCAGTTTTTCAAGCTTTAGTAATTTTCAAATTCAAGAGCCACAGCTTTCAGATTCTTGAATGTTACATAAGTTGACATCTATGCAGTAAGGAGCTGTTCCATCTCATTCAAACTGAGGAAAAATACAGTGACATCAAAATTGGGTTTTAGGAATACTGATAATTAAAGTGGCGCATCTTTAATTAGCACTTTGTAATATAGTTCTGGTATAATATTGTAAAATTAAGATGTTTTAGCAATATTTAATACTCTGATTGTACTGTGTAGGTGGCTGGATGCGAATTCACTGTGTATGATTTGAAGACCAAGCACTGAGCATTCACTCTTTACACAGGAGGTGAACTGATGCCTCTGCTCCGATATTGTTACATAAACACTCATAAACAAAGGATCAGGTCTAGAATATTGTTGTAACATCCATATCTCTTAGAGAATCTTAGGTAAAACTGGTGCTTTATGCACAGAATATGATTTCGAAGAGTAGCATTGAAGTGTTGCATCTCTATAGTATTAAAGTATTGCATCTCTAGCTGCTGTTCTGCAGATTCCCCTTTCTAGGCTTTTTTGTTATAACCTTACCCTTTCTGAGTCAGAAAGACTTGCCAGTAGCTTGAAGATCCATGCAATTTGCTGTATATTCATATGTAGGTTATACCTCTTTAGAGCTTTAGAGTTTTTTTTACATTTCTCTTATATGCATGTTCTTCCTCAGTATTACAAGATAAAGAAAAGTATTATAGACTTGAAATCACTTCCTCTCTTGCTGCTACTGTTTTGAGTCAATGTTTAAATCTTAATAGATAAAAAAATAGATATGTTTTCATGGCAGTAGTTGGTAGGACTATTCAGTAGTGCCTTTCAGGTTACATTACAAGTTAGCCAGAGACATGTGAGACCACACTTGGAAAACATGATGGAAGCAAATGTCAGGATGTGAAGAACTGACTGAAGAAGGCTGTTTATCTTTTCAGGATTGAAAGTATTTATTAATTGAGTAAGAAAGTCCTGTAAATGTAACCTTTGTAGTTTTAGTGATGTAAATGTTGTTTGTATCTTAAATTATTTTCTTTGTGATGTAGTTGTGTGTTGTGCTCTGTCCATATGTTTGTGATTCTTCAGCAGCTTACTGGAAAATGGTATCTACCAACATGCTTTTAAATATATGATAAATAGGGCTTGCAGTATATAGAAAAAACATCTAGTTCAAGTGTTGCCCCAAGTATTCTGTGAAATATTGGAATGGTTGCTTAAAATGGATTTTACAAGATCTTAGCCCAGAATGGTTGGCTTCAATGTTAAGACACATTTGTTCACACTTAGGTATATTTCTGTACTTCATGAAACAATCTGTATTTCTTCCTATGTGGTTTGTGCTTTAAACTTCTCATGGTTTTCTCCCAAATAAGTGAGCAGCTCTTTACAAAAGGGAATTAATTACTTAGTTTTAGATAAGAGAGTACAGTGTGCAAGTAACAGACATGTAAAATAGGGTTAAATTGCTTTCTCATGGTTGTATCAGAATTCTGTGGCACGAGTGGAAGGGAAATGCAATCATACCATTCAATTCCTTCCATATCATGTGAGCATAAGCAAGGAGCACATGTAACATTAAATTACCAACAAAAGTAACTTTGAAATATTTCAAATATTTCAATCCACCGGTATCCAAGAATAAAGCAAGTATGTAATGATACTTTTATGTGAATATCGTAATGCTACAGCACGGAGAAAATAACTTTTATTTAAAATGCTTACTCTTAATTGTATGAAACTACAGCACAAAGAAACAGAATTGGTCTAGAAATGCAATAATGTGACAAGGATGGAAAGTATTAGTACAGCTTGAGGAGTATTTACTTAATTCAGCAGGAGAAGTATTTGTGCCAACACTTCATTGTCAGGGTTGGGGCCAGACGTAATCTTACTTTTTACGCAGTGTCAGATTACCATATGGATGATTTTTGTGTGTAATCCCTGCACGTTGCTTATTAAGAAACTATGGTGGAAAGATCTGCTCTGTGAGCTTTGCTTGCTGAAGCAGGATGGTGGACTAGACTTCATATAAGGGTCCCAAAAATATTTGACATCCCCACTTCCCCCAGCTGTGCTGTAGTTTGTTTTAGGCATGACTATGTAAGTATTTTGCACTATTTGTTTCAGCAGTTCCAGATATATATATAGATAGAAGCATTGCTTATATGGAATCCATAGATACTAACATGTATGTGTGACATATAAAAAATATAAATGGAATAAAAACTACGTACTCTTTTATATATGGTATCTGATATCTTGAGAAATCTTTCTTGTATTAAAGTGGATAAAATGACATTTTAAGGTCATGCATGCGTGATCAAACATGATGCTGCTATTTACAATACATTTCCATTTTTGGACTCCTTTTAGTAAGTTAGAACTGGGTTTCTCAATGTTTTAAATTTTTTGTTGGTTGCTATGTTTGTATAATTCAGGCTTTGAAAGCCAATGACGTACACTTGAGTAGAAATAACCACTTTTAAAAAGGCAGTACTTAGCACCCTAATTAATTTTTTTCTACTTCTAGTATGAACATTAATAGAATATTTTGTGTAAACTATTGATATTACTTAGTACCGAATAACAGTGACTTTAATCTAAATGATTGTTAAATAATCACTTCACAAAGGGTATGAACGTAGTAATCTCATCTTAAAATTTAATAGGATCTTTGAGCGGGGGCATTAAACAAAAAAAGCCCCAAGCACTCTAATAAACCAAATTCCTCTGCTCCAAACCTAAAGGCTGCAGTTGCATAACAGTCAAGGGTTTCAGATGACAAGCAAATGACTGAAGCCTATATAAACAACCAACATCCAGGTACACCCTTTTCTGTCACGTGCTCCTGCCAAGGAGTCTAAATGTTTCAAGAGAATCAAAGAAATTAGTAGAAGTAGATATTGTGCTTTGGGGTTATTTCTGCATTGGGGCTAATGTAAACATCCAGATGAAAATCCCCTCTGTTTGGAAAAGCTCAGTTTCTGGTTGTGTAGTGTGCCTTCAATTGAGGCTTGGATAAGAGTCAGTATTTGCTGCCTGTGCACCTGCAGGAAACCTTTTGGTAGTCCTGGTCAGTGCTTTGCCCAGGCATTCCAAGTCACATGGACTAACTATCATGTGTCTCATCCAGGTGAATTTAGGTCTTGAGAGTGAGAAATTGTGGTTAATAAGTGAACTCTAATCCTCCACTTCATACTATAATGCAGTTATGACATGGTCCTATTTTTGTAACAGTCTGGTGTTTTTTGGCTTGTTCCAACATGGCTTTCCCTGACAGACAATCTTCTCCAAGGAATAACTAATTTTGACCCAGGTACTTCTTAAACTTCATTTCTGCCAAACCAGGACACCACTTTATATCTGAACTTTGAAATATGGTGCCTAAATGCATGGCTGACTTCTTGTGCACTAATTCTCTTGAGTTAGCATTTTTAGTTGCAATTTGTGCATTTTGTCCTGCTGCAGTTTCCAAAGAACTTAATGGGCCCTTACTGACTAAACTGGCTGCAGGTTTTGCAAGCATCTATCATAAGATGATGATCTTGTAATTCTTAGGAAATGCCGGAGTCTGCAGTCTCAGGGTACAAAATGTCATACAGGACCAACAATTCAACACTACACCTTGTAAAACTATTCTTTAGTGGGAGTAAGCTATAAAATCAAGGAGCATATCTCTGAATGTAATTTACACTTTTGAAGATTACAGCCCCTGCTTTTGAAAAATCCATTAACTACCATGGCTGTATGTATTTCTTGTCCATTAAGGTTTTTTTTTCACACTTAGGTGCATTTGGACCTTTTGAACCTCAGATTTATCAGTGATGAAGCCACAGCTGACCTGATTGAGTAGTCCTGCTTTGAGTGGGAGACTGAACTGTGTGAGCTCTAGTCATGTCTAGAGCTTCTAAACTGAATCCCCAAACAACCTCTTCTGTTCATATAGCAATGGTACCATTATCTTCCTGTGCCCTAAATGCCATTTTTCACTTCTAGGAAAAACTGTGGCACCTGAATTTCTGCTGCTGAATGTCTTAGAAGTTAAGTGCTCAGAAAGGTGACTTAGGATTTTTAAAATGTAATCAGGTCTCAAGGAAAAGAAGCAGCTGGTGACTTACTGGGTTTGCAAAACAGATGAGCCTGAGGGCTTGGAATACAACAAAGGTGCTTTGGAGAAATTGCAAGACACCTCTCAATGAACACCTCTATAACAGCCCCTCAGATCAACCCAATTCCCAGTTGATGACTCTGTGCTTGCGTTTTATAATTTTACTTTGCCCTCTTCTTAGAGCAAAGGTGAATACAATTGATGGTTCTTCTGTACAATGCATTTACTTTGTTAATGGTTTTTGGAAGTGTCCAGGTTTTAGTTTTGCTTTTATCTTCAGGGCCTAACTAATTTGAAATCTCTCTTTTAAGTTCTGCATACTGCCATTAGTTCTTTTCACGATGATTTTCTGAGAATGCTCTGTTTGCACTTGATTGTACCACAGTTTGTGTACTAGACAATTTTAATAACTTAGTCATTAAGAAGCCAGGACTTATTACTATAACCTTGGGTGGTTTCAATGAGAAATATTTCCCTAATGTCCCAAAAAATGAGTTATCAGAAACTAGCCCCCCTTGTTGTATAAGTCTTGTGTTTATGGGAGTAATTTATGTAATTTGCTACTCTTCTTTTATTATTTCTTATTTTTTAATCTTTTTGTCACCTTTTTTTTTTCTGAACAAGCAGAACATCCACTAAAGCCACAGAACGTGGTTGCTTCAGGCAATATGGATTCAGTTGTGTGCACTCTTCTTTTCAAGGGCTGCACAGGTGAGGTTAACAGAGCTGTGTCCGGCAAGCTGAGTGTGAGTGTTGGTGTGAGCAGGATGAATTCAGTTGTGCGGGGTCACAGGGCAGCATGGCCTCATCCAAAGGCTGCTACTGCTGACTGAATTTCTGCTGGAACAAGGGCAATTGGTTATTGCCAACCAAATGCCAGAAATCACATTATGAAAACAAAGATTTCTCTTAGTTCTTATTAAAATGTTCTCAGGTTCTGTAGTGTGTTTAACCAAGCCGTTTAAATCCCAGGAATACCCAGCAGATGGCAGTTTGATCAAACATGTGTTTATTGGATTTACGTCGGACTCTAAAAAGGTTTAAATATTTATCCAAATTCAATAAAACTCCATTCCTCAAATCACATACTTGTGGTTCTTTTAGTGCATTGACGTGCGTTAAACTGGTAGTCTAGCTTCTGATAGTGCTTCATGATAAAAGCTGATGTTTTAAGTCTTGACTTAAATCTGTAAAATTAGGCTGAAACTTTACTGCAGTAAACTTAGGGAGCCTAAAATCACTTAAAAAAAAACCCTCTAAAGACTAAATAGCCCAGTTTTGTCGTGTTGTGTTGTACTTAGTATTTGTGAACAACATATTATCGTATTAAAAAAGCCCGTATGTATGGGCTGGGAAATGATGTGTGAGAGGTTAATCCCTGCATATATTCAGATAACTGTATATTTATGCATGTGGAGAAGTACAAATGATGGCATTAAAGCAGAAAGTTGGCCCATGCCTATACTTCTCTAGTAAACTGTAAAGAGAGGTTTTTATACCATTTTACTATAGTTGAACAGAAGTGAGTGTGGTGTGCCCACTTAAACTTTGAAATACAATAAAATTCAACAGCAGCATGTAGTTAAATATTGTACCAGAACTCTGCATGCATGGGCTATGCCTCTGCTGTTTGTTCTTATTAGTCACTGGTTTTTAATCTGTCATTTTCCACTTTATTAAAGGAAGAAACAGAAGTACTGCTTGCTCCTGTGCCTCTTCGCCAGAGTGCATGTATACGTCTGAGGGAGAACATGTGAGCCTCACATAACAGTTCTTACTCTGCAGGCAGCTGGTAGAGTTCTACAGTGCTAATTGTGATTGAAACAGTAGTTACTGAGGACATGTAGGAGAACATTACATAGGAACTTAGGACAGGGAAGCTGTGTAACCTCACTGAAATGTAATGCATAGTAATTATTGCAAAAGCAGTGCGGAGTAATCAGAAGGCAAAGACTATGAAAAGAAACAGGCTTTTTAATGAGTGCTTCCATGGTTAACTGCAGCTTTAGAATGAATCAAAGTAGTTGATGTGCACACCTAAGTAAGTGGATTTTACTTTGGCCAAACTTCTCATTTTTACCAACATTTGTTTTCACGTAGGAGCACTTGAGATTCTGGAAGTATCTTGTTCCTCTGTAAATGTTTATCAAGCTTAATTTCCAAAGGCCTTGAAGATGTGATTTAAGCTGTTTCCTTGAGTTCTGTAAGTGTTTGTTTGCAATACATTCTTTATTTAAACCTTTTACTTAGTTGAATATTTATTTAAAGTGCTTTAGTTACTTAAATGATAATCATGGGGATCCCTGAAACAGAAACACAGGTTGCACCTCTTCTTCTGAAGGGGAAATACAACACTGTAAGGTCTGTGATGCTCACCCACAGTCCTATCTGTGCCTAGATTAGAAATATTTGAATAATGATTCAACAAACAAATATCACCAAAGAGCATAATATGGATGGTTTGGATGGGATTTTTATTTTGTTGTTAACATGTTATTTCCAGAGGAGGATTATTGTCCAGGCCAGAAATTAGTCCTTGCTTTTCTGCTGTTTTTTCTAGACCTCACCAGCCATAGGTCCTAGTCCTCAGGAATGTGGTTGACTTCTGCTTGATGCTAGGCCACTAGAATAAAATATACTTCAACAAAACCTACAGATTTTTTTTTTATTACCTAATTTTAACAGCTCCTGGTTTTGCAGAGAGACAACTCAACAGGGATATCAAATGCATTTCCTAGTTGGATTTTCCCCATCATAGGAACACTTGTAAATGCTGCTGTTTTGATGGTAGTTCTTCAGTTTGTATGAAGAGATTCAAAATCTTCTTGAAGTGGAAAGGATTACCTTACTTGTATTAACAAATTCCTGGACTGAATCAATATTATCTGATCTGTTACAGATAGGTTCTTTTCTTTGGCACAAGAGGTATTAATACCTATTATTAAGTGTTAGACTCCTGCACAGCCTATGCCTTGTGTTTTCTGTTAGTCCTGCACAGTTTTGGGGGATGGAAAGGAAGAGTTTCAGCACTGGAATACACACAGCAAAGTAATATGATCAGACTCAAGCTTGACACACTGAGTAATCTGTGATGTGCTAACGTTTCAGTATCATGTTAGTATTGCATTAGACTAATATGACACTAATACAAAATGACAGGAAAAATGACTAATACAATAAGACTTTCATATATTACTTTAGGGCTGCCATATCTGTCCTTTTTAATTCACCTGAAACCCTGCTTAAATGCAGAATGAGAGCTGAATCTAGAGCATACTGGGGAAAAGCCCATTTTAGCAAGAAGGCCATTTCAGATATTGTGTAACAACTAAGATAGGAATAAGCTTACAACACTTGTGCTTTACTTACAACAAATGTGTCAATTTTCCCAAAAGGATGCAATGCGATGGTGAACTGTAATAATTTGTTTGAATGGTGGGTGTCTGCAGTGTTCATTGAACAGAATTCTCTCCATTTTAAATTGATGTCAAAATATAATTTAAATAGAAGGGACCAGGATGTTGTCTACAAACTCAGTCATGAAGGATTGGTTCTAATAATGGTGTTTTTGCAGACTTTTTTGACTAATAATTACAATTTCCGAAGTTCCAAAATACAAAGTATAGTAGCACTATACTTTGAAGTGTGCCCAGCTTCCGAGTTTAGATAGTGCATAGAGTTGTTATGTATTGTGAACAAGATGACACTTTTTCCTGTTGGCCATGCTTGATGTTCATTGTCCTGCAGAACTGCAGTTCTGTCTCGTTTTCCACTTACATCAGACTGCCTTCAGCAGCTGATACACGTTACTGCTTTCACTACTCTTCCCTGTGCTTTTACTATTAGAATATAACAGGGAGATGATTTTAGAAGCCTAAATTCTAGGCCTGGCTCTTAAGTCACGTTCAGTCGTGTACGTGTGTGTGTACGTCTGAGTAGTTAAATAATGAGCTGAAGTGGAATTAGACATTTTTAAAAGGGATGTGTCAAGTAGGTCTAAAGGTCTGTAAGTATTTCAGATATGCTCCAGGGCTAACAAAACAAGAACCTCGGTGAACCATAAAAAGAGACCTATATGTTTAAAGCTGAAAACCAGGTTTGTGCTCTCTTTTGGTGGTTCTTTTGTGGTAAGAAGAAAGGAGAATGACAAGTTTCCTGGAGGATTGTCAGCTTTATTAATGAATTCAGTTCCTTACTGCTTGCTTAGGACCAAACACATAATGCTAAGAAATGTCCCTGGGCATCTTTTCAAATTAAACCAGCCCTGAGCAAAACAGAGCAGGGAAAGAGAAGTTTAGGACATCATATCAGTAAGTCTTCATGAAGCCAATTTTAACAGTCTTGGATATCTATCTTCCTTGTTTCCTGTGACTGATTTTGTATATTGCTTACAGGCTAAGACAATTTTGTCATTTGTCGGGTTGCTGTGACCCTTTGCTAGGAAAGTTGAAGTGAAAGCATGATGATGGTAGAATGTGACTGCAATAATGCAAAATGAAATAAAGTTACTTTTTTTTCTCTGAAAGATCAAATAATAAGATGCAAATATTTTGTTACATGTATCTACTAAAATAAGCCAGTTCAATTAATACTTCTACTTGTTCATATTTAAATGCTGTAGCAGAATGATACTATTGGCAATGGAATGAGCCAGTATCCTATTGTGAAAGGTGCACTGTCAGGACTAATATAAAAGCTTCACTTTTGCCTAAAACGTTCTGTCCTTCTCTGACTGTGCCTTTTCCAGTTTTCCAGGAAAAAGTTTTTAGTCAGATTACATTAGTGATGTCAAAAATGCAATGATGGTGGGAGTAGAAGGGGAGAGAATTTGAGATGGGCAGCAGTTCAATCTTAGATGTTCTTCAATAATGAATAAAACAGCTTGTCAAGGAAATGAATGACATTCTTCAGTGTGTAAGCAAAGGTACTGAAAAGTACCTAGTTAATATTACCTTTCTACATGGCACTACTGAAACCAAAATAGGGATGCTGGTGTATGATTCTGATGTTAAAACTTTAAAAAGGATGTTGATGAATTGGACAACTGTCAGAAAGTGCTAAAAATACCTGGAAAACACGGCTTTTAAATGAATCTGCCTCTTACATCATTCATATCCAAAAGAGCCTCCAGTATTTCTTTAGAATGCAAGATTCCATGCGAAAATCTACTTTATGTTCCCCCAAATTCTTCTTGTGCTCTGTGTTTGTCTAAACAGTTGCTGTGCTCAGCTACAGAGCACAAAGTAGAAAACAGGTGGTCAAAAGCATATATAAAAGGGAAATCTGTGTAAGTTTATGGTTTCTCCATATTAACTTAAAACAAAGATTAGCAAGTTGATGTTATTTCACTTACCTGATGTGTTTATTGGTCAATAAATGGTCATATCATAACAATTATGATATTGTCATAGGTCTAACTCATGTTTTGTAAACTGAGATCAAAATATCTTTCTGTTTATAGAGTATATAGGCATAGTTACAGGTACTCAATTTGTAGGGACAATTTTGGAAATTAAAGGAAGTAGTGCAATGGATTGCTTTACTGCCTGGTTTTAATCAAACCCACAGCACTATTTTAATGTATTTTGCACTTCTTAGGGATGAGAGTAAAATAAAATGTGGATTATTTTGACGTGTACCTGCTGCTAAGTAGCTCTTAATGTGACTTGAATAGCATTGCACATGTACATTGTTGGAGAGCTCGTTGGCTTGGGGAGCTTATGTGGAACCTTGCCATGCTTAACGTGCTGGACAGTTCAAAGCTCAGCATGCTCAAGATTTAGAACAGGTGTTTGTCTAAGCTACCATTCAAGTTTTGAAATGACCGAGACTCTGCAGTCTCCCCAGGCAATCTCTTCCAGTCTCTGCTAATAGAAGGGGTTTTGTTTGTGTTTAAGCTGAAGCTTTCTCATTGTAATTTAAACCCATTACTAGTCCTGTTCACCATGGGCATGGAGAACAGATTATCTTCCTCTGTGTATAGCAGTAGGGGGTCATAAATATGTCCCTTTTTGTACAGAAACTTCAGGTGAGAGTTTGAGAACCCTGCAGTCCCATTCTTGTGTAGTGCCTATATGAAACTACAGGGAAGTATCTCTCTGCTGTTCTCATCAATATGTAAACAATGATTCCCTTCCCAGCATGAAGATACTCATGAGACAGTAGTGAAAATTAATCTACATTATCACCACTAGCATTTTAACAGGGGGCTCCCCATAGCTATTTCTTAGCCAACAATGTTTCTCAAGGATAGGAAGACCGAAAAATGGAAATGAAGTGTTTTTCTAATCTTCCCAGTTAAGTAATTTGTCAGCAATGAGTAACATCACAAAAAGGTATTTTAAGCCATATATTAGGATATCTTAGGGACTTGGTTTAAAACTAACAGGAGTAGGAATTTTTTTTTTCACAGAGAACGCATTGGATGGTGTGATAGCATAGACTTGCAGCTACTTTGTGTAGTGTGCCATAGGGCAGAGGAAGTTGTAAATTTTGTAGAGGAAGTTAATGGTTCCTAAAGCTGTGACTGTAAGCTTTAACAAGATGTCATGGTGTTCTTGAAGTTTTCTAGCAGTCATTCAGTCATTCTGCAATTATTGCCAAGCTGGAGTGTCCTCAGTATTACTGCTACTTTACATATGTGCAACATTGAAAAGGCACAGAAGTATTTTTTGTGGTTGTGTTCTCTAGGGTTTCCTCATCACAAGCATATTCTATACCCTGTGCTACTCGTAAGAACAGAGTAGGACAGGACAATTTCCAGCAAAGCCAACCACAATGCTGGGGTCAGAATTGAATTTGGTCAAATAGGGAGAACTGATCACTGAGCAAGAAGCTGGTATGAGAGTTATGACTGGGGAAAGGAGAGAAGATTTGGTGCATCACCAAGGAACACGTGAGTTTTTGTGTTTTAATGCCAATTGTGCAGGTTGTGGCTGAAATGTTACTAACTCATTAATAGACCTACATTTTGGGGCAATGGCTCTGCAGAGGCTCCCCATTGTTAAGCTGCCTTTGCTGAAGTCAGAGGAGCAAGGTTCATTAAAGTAGTATATAGAACAAAGAGGGATCCATGAGAAGATATTCTGTTCGAGAGCTTTTCCTCCCAAAATGAGATCTACAAATGCTGGGTTGTGTCAGGAAAGACCTTTAAGATAGTTGACTGTTTCTCAGCAATTCTAGTGGCTCATGTTCAGTCCATCAAGGTGAAAAATTTAGAATTTATGTTATGCTATCTTTCTGCTTCAATTCAGAGCTCTAGAGTGAATATTTGTTTTTGAGCTGTTCATCTTAATGACATTATCAAGATGAAACTACCTTCTTTTTAGATTTGTTCATTTTTCCTGTAAGCCAAACCGATTTTCTTGCCAGTACAGTTAAAAATTGCCTTCTGATGTGTCATTGATACTTGTAGTGATGGCAGACTACCACGCTCAATTATAGGAATTAACTCCCATAATTTCAACAGAAGCCTTGTGCCATCTCTAATTCTGGTGTGTAGCTCCTTGTTGGGCAGCTTCCACTTTCTTTTCACTCATTTGTGTCTTTAGCTCCTGTGTTTTACAGCAGCTCCTACGCTGTACTTTCGGAGGGTTCTGTGTAAGACTCTGGTTGAACAGAAGAGAATTTTTCAATGGATAGGGTGAGTCTTGCTATGGTGGGCTGGTGTCTTCATTTTTCTAGGGGTCAGTAGACTTGGTGGTACTTGAAAAACCTATATTGCAAGACTTTTAATTTTGACTTCAGAGCTTTACATGCGTAATAATTATTTTCAAATAACTATTATCTGCTTGCGTTTTAGAAAGGTTATGCTGGGGGAGTGTGGTCTGCTTGTCTCTTTGCCTGGTTAGCATCGTTAGAGTCCCTGGAATTTATCTAGTTGATTATACTGTAAAAAAGTAAAGTTTGTCTTGTTTCAGCTGTAATGGTCTATGCATAAAAATGAGAAGAGGCTTAAAAAGAGAGCCTAATTAATAATATTCTATCTGCTATAGGTAGAAAAAGCAAAATTGCTCTCTGGAGAGCAGAGCTCTTGCTGGAGTCTAGGAAAGGGTTGTTTCTAAAAGCCTGTATGCTTTCTCAAGCTGTACTAGTTTATGTAGGCATAACTATCACTTTTCATTATAAATGAGGGGGGGAAAAACCCAATGTAATTAGTTTACAGTTCTATGAAGTCTTCAGAGAAAACTGAGGCTGCTTTCATGTCTAAAGTTAAGGAGGTGGCTGTATTTTTTTCACTATCAAGGCCTGAGGCTTCATCATGCTGATGAATAACAAGGAATTTTGACATCTAAATCATTAGTAGATTTATTTTGGTTTATGATTAATAAACAGGCCCGAAAAATACTGCCTTTTGTCTGAAAAATAACATAAAAACATAAATTACAAAAAGTTTGCTTTGTTGAGGTACTTAGTATTTTGTAGCTCAGAATAATAGTGTAGCTGGAAGACTGAATAGAAGTGATAAGTGCTTAAGTGGTACCATAAATCACATTTTAAAAGACTGCCGATATGTTGTACAAAATGGATTTCTATGGACAAATGGAGAAAAAACTTTAAAGGAACACACTGTGAAAATAGCAGTAGTAGAATAGCATCTTTACAGGAGTATGTGAGCTAACTTAATTTTGACAGAATTATAAAATGAAGTTCTGGTAGCAACAGGTCTGTGATATAGTACTGCATGTTTGGGATTGTGGGTTTGGCATTTTCTAGTAATTTTTTTAATTCTAGTAAAAATAAATCTGCTTTTTAAACTTATATTTTGATGGAAATAGGCATCTGCCTCAGCAAAACAAAGCTCTTAATCATCATTTGTGACTCACTATTTGTAAACACAGTTGCAGTCATAAAATACAGATTATTGCTGGAGCAGAGGCCTGGTTTTGAAGCCCCATTAGAGCGATGTGTCATATTCCTGCATTTCTGAGCTCCACAGATGAAAAGTGGTTATTAATCAGGAGGTGGGTGGGACTTTCATACTGCAGTCATCGGTGTGTCACTTCATCTTTGACATATCATTGAGTTGTCATTAGGTGTCCTTATAAGCCACTGGAGAAGGTAATGCCTAATCCACAGGCTTCTGGAAAGCGTTATCTTCACAGTGCGTTTCCTCAGGAGAGGTTTTAAAATATTCTCAAGTATGGAATAATCAAACAGTAACTTCAGACTCCTTTGGAACATGTGCTCTTGTAGATACTATAGCCAGTAATTATCCTTATGGGTGTTCAGGTCTTTACCCAGTCCTTGTAACTATTTAGCTGATGAGAGATGTGTAATTCATGGGTTTTTTTGAATTTAGTTTTTTTGGCATTTCATTTATCTGACTTAAACACAATTGGTGTGTAAACATCATCAATCTTGATGCTATCACGGAATGGTGTTGGCAGTGGCACTGCAGATTCAAATGAATATCCCTAGTGTAGTTCTATGAAACTTCTTTTTTGTCTTCATAAGTCAGAGCTTGGATGGAAAACTTGTGAAAGAGTGGTAGCAAGTGTCATTATATTCACATATATTGCTGATGTGATTTCTTTAAAAAAAAAAAGTCAAATGCAAGTTATCTGACTGAGTGGATGTTATAAAGAAAGAGTAGGTTAAATCAAATTCTTTCAGATATTAGGTTTCAGAAGTTTCTGTATATCTTGCTAAGGACCAACCAATGCTTGTGGGTTGTTTATTTTAAATCTGCAGACACTTCTGACTGCCTGTGAGTCTCAAATTGAAACCCTGTTTATGTGTTGAATTTTGCTGTTGATCAATTGTTCAGAGCGACAGCAGGAGTAATGAAAACCAGGAGAAAACAAGAGTTTTGCCAGAGCTGACCAGTGTCTGGATTTGAGAATTTTGTCTATCTGGCTGTTGAATTGACTGTCACTTCAAAATCAACATGAGTTTGGTGTTTGATTCTAGGATTCTAATTATTTAAGTAACATTAGTATAATGTTGACTTTATTAAGATGTCAGGTTCTTTTACAAACGAAGTTAAACATTTTTCTAAGTGGTGTCCTAAGAGAATGGAAACAAAGCAACTGTGCTATCAGGATAGCTTGAGAAGTATGAGTTAACAAAACCCCTGCTTGATAGAAACACAGTGTTTCTTTTAAAGAGACAATTAGTCTCTTTATTCTGCACAAGAGTTTTAAAGTTCATATGCTGAGAGTCACTTAACCATGTACAGAACAACTTGGAAATGTTTTTCATTACATCTGATGTTTCTGAACTTTAATTGCCTATTCATCCCAATTTAACTTCAGAAGAGCCCTTGCAAGTAAGCAAACACTTTGTTTAAATGTTTCTTGTGAAAGCTAATGTACGTACATCTACACCAGATCAAAGAACAAGGTTATACAGTGATACATAATCCATGTTCTCTGTAGTCGTTTCCTCTATACGTGTAATGAATGTCATGGGGAAGAAATAATGTAGACTTCTCTTATTTTACTAAGAAGTACCCCTCTGATCAATTAAATGCTATTAAAGACACTTGGAAGCCATCATTTAAGTTTCTGTAGCATACTAGTTTTTCAAACCGTACAGATTTTTGGAATCTTGTGAGGAAGGGATATAGAATGGGCCACACTTATTAGGAAAGCATGTGGCTTCCAGTGCTGGGTGAATCACAGAATATGCTGAGTTGGAGGGGACCTGTCATTTCTTAGCCACTGAAGAAGTTGTTGTTTTCTTGTTATCTTGAATCAGTAGCTTTACTTACCTCTCAGCTTTTCTACCTGTGAAATGAAAATAAAAGATAAAAAGCCATTGTGTTGGTGCTCAGTTATGCTGATTTTGCACAGCAATTTAAAACATGCCATGAACACTGTTTGGATTGGTTTGAATGAATATTCAGCTAATATGCTGTACAAAATCTACTTTCCAAGGGCAATGGGGCAGTTTAGAGCTGATGACTTCAAGTTTGTGTGTTGGGTTGTTTTGTTTTATTGTTGGGGTTTTTAGTAGCTTTGATTTGTTTGGAGGGGGAAGTGTTTGTTTGTTTTTTGGTTGTTTTTCTTCCCAGAAAATCTATTACAGTGAAAACCTGTGGACTTCAAATATTGCATCTGGCTGAGTGAATTTTATGATATGTTTGAGCGAGATCCTGCAGCAAAGTAGTAACTTGTGGTTCTATATTGTTATATATAAGGCTCTTAAATCTATTTAATCACTTTTATTTTTCAGTTTAATGTTACTACACAAACATAAGCTACTTTTTTTCTCTGAAGTCTTTCATGCCACAACAGGAATGCTACAATAAATCATCCTGAATTTCTGCTTGTTTAATCTTTTTTTTTTTAGACTTTTGTAGTAACTTGTGATACTGTGTGTTAACATAGGTTTGGTTTTTTTGAATTTACTGAGATGATGAATGCCATCAGAATAGGAGTGAATACAAGTAAGTCCATCTGCATTGGTATAAAGTGGAACAAAATTGCTACAGGAGCACAAACACATGGGTAACATGGTGTTCTAGTGAACAAATAATTGAGGTTAGAAATCACAGAAATTATAAAAACCTGCTTCTACCCTCCAAGTACTAATTATGGTAGATAGATACTGTCCTGTATGGAAATACAGAATATTTGTGCTGAAAATACATCCTGAGACTACTCACTGGTTCATTTTCAAGTTTTTTCTCTTGTCCATTAAACTATTTTCAGGCTGGTTAGAAATAGAGCACTGTTAGTTGTTCATTCTGTTTTTATGGTGGATTTTTTTCCTGTTATTTGAAATGAACTCAGGTTAACAACCCTCATTATTGCATATCCTACATTTTTTTTCCATAGGAGAGAAGGATATGTCAAAGTTTTTTTTTCATGCTGACACCAGTGTCTTAGTGCCAACTTAGAGGTTCCATTGAATATAAGGGTGGTGTGCAAATTCCATTGTTATCACTCACTTTCACTACTTCAAAGTTGACTCTTTTGCTGCAGATTCTAATATGGAAAAAATGGGCAAGGACTTGGGGACCCTGCCTGTGATGCCCAAATAAAGAACTTGGTTATATCTGAGATGCCTATGTTGGAAATGCCTTGTTCGTCCTTTTCTGTATAAGTGTTTAAAGCACCAAGTCTGTTTAAAGGAGTGACAGAGCCAATTGATGACTCTATAGCTTAATGATGCTGCAAACAGACCAAAGGTGGTTATGAGGAATGAACAAACTTCCAAAGGTTTCACAGTGGGTGAGAATTTCTGTATGCAATTAATTTTAATATATATTTGCTACTCTTTGTATCTTGCGGGATTTAGTGTTTTACTGATGTTAATTATAGCTAGAGCAATTTTAGTGAATAATTTTACTAATTTATAAACATTATCAAACCAGAACAGTTCCTGACTTTGATCATATCGCTAAGAATTATTTTTAATGGGTAACACAGTAATAATTTCTCTCTTGCTATCATGATAAAACTGGCAAAGACAGGTTCATACTTGTAGGGTTTTTGATGGTGCAATTTGTAGAAGAATACTTATTTCGTTTAGAGAAACTACTTTGTTTTAAGCCACCAAAAAAAAGTCCTTATCTTACTGCTTATTACTTGGCATTTGAATGTGCTTACTACAGAATACTCCACTAAGTTTGCCTGTGGCTTATTTAAATGTGAAAGAACACATGTGGGTAGCTGGGAAACACATTTTTGCAAGCTATTATCTTTCTCTCCCCAATTCAGTAATTCCAAATACAAGTATGCTTGCCTGCCCCTAGGTAGCATTGATATGTAATTGCCTTTGATGGTTAGTTGGCATTGTCATGAAAAACAAATCTAGGAATTCTGTATATTAATGGTAATATTCCTAGATTCATTTTTCAAGATCAATATAAAGAAGTTTAGCTACTGTGCCTTTGCATGCATGTAATCATCTACATCAGAATCCTTGAGGAATCACAATAACAGTGATTCATTCATAATTCACAATTCCCATTATCTTCTTTCTACATTTAGTATGTGGTAAAATTTATAGCTTCATTTACATTGTGTTCCATGAATAATAGAAGAAATACAGTGAAGACCATGGGAAATGATCTTGTTGCTGCAGATGCACTCTTAAGAAAATCTGCATTACAATGCAGCATTTTGCCTCCTGCACGACAGATTCTACAGAGCCTGCAGCTGCAGTGGGGACACTTCAGATGGTCTGCATTAAATGGAAACTTTTCATTTTCATCTTCTAAGCAGCATGATGGTGAAACCTTGAATAAATTGATGTAGGTAAATGATATAGTTGCAGCTTTTAGTTATCCAACTGCAGTGTAATATCCTCATTTGAGCATACTCGTAGACAAGTAGAAACTGGAGAACTTAAGGAAGCAACTACAATCCATTGAGGCAATTAATAATACTTTGGTCTTCACAGAAAAACCCCACAATGTAGTATCCCTAAAAGTTGTTTTATTCCGAGATTTTCACGGTTTTCAAGATGGTGAGTAATCTATTTTAAAAAGCCCAAATAAGAACAAAACAAACCAGCCAAACCAAAACTAAACAACTTTGAGTTTTGCAGGGAATAAACGTAAGAAAACATTACAGTACATTGTTTTGAATGAATTGCAAACTTTAATTTGGTTGATTTAATTATCTCCTTTTTGCGCCAGGACTCAGCTAGTTATACTTTAATGAGAAACACTGAAAAGAGTATATACTTTGCTATAAATGACACGTTGTCATTCAAACAAAAAATAATGACAATTAAAAGGAGTGGCATATGTTTCAGTTTCTGAGAATTCAATGTTTTCTATGCTAAACAGCACAGCATGGGTTAGTTCTCTGAAATATTATCCAGAGCAGTATTCAGATGTCAGAGAGGATGTCATACTTTAATTTCTGGTTTCTGGATAACTGATCTTGTCTGTGTGCACTAAGAGCCATTTTTTGCTTTTTTGGTTTTTTTTTTAAGTCCTATGTAAGGGTTCATAAAGCTGTTTCTTGGGCATTTCAGTATTTTTTTAATTGCTCCTTCCCTGAAAGTGTTGATACTTCAATTATACTCTTATCTCTGTGATGCTACTGCTTGGTTGTGCTGGTTTTGGTTCCTACACTGTAGGCCTTATCTAACTTTTCAGGCATGTCAGCTACACTCCATCTTTAATGTGCCTGTAGCCAGGATGTTTTAATTGTTTTTGATAATCCTTTCAGGGAAGTTCTTCAAAACTGAGTGACTGGATGTACAAATACGAATGGTGTGCAAGACTGGCTTGTGATTCACTCATGAACTTTATAAACTACTTAGCTTTATAAGTTTTAACTTTATAAACTCTTTTTAGCTGTGGTTTTGGTTTTTTGTTTGTTTGTTTTTTGTTTGTTTCAATGCACAGCTGGTCCTTTTCAGCAGGACTCCAGCAGAAGGGAATAGTTTGAGTCCCTGTTCTGTTAGGGTGGCCCCTTGTATCTTGAGAAGGAATGTGAAAGTGTTAAAACACACTGCAATGTTGTAGCAATCTCATTTTTTTGATGGTGATTTCTAAAATGAATTCACTAGTATATAAGCACTTAATTCCATCTTAAATACAAAGTTTTCAGTCTTTGGAGGAGTGGGAGATAGTATGGAAGGTAGAATCACAGTAAGGATAGCATTGGCTTTTCTACTTCATAATAAAAAGTTATAACTGCTCCTTTCAGTCCTGCCTGTTGAGCTAAAGAGAGAAACCTGTAATCAGAAGGACAAGGAATAAGATGGTGAGAACTGGGGGGGATAAGTAAGACTTTCAGTTTGATTGGAAGTAGAATAATGGTGAAAGTAAGGTCTGTGAAATTCTCTGAGGTGTTTTGTACCTCTCTGCTGTGACGGTTTGCTGGTGCTGTTCTTTGGGTTCTCCCTCAGGCTGCAGTCAGAATTCCAACCTTGTCAACATCCCTCCTGGGTGTTGGTGTGATGATCCGTCATGGACTACTTTAATTGCACAGTCTTGCACTTCTTTTATCAAGATCTGAGCCTCACTCACAGGACATCTTTGGTGGTGAGTCAGGGCTGGAGAGTTAGAAAGGGTTTTGTCTTTGAACTCCTACCCGGAAAGTTGTAATGACTGAGAAGAGAAATCAAAGAATAGTCTCATGTTAAATTCTAAACCCTTGCCTCACAGGAAAATTTGGAGAATTCAATACTAATCCACACTTAAAGAATTGTAAGGCAGAATACTGATGAATGCTAAAGAAAAATTATATGGAAAAGTTTACTGCTGTCAGGATACTGTTTTAAGTAGTGTGCAATAAAGAAAGTAGGAGTCACTTGGGTTTACTGTCAATGAACCAAAATATTGAAGATATGCTATTAAGAAAATTGCCATTCTGTGCACTGAATGAGGCGGGCTATTAATTAACTCGGTTGTTTCCTAATTTAGAGGCTTGAGTCTGCAACCTATCACTTCTTGCTTTTTTTTGGTGTATGTGTAGTCTATGATTGAGCTATGCTAAATGTTACAATGTGCTGCCTCAAAGTTCTGTTTGATTTAAAGTTTTTTCTGTGTTGAGGGAGTCAAACAATTTTGCCTAAATTTGGCATATCTCCTAACTACTTGGCTACCCATAAATACAAAGTTTAATTTTTCTTTTTCATGAAACAGCTGGTTTAAATTCCAAAATCACATGAACTTCAAAAGTATTTTTCTGTCATTGTTTGATTTCAGTGCTTTGTTTCTTTTTTTTTTTTTTGTGTGTGGTGGTTTTTTAATTTACCATCAGAACATCTCTGTAGTGATTTACTGCTCACAAGAGCATGACCAGAGAGGCTGTGTTAGTGTAACATACCAGACTGCTACTATTGGGATGATGTTATTCAGAGCTATGATACAAATTTGGAGGAAACATTGGGAGAATCGTGATTTTTAGTACATCTAACAGGGTTTTTTTATCTTTTTCAAAAGAATAAATAAACATAAATGGTTTTCTTTCATGACAGGGTTTGTAAAGACTATTTTAAGCTGCCTGTTTCCAGCAGGTTGAGTAGCTTTGCTGGGATCACGCAGCTAGGACTGCAAGGGAAAGTCTGAGGTATAATGGTATTCTTGGATGAATATTTTGCAGTACTTAAAATAACCTATCCTTTTGATACTGTTCAGTACTGTGTTTTAGTGATGCCCTCTGAATATGCCGAGTGATTCGGAAATCCATAGGATTAGTTCAGTTTTTAAGAAAGCAAACAAAGCACAAGCAATCAAGAAAATCAGCCTTGTAACTCCATATCAATGACATTTTTTGTGGTCACCTAAAAGCTGTATTTACTTATGTGTCTTAGAGAGATGCATTGTAACCCAGCCATGTACTCTGGACTGCAATGCTGTTATCCACACAAGCACTCAGATGTTCCATCTGCTTAGGTGGAACACCTTTCAGTAAATTCCCTCACAGTTGGTAATGATGCTGTCACAAGGTGTGTTGCTCTTTTCTTCAAATAGGTGATAAATTTGTGCTTTATCGTAGTGCTGGAAGGTACAGTGTGAAAAACCTCATGGATAATACTTAGAATCATTAGAGAACATGTAATTTTTCTGTAAGATGGAAGGTATTAGCACCCTTCATGTCTGGAGTATTTCCAGCTTTGCAATTAAGTTCTGTAATTATCTACAGCAATTTGAAATGAATAACAGTAATCTTTAATGTCCTGTCATAAAAACTGATGTGTGCTGCTGAATTGCTGCTGTATTTCAATCCAGAAGTAGCTTTATTTTACTCGTATGTAGAATTACATCTACGTCTTTTGAGGCTCTGAGAGTATATTTTAAATTTTTGATGTATGAAGTGTTGATGTTGTAACATATGAAGCATCGATTTCATGCTGTTTTTCTTTTTCTGGTGATATGTTTGCTTATTTCTAGTAAATCATACGTGGATGTGATAAAACCACATAAATTTTATTTACCAGCTAATCATCCTTCCCCTCCTTTTTTACTCAGTATATTCAATTACTTGACCAAAGAATATTTGCTGTCATAATTTTGACTAACACTTTTGACCTGCCATTTAAGGCTGTACCCTTATGTCACTGGGGGAAAATAAAAAATGGAAAGTTTAACATTTAAAAAAAAGTTGAGTGTAAGATTACAAAAATTGTTTGATGGTTCAAGACTAGAACATAATCTTATCTAAATCAGATTACTGGTATGTTCTAGAACAACAGCAGACTTTTAGAAATAGTCATTTGTTTTCTTTCTGCCAAAGAAAACATGGCTTTTTTTGCTTTTGGAATGAAGCTCTCAATTCTTCTGCATCAGCTTTTCAGATCTATCTTCTCCAGGAGCAGTTAGTTGCTTTATGGATTCAAGAAATGTATTGGTTTATTCACCTGTTAGACCTATAATAATATTGCTTTTGGAGTCCACCTTTGTAATAAATCTGAGCACTCTGTTCCCCAGAATAAAATAATTAAAACAAAAATTGAATGTGCCAGAAAGTCTGTACTACAAATAGAACGGAATTGTGGGCTATAACTCTGAACATTTGAGTGGGCACAGTGTTCTATATCTTGAGAACAAGAATGATTTTGCAATAAGGCTATATTTCACAAGGAACTTTAAATACAATTTTTAAAAGCTGTTTTCTCCCCAAATAAAGTTGTATGCAGTCCTACTGATAAGACTTACTGTATAATTAAATTATTTTATTGCTCTAATTTTGAGAGGTGAGTTAGTGATGTTAACTCTGCCTGTGGAATTAAGAACATACATTTCAATGAGGTATGGGAAAACTGCAGGTTTGGGGAAGCCAAGTCTCCTACCGCCAGCCAGCATATTTACATTTTGTGTTATCACAATAGCAGTTGTGAGTGTTTTTGAACAAAGATTCTGTATTTAAACTTTATCTTGATTATTCCATTGTTGAATCTTAAAAAAACAAACATACTCACCCCTCTAACTAAATGCCAAAAAATACTAGCAAGTCCTTACGTGCTCTATTAATTTATACTCCTTTTTTAATGTTGTACCTCTCTGATGAAGCATAGGTTTGAAAAATCTATAAAAGCTGTTAAGAGAAAAAATGTTTTAACTTTTGTGTGCTTCAGTGTTTTTATGCTGTTTTGCATTAGTTGGTGTTATTGCTAAATGCTATGTTACATTATAAAGTGTTGTTGACTGCAGTTCTCAGAGAATACTATGGAAAATGGGAGATTCTTATCAAAGTCAATAGGATTTTCCCTCTGAAAACCCTTGGTATGCTATATTTAGTTTGTAGTGGGCTGAATTTGTAGAGTCTGTTTTTATTGAAGATAATTTACCAATTCATTCTGTGTTGATGAACCAGCGGTACCTTTGGCAGGTACTTCCTGACTTACTCAGGTGACTCCTAAACTTACTCTCTTTTCTGTCAGCTTTTTGAGCTATAGTTTTCTTTTGTGTCATAAAAATATGGATCTATATTTTCATAAATAAAGATGGAGCTTATAGAAGGTAATTCGGTGCTTCATATTTCTTGCAATATGTTATAGAATTGTTGTGTTGAAATTTGTTTTTCATGAAAGGATGGACATTGAATACTTATGTTTCTAGACTTGTGGACTACAGAGGAGTTTTTTTGTCTGTCCTTCAGCTTTTTGTTTTTGAATGAATAAAGGTGATGCTTATAATAGGTGATGTACTGTATTAACCTGCTCAGCTATAGGGGGTGAAAGTTTATATACTAGACTTTTCATAAACATACGTTTGTGCCATGGCTCTCCACTGTTCTTGAAAAACCCTCATAAATCTTTAGAGGTGGTATCACAATTATTGTTTAAGCTGGAAAGCTACTCCAGTAATCATGCTTCTCGATAAGTTCTTTATTCCTTCTTCTGTGAAGGGAATGAATGCTTGTTTTTGTGAAATCTGGACTGATTTTCAATAACCTGGCAGCGCTGGCAAGCAAAGTCTGATTTTCATAAGCAATCCACAGACTATACAGGTGTCTTCAGTGGGCTCTGTGGCCTGGTCTGCTGGAAGAAAATGTCATACCACATTATCATGGTCATACATGCATGTAATTGATGTTATATTACAAATGGCAGATCTTGGAGAACAGAGACAAAAAAAATTTCTGCAGTAATGTAATTGAAGACTTTTCTAGTAATTGTCTTTACCTTTCCCTTGTCTCTCTCTGTTGTTCCCAATGGAAAGAGGGGGGAGAAAAAACTACCAAACACTACAATTCAGTCTTCGTGAAGACCTATGCTTGTAGTAATAATAAAAAAGCTTCTGTAAAGGAATAGTATTTAAATTTACAAACAGTTCCTCAGTTCAAGTAATTTCTTTATTAAATAGAAAAGAATAAGTTGGCTTAATGTGAGCTGTGACTAGAATTTCAATGGAATTGGTCCTTGTGGGACATTTTTTGTAATGTGTTAAACATGCATTTAAAATCTCAGTCTTCTGGGAATGCTTTTTTCCTTGCATTCTTCCAACAGTCAAAAGATGCACGAAACAGCATTGCTGTCAACTCTGGGACAGTATAATAACACACTGAATGCTTTGTGTGTGTTTCACACAAATTGAGATGAAGTTTAAAACTTCTGTTGGGAACCAGGAAGGGAACCCACAGAGACTAGAGATGCTTCTCCAAGTGGGGGTTAAATGACTTTAAAAAGGCAACATGATAATACTGGCAGAGTTAGTGTCACAGTTGTGATGTTCTGTGTTTTTGTTCTAGGCTGTCTTATGTTTAAATCTTTTATCTTTTAATCCCTATTTAACATACTTTTTCCAATGAGCTTCTGAGAAACTCTTCCCACCTTGGGTCACACATTGTAAAATTGTTTTCATAGCTTCCATAATTTCGGTTTATTTGCCAAAAACAAGGTAAAAATTTCAAGTCTTAAGTTGAGCAACTTGTTTATTTCTAAGTCTGGTTTCTGTGCCCTTCCAAAGTCTCTTCAGGCAGTGCTGGCAGTATCTCCTCTCACAGAATCATATGCAACCACCAAGCAAGAAAATCCATTGCTTCCCAAAGTAGACCTATTTGTGCTGGCCAGTCTGGGAGGAGCACTGTGGTGTTTGGGGATGGAGCATCAGTGACTCTGGAGAGTTTAATGTCACTTTGCAAGCATAACACCTGGAGCATAGACAGTGTGATGGTTAAGCACCCAAATAGTTACTTATTAGACACTGTAGGCTTACATTTCATTCTACTATACTGGGAATGGGAATGATGTCTAATTCAAGTATGACACAGATACAGAGTTTTTAAAGAGCCTGTGTTGTAAATAAGTTTTCAATACACTTCCTAAAGAGAGTTTGGAAGTGATACCATGAAAAATGCTGGATATCACCACTGGAAATTGCTTCTGGCTTTACTGGTAAAGCTTTCAACTCTGATATCAAGTATCTCCAAGATACTGAGGTCTGGGGATAAGTTTTCTTTAAGATGTCATGATTTATAGTAGGGACAGAAGTTCAAAGAGCTCAGATCTTTCAAATTTTACTGATAAATAATACTGTAAGAGCTGGGTTTGAATGCTTAGCATTTGAGAATCTAATTTTTACTGGTAGGTTTATTGTTGTATCTGTTCTTAAATCTTTCTCATGGAGCATTGAGATAAGTAGGTTAAAATGAAATCTCTTCAATTTGGTGAATTGAACTGACACATTTTCTTCCATCTCGATTTGCTATTGAAATATCTCTTTTGGAGATGCCCTTTGCCTTATAAGAATTGTAGATTATGCACTTCATACCTCTGCTGTATTCTAATGAAGGCAAGGCTCATTTGAAATGAAATACCTGTCGAAAAATATGTGCACGTGCAATATCTAAACTACATTTTTCATGGACCAAATAAGTGGGACAACATTTGAAGCTGAATTGATAGGCAGGTACGTATTATTTCACAGTAATTTGAAATTGCAGTATCTCTTCTATAATTGCTACAAGTAATTGTGGTACTTTCTTATGATGTTAAGTGAGTTTAAGCAAATATTGTTTGTATTTCTAGTGAGATGTATATATTTTAGCTATGAGATCAATAGTGCCTTCCCCCTCCCCCAGCCCCTCCAGCTTTATATCAAAGACACAGATGAAATTACAGCTGTTCTACAGTGATACTAAATGTGAAAGGTCTTTTCAACCTTTTTAGCCAACAGTTCTGCTAAATGCTTTTCTCTAAATCCCCTCAAATGTTCCCAATTTTTACGTGCTCCCCTGATTGTTCACTTAAAATTAGTTCTGTCCCCTTTTAATCTGTTGTGTCTCATTAAAAACTTGGTCTTGAGCAGCATAAAAAAGTTTCAGACGTGTTTAAATGTACTTAAACATACCACTTCCTGAGTCTTTATTCTTTCATTTCAAAATGTATCCCTAATTGTGGCCTTTTTTGTGTGGTATTTCCCCCCGCCTTTTTCATTAGTTATTCCCTCTACACACTAAATCCCTGAGCAGTGCCCTCATATTGCTATTGCAGGTTCTGTCGTGCTGGTATTATTTTTGATCCCATGCTGGAGTATGATATGTATAATGATCACTCATGAAATTATTAAGATAACCTTTTGCAAGTTACATCTGTCCTTCTTTAATACATGACATTAGCATTAAAGGCAAGCTGGACCAAAAATAATTGCTGCCAATTCTTCTCTGGCAATAACCAACCTAGTGGCCTTCTGTGCTGGAGTGACATCAGTGGGCAAGGGAAGGGCTACAGATGTCATTTAAGTGGACTTCTGTAAAGCCTTTGACATGGTCCCCCATGACATCCTTCTCTCTAAATTGGAGAGAGATGGATTTGATGAGTTGACTTATTAAGTGGATAAGCAAGTGGTTGGGCAGTCATCCAGAGGGTAGTGGTCAGTGGCTCAGAGTCCTGATGGATATCAGTGAGAACTCATGTCTTTCACAGGTCCATATATTATATAGAAATTCACTTAAGGCTACTTCTTGTGCTATTGTACATAACTATTAAAGGGTTCATATTCAGAAACTTACAAACGAATATCTGATTATATTTGCTTAGGAAGTAATGGTGAGCAAGAAATTATTGCACTGTAGACAAATTGACTTTAAAGAAAGGAACTTCCGGAGGCGATGTGGGGGGAGAAAACCAGACACGGAGTGAACTGTTTCCTCAATGACCAATAAATCTATATGACTGTGGGTTTTTTACAGGACTCCCGGGGGTGCTTTTTGGAAGACCTAATTATGCCTTTGAAATGCTCCTATTTCATTTTGGTAAGCGTTGTGTTACAAAAGAAAAATGTCTATTTCTGTTTGTCTCTTTAGTGTATGTGTGTGTGTAAGGCAATACTTGAACAAAATTTTCAGGTGCCCAAAGGCATTTTTATGTAAGTTTGGATCCTACTAATGCAGTCTTGATAAAGTTTTCAGCTAAGATACATTTTGCTCACTGACTTTTAATGAGGTGCTAATGATACCAAAACCCAACTGCAGATCTCTGCCCTCCTCCAATTCCTTTTCTTTCCACAGTATCATCAAACGCAGATGTCACATAGAACATGAACTTCAGCCTTATAGTTCTGTCTAGAGAAAAGCTGAGCAGCTGGTTGTGCAGAGGGTGAAGTGGCACTTGGAGTAGCCTTGGTATTTTTGTGGTGGAAATGGGTGGCATCACCTAAATTGTGGGCAAATGACTGGGGGCTCCTGGGGGCAAGCTGCTCCTTCCACAGTTCCCAAAGAGAAAGGGTTGGTTTTGAGGGTTGAGACTCTGAAATTCCAATTTAAGAGTAAACACAGCTTCTCCGGTGAACCTGTGCCAGTGCTTCACCATACTTGCAGGGAAGAACTTCTTCCTAGTATCTAATCTAAACCTGCTGTCTTCCAGTTTGAATTCATCCCCCCTTGTCCTATCGCTACATGCTCTTGTAAATAGTCTTGTCCCATCTTTCCTGTAAGTTATATATTGTGAGTGTTTATTTTTTTTATAAAGTGGAAAGCAACTAAGGCAGGCCTTGAGGTGGGATGTGTGTCTGACTGGGCAGAAGCTGACAGATCCTGGTATGTTGTTTGTGGGTCAGCTGCAAGTGTGTGGTACCTGGCTGGCAGAGCTGCTGCTGTGCCAGGGTCTGGCACTTGCTGTTTACACCTACCTCTGTCTTTGAGTTGTGCTGGGACTCCAGTCCCAGTTGCATATTTGCACCTGTAGGGAGTTATATGCTGGCTGAATAAAACTATTTATAAAACTGAGATACCGTAGCTCTTTTAGTTTGCTGCTTCACTGTCCCCACCGATCCACAATTTTAATGCCTTATTTTCTACCTTGCATGATCCTTAATTACAAAAGCATAACTTCAGTGATGTGTCTGTATGCACAGCCTGTAAGAGGGGTGAAAGGACTTTGCTATGTCTGCAAACTAGAAAAACTTTACACTTTGTTTTTGAGTGCAACTGGATTTGTACCTGCCTGTCTTTGTACTTGTTCCTAGGACAGATCTGAGCTTGTCATGTTTATGTGAAACTAAATATTCTGAGCAGCTGAGTGCCTTATTTTTGTACTCTGAGTAGTGTTCTCAGTTAGGACTAAGTCTTTTTGTGACTGTGTGATTTATCCAGGAGGAGAAGACCTGAAGTATTTCCCCTATTGATAAGCCCTTAAACATTGGATACACTGAGGTTTCTGTGAGGTCCTATTTTTGAAAATTGAGAGGGAATAAGGGTCCTTAATCTGTAAACTCTGTAATCCTGGATTAGAAATTACAATTTTAAAATTGGCATGTTCTGAACTATTTCCAGGCAACGCTTAGAAATCAGCAATTCTGAAACAAACAGTGTTCATGGGCTTTTCTTCTTGTCCTATTGTGTAAAGTGTAGAAGAACTACAGTCACTATCTTCAGTCTTTAACTCTACTACCTACAATGGGTAGTGACTTTTCTGGCAGTTTCTCATCTCACCTTCATCTATCTCAGTGTTGTGGAGAGGGAGGCTTAGCTGTTGATATTTTCCCTGAGGGGAGCAGTAAGGAAGATGTCCTGTTGCTGCTAAACATCAGACAGACAGAAAAACAACAACCCTAGACTGTCTCTAAGTACAAAAGTAATAGAAGTAGTCATCTAACAAAAACAATTGAGTAGAAGAAAGAAATATGCTGGAAGTGCTTTACATAAATGGTTGACGTTTTTACAGGAAAACTAGAGATGAGTACATCTCATGAGGAAATCCATAATAAGCAGCTGAAGTGAATCAATAGACAGTAATGTAAGCAAGAACAAGAGAAAAATTTCAGTAACTACCTTAGGTAAATGTGAGCCCACTATGCCTCCAGAGGCAAAAGAGAATAGTCATCATGTGACAGGGCTAATTCAGAGTAGAAGAATGTTATTGTGGCATCATGATTAAAGGACTTATTTTTTCTTTTTGGAGCACAGAAATTCAGTTCCCACCTCATGGGACCAGAGGAAAGGAATTTATGTCACAGCAACCGAAGATGGAGTTCATCAGGGTAACATCCTACTGCTTGTCTTCCTGTTTGCGGCAGGGGCATCTTGGTGTCCTCTTGAAGCGTAATGGTAGAATTCAAGCTATTTGTTTCTCATCACTTTTGATAGATCTGACAACATGATGAAATCTGTTTTATCTTTGTTCAAGCTATAAAGCGAATTGGTAAATGGAAATTCGGGACCTGTACGCCATGTCCCTCATATGAATAATATCATATGTATATGATACAAAGCATCAGGTTTTAAAACTTAAATTCGTTACAGCTGTGACTTGTATCAATACCATGTAAGCAGAGTGAAATGCCCTGGTATGTAAAGAATTCTTTGTACTTGTCAGTCAGCTTTCTGAGACTGAGGGGGAACATCTCTGTGAGATAGTACAATTATAGAGGAGTTGCACAGGACTGAGAAGCAGCTTGATAATAATTTTGAGTAATTTCTGTGCTTAGTTGCATTCCAGAAATGAAAAGCAAATCTGAATTTCTTAGTCTAAGCTCCAAGACCATAAAGCATGTTTGTTTACCATCTGCACCATCCTTTCAGTCCCTAGAGGCACATGAAAAGATGGCAATAGCAATGGAGCACTGGCTTGCTAAAAGCAGCATCAGCAGAGCTCTAAAGACAAAGCAAAGCAGCAACTTTCTGAACAACAGATGAAGTGGGAGAAGCAGCTTGTCTTTCTCCCATAGGTTTAAACACATTTACATGATTGAAAATGGATGGAAACATTTCTCCCGAGGACATATCCATGGCTAAATTACAGCAACAGTGATGGTGATTTCTTGATGTCCTGAGGAATTTCTTAATCCTTTATAAACTTTTATAGTCCAGATCAGAAACAAATTGAGTTTGAATTCTAGCATCTTGATTTCTGGCGTTTTCTTTCATATTCATTAGCTGCCTGTGAGATTTAGGCAGGCTGTGTAGGGGCAATTCAGCTGGTCTCTGTACGACTGTACAGTCACAGAAAGGACTGCCTTGTGATGAAAATAACATGCAAGGTGAATTTTGTGGCCTAGTTTAAAGTCTTGGTACTATTTAACTGGGAGGCAGTGGTCCTGAGCAATGTCCCTTATTGACAATGACACGAGGATCTATTCAAGGATTACATACTTTTCCTAATTTGGAAATCCCAGAATTAAAAATTTATCAAAAAAATCATGCAGTGCCTATGGATACTGATAGTTCTGTATTTAGTTAAATCAATTTCCTTAGTACTTGAAGAAATTCTTGAATATGCAGTTCTTTATTGTCTAATTCCCATTATACCTCTATAACTCTAAAATAATAGCATTTTCCATGAATATCCTAATAGTGAACTCAGTTTATGATAACAGTAATGTCAGTCATCTAGAGAGCCATTAGGCTGCTTATTAAGGATGTAAGCTGAGTCGGAAAAATCAGATTTATTTTTGAATACCTGCTTGGTCCTGTATTTTTGGTTCTACAGACTTTATTACATTACCTTTCCTTGTGGAGGGTTTTATTCCTCAAAGAGAAGAGACAAGATTGTGCAGCTGAAGTAGTGTCTGTATACACTGTATGGTTTCCTTGGTTAAAGGAAAGAAGAATGTTAGTGGTGCTGGGTTGGTCATTGCCTTGATTTTGGAGTAGTGAAGAGTAACTGAGGGTCCAGCATATTAATTCTAATAAAAAGCCTACCATAAAAGACAGCAATAAGTCTGAAATGTAACTTGTACTCTGAAAGATCACATTGAGTTTCCAAGTGAGCACCTCATTCCTTGCATTATTTTAGTTCTACATCTGTCTGTCAGCCAGATAAAGTAGGTTAGAATGCCTTCTTTTTTTTTTTTAAGCCCTCCTCTTTGTTGGTTATAGTTGAGAAAGGGTCATGATCTAAAATATTTAAATTGCATTTTTGTTCTGCAAGAGTAACTTAAATGACAGGAATTGTGCCACTTAAATCATTGCCTATTGGCATTGGAAGTATGTGGCTGGAAATCCTAGAGTTCAGAAAATGTGCCCAAGGCTGTGACTTGCTTGTGGTGATTTATAACCATCCTTTCTAGTCTGTGGCAATGGTACTGGAATGTTTCAGGATGCAGAAACTAGGCTTTGTACAATTTGAGAATTTAACTTGTTTGTAGCAAGATAATGTTTCAGTTAATGGTGCTGAATATTTTCTACCGAAAAATGTCTGCGAACATGGGGAGTTGAAGTGACAGAAAAGTCTTATTTTTCTAATCTTGTTATCTAATGGAAATGCAATTTCTGATCATATTTGCCTGGGTCAAGTTATACAATAAACAAGGCTTTCTGAAATGTTCAGCAAGGGCAGCAGCACTTCCAAACATTTTTTTTTTTTTTAAAGCTGTGGTGGGAGAGGGAAGGATGATTATCTTTTCTAATAACATGTAATGTTGCACTCTTCTAGAGGAAAAGTTAAGAAAGCTTTGATAACTCAAATTTCACTGATGTTAAAAACACCCATAACAACAGAGGGATCTCTTTACCCTGATTATTGATGATAGGTGGAGTCATCAGCTGGTGGTGGCCTCTGTATGTGTGTTTAGTTTTTTGAATGCAGGAGAATAAGGCATAATTGAAAATATCTGGAGCCATGTGTTATACTGTATCATGGTTTCCTGGCTGATCCAGGACTGAGTTTAGAAATCTCTTCACGCCAGCCTGTTCTTGAGAACAGTCTCTGATGCCTCTTCAGCTCTTCCTGGAAGATAAGCAGTCCCAACAGCACTTGTCCAAATAAACTGTTTTGTTCTGTAGAATATTAGTGCAGAAATTTTGGTAGCCCTCTGACTTTCTGGGTTTGTGAAACACTTGAAGGGGTTGCAGAGGACTTTCAATTTTGGTATGTTAAGGTTTGTGCATCCATTCAGGCAAGATTTGTCCCCTCCCTCTTTTTAAAAGTGCTGCTGCTTAGACTTCTAGAAAAAAAATACGATAAGTCTTTTGGGAGATAGGTTTAGAGAACACAAACATGTTTAAACGGTCAGATTTGTGTAATACGCTTGAACATGGTGGGATATGGAGGGGCCAGGAAGATGAATGCAGCCATGAGTCCACATGCACCCAGCATGTTTGTGCTCAGTTCCTTTATATGCAACATGTTCCCTCTTTCAACCCAAAAGAACTTTCCCTGCTACCAGATGACATTTTTTTTCTTCAAAATTCCCATATGTCTGTGTAGTAGGATTGGTATGGGAGGCAGCCAGGTACACATGGAATCCAGCAGGGATCAACTCTTGCATGATAATATACATACTACTTCCAGCTTTAGCTACTAGCTTAAGTTAAAAATATGGTTAAATTTACCATTATGTTCATTTTTAAGCATATGAAATATTACCATCATCTTGGGGGTGAGTTTGTCAATGTAATGTGTGTACATATGTACCCAATATGGGTGTATTGCTGGTTTAGGGTCTTGATTACTAGAAAGTTCTTGAAAATGCTTTTTTTTGGTATTCATCCAGTTGTGACTCTGATGTTCTTTTCAGGAAATACGTGAGATAATCGGAATCTCCTGCAGTTTCCAATGAATAATCAAGGTATCAAATTAAAGTGAATAACATCTACCCATAACAGCAGGTGCAAAATTGTCACTAATTATGAATTTGCTGGGTTCAGTAGTGACTATGCATGAATTATGTTGCATTCATTAAAAGAAACATTCAGGGCCCAGTTGATGTCAAGAGGAAAAAAAAATATCATTAGACTGTTTTTCCAAATGAATTAATATTACTGAGATTTGCAAGTGAAGACAACTGCAGAAAGATGAAATGCGACCCTGCTTATGTGCCTGACAAATGCTTCTGCTAGAAAAACAGTTGGTTTTTTTACTAGTTTAGAAAACATTAACAAATTCCAGCACAAATATTCTGTCATTCTTTTTAGAGAAAGAGGATTTGCACGTGGGTGTTGTCTTAAATATGTGAGAAATTTCTATGCATACGTTCCCAGTAAAAGTGGAAGAAAAATCTTGTTTTCAATGCTCTTCTAATTTTTTCCTGTTTACCCACAGAACAAAAGCAGAGGAGTGAATACTTCTGCTGTATATGTTTTAAGTTACTTTTATTTGACTTTTATTCATCAGATGGGAATATAAAAAGTGAAGCTAGTATATGAAGTAGCCATTATGTATTGACTGCATTTTGGATTACCAGGACTTAAAAACAAGCTCCATATTACCAAAATGATCATTTCGTGAACCTGAAGAATTATCTCAGATGTGGAAGGAAGTCCAGTGAAGCATTACAGTAATTCTGGAATCTAACTACAGTGGAGTAACTGTTTAGAATCTTAGACTTTATTCCTTTTCTCTCCACTAACTTAGAGCTTTTTCTTATGACAGAAATGTTGATGTCCTAAACACACAGTGTGATGTGACATGAAGCAGTGTGCCCATGAAGAACCTGTTCATCTCCTCTTCATCCTCTCTGCTGCTGTGCAGGCTTGTCCTTTCTCCTGCCCCTTGGAGGTCAGCAATTTGTTCAGGCAACCTTAAATTTGGTCAGCTCCATCCTCCCAGGAGTTTCACCTGAGCAGATGTTTCTGCTATGCTGGGAGTAATTTCTGTGATTGGGAATCATGTTTTGGTGCATGTCACCACCGTCATTTTGACAACTCAGGTGGCAGCTGAAGTCCTTCTGCCCTCCAGTGCTGTTACTTTTAAGCAGGTTCTTAGTTTTAAAGCTCATAAATGTTTCTATAGCCTTCTATACAACTATTAATGTGCTTAGTGTTAAACATATGTGAAATGTTTTGAATGTAAGTGGCTGCGGGATGTGGTGATCAGCACTCTAGAGCTCTAGAGAAGAGAATGCTTAAAGAGCACAAAGAAATCAAATAGAGTGAACACTAATACTGCTCCTAACATTTTCCATTTGGTGCCTGTATTCAGCTCCAAGCCAAAATAGTTTTTTTTATTTATTAGTGATTCCTTTCCAGAGGGCCATAACTTCAAAGTTATACGATATGTCAAGGCACCAGTAGGCTTTAGGTATCTGCTGGTGAGAACTGAATTAGTGACCACTTGGACCAGTGATGTTTTCCATATCTATCAGAAGAGTAGCTCCTTACTGTTTGTCAAAGTAATTGTTCTCAATCTAAGGCTACTAGGTTTGGGGTTTTTCTTTGTTGTTGTTGTTTTTTATTTTGTTTTTGTTTGGTTTGGTGTTTTTGGTGTATGTTCAGCTATTTGCTAAAGAGTCTCAAAACCTTCAGAATTATTTGTTCATTTTTCAAATAAAAGTGCTATTTTGGAGGTGGCATTAAACCTACTACAATAAGTTCACTGTACTTCTGTAGGGAAGATGAAACAGTAAAATGGGCCTATTTTCTCCTGCTGGTCTATTCCCTCATGTTCAGTAAGTGTCTTGAATGAATTTATGTTCTCAACTAATTGCTTGCTTTTGCTTCAGATAAGAGCTAGTAAAATAGCTGCATGTAATTATGATATCTTCTTAATAAGCCTTCCATTTGTTTAAACTTTAAAAAGGCAGCTGAAAATATACTGTATATTATCATATGAAAGAACTGCAGAAAGTGCTTCTCTCTTCAAAATGCAGAGTGGACTTGTGTCAAAATGATTTCAAGTGAAGTGGAGGTTAAAAAAAAAAAAGCCTTTTGACCATGGACACATTCAAAGATGATTTTGATTAATACAAACACATTTCATCGTTTGTACTTGAAAACATTTTAATTTACCTTGCAACCACAACCAATGTACTTTATTAGTTTTGTATTCACTTTCATTAACTCAGTGCTTACAACAGCATGAATTAATTTAGTTTAAATTGTCTGGCTTTTGTTTTTAGCTGGTGGCATTGAGAGGACTTCTCACAGGAAGCTTAAAGGCACTTACTACAGCCATAATTCAGTGTTTCTACTTTCTAAGCCCCCCATCTGCCTATAATTATACATCATGGGTATAAATCAGCCTTCCTTGTACTTCAGAATTAAATAATGAAAGGTGACAATGCTAACTGTGGGGAACGATAAGAAATGCTGTCAAAACTGAAAGTGTGTGCCTCAGTTTCATCCATGAAAAATGGCCTGCTTCACAAAACAAAAGCCTTGGACAAAAGACTATAGATTCTGTCCATTTTACATGAAAAATAATGGCCAGAAATTTTTCTAAGATATGAAAAATGCAAGCAGACTTGAAAAATATGTGGAGAAAACATCCCACGAATTTTAATTGAAATGCAAGAAAGAACTAAGTGCTTGTGGATGTAACAGCATTGAAAACAAGATATTTGCTACAAAGCATTATAACTGGAATACTTTAACAGTTCTCAGCCTGCAATCTCATTAGTTCTCATACTTGCACATTTTCCATGGTTATGCAAAACCCTTTGAACTTCTCATTTAGAAACCTTTTCCACCATGAACTGGTGGTACTTCTAGGAGAACTTGTTATTGGTTCTCAGTGAAAGTTAAAAGATTTGTGTTCCAGAATTTACGTAGCTGATTGGGTAAATGAATATGTTTTTTAATTTTAAATGCAGCACACATACCTAGTTTGCCTTTTATCTATTCACAAATTAGCCCTTAAGATGGTTCAAGTATAAATGATTATGAATGTTTTTTTTTAGAACTCACCTGAAAACACCGATGGGAAAAAAAATGCAAATCTCTACAAAGCTGCAAAATAAATGCACATAAAACTATGCAGCCCAGGAAAGGTGTGCACACAGTTGGGTTTTAAAGCAAGGGCACTCAAGTGTAGGCTGATGCTACTTCATGTGTCAAGTCATCAAAAAAATCTTGGGGCAACAGGAGAAGACATAATTGTGAATCTCACTGGGATTTTCTGAAGCCACTGAGGGCATCTCTTCTCTTGTGTTTGAGATATCAAGGAAACCCTTGAGGAAGGACACCCTAAAGAACTCTGACAATCTGAGTTCATGTAGAGAAGTGCATTGATTGTCAACTAAATAAGTGTTTGGAAGTTAGAGAACTTATAAAAATATTTTTATAGAGATGCAACAAGAGCTGTTGGCTTTGGGTTTAGGCTGAAATCTGTTTTCATGGGTTTCCATGACAGTCTCATACGTCTTGCTTGTAGTAATAATGAAAACACAAACACATTCCTCTACCAGCAAGTTTTTCTTTCCCTGTCAGTTTTGCATTTATACAAACACAATGAATCATTGCTTTGATGTGTGCATGGAACCAAGTTGCACATTGTTGAGAATTAGTTTAAATTGTATGAAAATGATGCTTCTGTAAGCAATACTCACAGAGAGAAGCTAATACACTCATTTACGTTAAAACATGTATTATGTGCCAGAGAAACAAACAGCTATTAAACACTAAATCCTACAATTCGGGTGGGAGGTGGGGAATTAAGCAGGCAGTGGAATGCTACTCTGAAGTGCAGTGTTGCAAGTTTACATTATAGTGGTGGTATCCAATCAGTATTTTTAATTCTTTTAATTACTGAACTCCCTAGAGTACATTATGGTGTGGAATATACACATGTATCTGTAATAAACAACATGTATCTTGAAGAAATGGATTTAGTTTTGGCAACAACGTGATAGGGAGATCAAAGAGCTAACTGGTATTAAAATGATTTAGATACATTTGTCATAGGCAGCTGTTATGCTAATCTCATTTATGCAGTTGTCAGCTGATAGGTTCTGATGAGCCAGCTTAGTGGGAAAATCATTAGTAGATCCCTATTGTGATAAATGTTATTTATTACTGTCAAATGGTATTAATGTTTGATTCAAAGATGGGAAATGGGCATCATCTACATGAAGTTCATCCATTCATGGTCATCGATGACAAAGGGAGCTGTTGAATTCCAGCCAAAGGAACTTCATTTCTGTAAGAAAAAAGAATAATGGATTTAATTTGCATATGTTTTAAAAGGGTAATGAAGTAATATGATGTTTATCTTGGTTGAAGAGTGGTAATTTTTGCTGGCACAGCTCCAGCAACATTTGAGTCATTGTGCAGCATTTGCTGTTCAGTTGTTGGTTGTGGAAGGGGCTTTTCAAAGCAGCAGGTGCATAAGGGGGGAGGAAACTAAAATGATTTATTCATTAGGCCAAAAAATGAGCAATCTCTGTCTTTCCCCCTACTCTCCAGAAATATATTTTCAACCATCTTCCTTGATTTTACTTCTGCTACATCAGTGTCTCTCTTTCTCTTGCCATCTGAGGCAGTGCTTCTTGAATTACTCGTAGATCTTCACAGATTTCCACTCCATCTTTGTTGTGATTTGACTTTTTTCCACGTTGTCTAAATAGTTAAATGCACAGAGACAGTAACATCCTACTCCACAGTATAGGGCGGATAGAAATTGGGAGATGGTTGCATATGGCTGTAAAATGGACTATTTTTAATTTATTTTTTCTTTTTTAAGAGGAACAAAAAATCCCAATATTTTGGCTAATTAGCTGTGCAGCTGGTTTCTAAGTTGTTGAAAAGTGTTCCCTCAGCTTGTGAATTTGCGTGGAGGCATTCCTCTTTCTCTCTATTCTGATACAGCTGCAGTGCTATAACCTATTTCTAACTGGTTTGAAATTAAAAAAAAAAAAAAAACCAACCCAAAAAACCAAACCAAAACAACACCCCCCCAAAGTAGAAAAAAAAAGGAAGAAAGAAAAAACCCAACTGAAACTCAATTATAGTACTATGGTGCAACCAATCATGCAGTAGGCTAAATTTAACTGCTCACTGCCAGGCATCATAACACCGAAACAATATTGTGAGCTATATTCTGCCACTACTATATTTATTATTGATAGGCATAGAAATTAATTCTATTCATGGTACTCTGAAAGCTTTAAATTTTGTAGAGTAAATAAATAGTAAAGTGACAACATGATAATCTGGAGAAGAACTGAGCAAAAAGTGTTGTAGTTAACACCAAAAAAACCTATCACAACTGTTTCTGTCCTGGTCATTCATTAATAGACTTTATATTCGAGCAATGAGAAATTTATGATAATTCAGACAATTTTGGTGTTTTCAAAGGCAGGTAGATGTTAAATTTTCATTGCTTTTTAGAAGAAATGAGTACATGATCATCTAAATATAGTTAAATTCCTATGAAAAACAATCTGTGTTTTCAGTTGCCAGTAGTGATATTGGAGCATGAATGGAGATAAGCTCTAGATGGAATTCTGTAAACTGAAATTAGTAATTTACAACTTGTAAATGACTTAGTAGCAGTTAATGCTCTGCAAAATGTGTAGACAAAATACTACAGGAAGGTGTGAGTGTCTTGACTTTAAAAAATGTAGACCACGTTTTGTGATGTGTGTGTTTTGTATCAACAAGGTTCCTGGGAAGTGCTCAGGATTAGCTCTAAAAAACCATCTACAGTATTAATTTTTCAGGTTATTGAAAAAACTATTGCCACTCAGATCTGCAAAGAAAGCTTGTGATGTAGTGCTGGGAAGAAACAAAAAGTAATTCTATCAATTTCTGATGCTTAAAGGTTTTCTGACAAGCTTCAGCCCCATATTTAAAACATTTCATGAGGCTGCTTTCAATATCACACCTCTCTGTAAGGCAGAAATCTCTTATCAAGTCTGCCACAACACCCAACTTGCAGAGTGATGTAGATGTAGCTTCTGCCTGAGACTATTGAAAAGGTGAAAGGTGTCCCTGTCCATGGCTGGGGATTAGAGCTGGGTGATCTTTAAAGGTTCCTTCCAACCCGAACCATTCTGTGAATCCAAGAATCATCTGTGTCGTCAGTTCTTTCAGACCTTGTAAACAAGACTTAGCAAAATGTGAACCTTGACTTGTCCCTGCAACATGGCAACCTGAGTCCATATTGTCTGTCATCCTGTTCTTGGTACTGTACAAGAATCTGCTCCTTCTTCACTCTGATTTTTTAGACCAAAAATACATTTCAATAAATATGTATAAGCTGTTTCTCCAAACAGCTGCATCTTTTGGAGGCTTGCTGCAGATAGCTCTCCAAGTTTTCTGAGTTTGGATTTGGGTCCATTTCCTTTGCTCCCTCCCCTGCCATGTCTGCATTTATGAGTGGTTTCCTTGGTTACTTCTGGCAGAAATTACAGTTGATCCTAACCCACTATTAGGATACTATTTAATACAATACATCGAATGTAAAACCTTGGATATTATCTGTTTCTCTATTAGTTCCTGGCAATTCTCAGGCCTCTTTTAATTTTTTTCTTTTTTTTTTCTTTTTTTTTCTTTTTTTCTCCAAGCTGTGAATGTACTAGTTTGAGTTAAGATAAATTTAAAAATCTTACTGTGGGAGAGCACATATATCTTTAGCTTACTTTGATAGTCCTCTGAGGCTGTTCTCTAAAGTAGATAGATTTGTCTCAATCTGTCTTTATGTTGAGATGTGCTGGGCTTGCTCCATTTTTTTGTGATAAGAGTTGCTTTGTAGGTCATAGGAGATAAACGTAGATCTTGCTGAGAGATTTGCTTGTCAAACTGTGTGATGTATTCCATGACTACTAACTTCTGGAGAGTGTGGGATTGTTATGACATGTATAATATACTGTAGGATTCATCCTGAAACCACTGAAATTCATCACTCACACACTGGCATATTGAATCACCAGTTTATCAAGGATACTGAAAGTAGCTAAAATTGCTTCCAGCTTACGAATAGCTAGTTGACTAGTTAACTCTGACATCAAGATTATCTCTGGAAACAGTGCAAAATGTTCGGTAAATGAACATGTTTCAGTGGGTTTTTTCTTTTCAACTCTTTCTATCTTTCAGATGCTGCTTACTTTTCTGTGCTGTCACTTTTAGCATTGGGGTCAATACTGTTGTAGTCTGGAGATAAGTTTTTCAGTCCTGCAGCACTCTGGACCATATCTGTAAGGCAAGTCATTTTGCAGTGGGCAGACTGTTCTTGTACTATTTAGTGAATTCTAGGTAAAAACTGAATTCTGTTAAGAGGTGACAGATGCAGTATGGAACAGATTTGTGCTACTTCTCTCTACTGTAGAGGATTAAATGGTATCTTGTCATCCTTAAGCTGAAAAAAATGTGTTTTTCTCCCTAGAAAGAAAAAAACCTCCGCTATTGATTTACTTATGAATTTTTTCACATGCAAGGTGATGAAACTTTTCTTGGTTGTGTGCAATTTGTTGCAAGGGCATGTGACGTGAGTTATCTGTAGAAGAGCTTGTAGATGATTTAAGGAGGGAAAGGAAACAGCTGCACCATCAGGGATTTGCGGGTTTGACATTCAGAGAAGTCTCTTAAAGAAATTGAAGGAAAACAATCTGTAGTATCAGTCAGCAACAATATGAGGTGAGGGAAGTGGGAGGTGCTGCTGGGATTTCTGTAGAAAGCAAAATAAGGCAGTGGAGCAGTGAACTTCTCTGTCCTTCACTCCAAATCCAGTCCTGTGGTCTGAGAATGCTGAAGTGAATGGAGAGAAAGTGTATCTCTCAGCAGGCTGGTGCCGCACCCAGAGAGGGCAGCTGCTTTTGGGATCTTTCACTGTGGGTGCCAACCCCCCACCCCCCAGTCTGGTGTGGTACAGGGAAAAAGGGAGCTACTGGGCAGTTATTGCTTATGAACAGAGGAAAAACAAGAGAGGGGAACAGCAGTTAAAGGGAGGAACTTAAAAGCAGTTGTTAGGGTAATTTTTTTAAAAGAGAAATATGAAGGTAACTTTGTCCATTTAGAAAGGAGTCAGATAAAGAATACTTTGTATTTTACCAATACTGATAGGTGTTTAAAACATGTGAGGACACATACAGACAGAGAGCTGGGAAATGCCTTTTGCACTTAAGAATCAGTTGCAAGAGAATGAAGCTTTTTGTTGTGTTGCAAGGAACTGTAAGTAAACTATAAGGAAGACTGAAAATACTAAAATAACATCTGTGTTAAAACTGCAAGGGCTTTCAGGACATGTACTGCATTTTTTTGGAAACATGCCTTTTGTACTTGATTTGGCATCTTATGATGAATTTCAGAACAGCTTGCATAAAGTCATCAGTTGTCACCTACTCTCTGATCAAAACCTGGTGAATTAGTTTTTGGCAAGTCTGGTCTGTGTCATTATCCTCTGCTTTAGTCACTTAGGCTCTCTTGCCTGTAAACAAACATCTGTATAAAATTATTTGCAACTGATAGTGATGCTTTCTCTCTGCAGTTACAGGAGGCAGCATTTTTTATAAGTTTACATGTGGACAAATCCCAATAAACTTAAATGTTGAATCTCCAGGCATTTGCACCTTGAAAATTCATTTATGTCAATACAAGCAGTGGAAATCACTCGAAGCTCTAAGGAAACCTTCTTTTAATTTCTGCAAGTGTAATACACTAATGGCCAAGCTAAAGAGCATAAATGCACAGGAAATGCATTCTGTAGAAGAACGTAACAGGAGCCCTGATTCTATCTTTTACCAATTGAAATTATTTTCTTACCTTGTATCACTACTAATGGCTTTGTATTATTACATGATTCTGTTTATCACATACATAATATTTGTCTCAATTAACACTGTAATTATGCAAGATACGAAACAGAATTGCAATATAAATGAGAATCAGCAGTAGCAAAATATTTCTTGTTCTATCTGAGTACAACTAAATTTTTTTAGGGAATATAATTATTCTCTGAAGCGAGAAAGTTCAACTTACCACTGCTGTACAATTTTTATATAGCAAGTATTTCTATGCCTTATGTAAGCCCATTGACTTGGGATTATTCTATTTTGATTTGGAAATTCAAGTTGTTACTGTCCTGTTCCTGTGAGAATTATTCTCTCTCTCTCAGCAGGTTGCACGCAGAGATAGTCTGAATACCTTTGTATTTCCCCAGTAACTGATTGGTCAATTGATTTGGGTTTTAAAAAGCTTCTGCATCTGTACCAACATGCTGATAATCGCACATCCCCCTCCAAAAATCCAAATGTATATGCTTCTTTTCATCTAGCATCTTGATTTTAGAGTATGGAAAATACAGGTTTATATCCTAAACTGTGAGTTATTTGAACAGGAAAAGATGGAAGAAAAAATTATAGAAGTTGAAGGAATTGTCCAAATAGTTTCCTTACTTGCCAGGTGATAAAAATAGAGTACTGCCTGCTCTGATTCAGATCTCTAGTGTGTCTCCTGGTTTTGGGCTATTTTGTTATCTCTTGCTGGCAGAGGCAATAGATCAAATGCAGGAGAGCCTTCATAACAACAGGCTCTCCCAAAACCATGTTTTCTACAATTATTCTTCTTGGCCAATAAGACCAGAAGGGCCTTTAAGGGAAGAGTGGCATTGTCTGTACTCCCAACACCACTTCTTGTAGCACTTAATGATTTCACAGCAAAGGGTTAAAAAAATCAAATTTGACAATACATCAGAGTAATAGCTTTCACTTTTCCTTTCTTTCTCTTCCTTCAACCTCAGGCATTGCTGTTGTACGCCTTGGAGACAGTGTTAGCTAATGAGTGCCAGTCATGTTTGGATAATTAACGCAGATGACAAGAATACAACTTCTATATTTGCGGGTGGTTATCAAATCAAGTGAACTCATCTCTTCCAATTCACTCTATCTGGTGGGTGTGGTATTTAAATTATTTTACTGCCTTTTTTTATGACGGGATTCCAATCTGTAGCAGTTAATCAAGAGTCGCTTCAAGGAGAGTGAAATTACATTACATTACAACTGACACTTCTAAGATTAATTTTACAATTTGTGATTTTAATTTCAGTGAAAATGTATTTAAAATTATCTCTTGTCAGATTCTCAAATTAAATATAATGAAATCTGATAATATTCTAATAATATTAAGCTGGTATCAGAAGACTATTCAGGCTAAGAAAATAGTACATTTAAAAAAATAATTTAACAGCATGGCAACAAAAATCATATAATGTTTTATAAATCTGGTCACTTCAAACAGTTGTGTCATGTAATAATTTTGAAGATGTCACATGTATTGAGAATATGCATGAACAACTGTGGGTTGATCTGTTTTTCTCTGAAGCTGGTAAGGATCTTTAATTTCCAAGAAGAGTTTGATCAGGCCTGGGTAAAACAACCAAGACTGTTTTGAAAAGAAAGCCAGTAAGATGAGGGAACGTGTGATGGCCTGGCATATTGTGCAGCCCTTGTGAAATGGTGTATGATTTCAAAGGATGTGCTGTGACAAGGTGTGCGACCTGAGCATAAACAATACCTTGCAACTTTGAAAACTCATTAACAAGTCCTTGTTCATGGAATACCTATGCCATTAATGTGGGCTTGTTCAAGCATGCGGTAGGAGCAGATGTTAATAATTCTAATGTGTCTATTTATTTTTTAATCTGGGTAACTGTGGTGCTGCCCAACACCTGCCCAGTCACCCACAGAGCTTGATGTAAAGTTACTTTTGCTACAGCAGTACTGCTGCATGGCAGCAGCACTTATGACCATCACTTGATATAGTAGTTGTGGTCATGATATTTACTTTTTTCTCTCTCTGCTTTATGTAACCAGTAAATAGACTTATAGCCTTTTCTAAATGCCCTTCAACTCGCAGTATTTCATTCAGTGTAAGTGGATGTATTCTTTCCTTTATTCTCTTGAATATTCTGTATATTTCAAAAAGATTTTCATCTTTTAGGATCTTCTTTTCAAAGAATACTAACTGCTCGTTCCTTGTGAACTAAACTTCCAGAATTTCTGTAACATTCTGATTGCCCTTTTGTTATCTTCACTTTTAAAATGTCTGTTTTATACTAAAGGGACAAGAACTACAGCTGCATTCCAAATGTGGCTTCAAGTCCCCTATGTAGTATTAGAATGATTTATTCCAAGTCTTACTCTTGTTGACTATATCTATCCTAGAATCTCACTGGCCTTATTAATTTAAATACAGTTAATCCTTGTGTAGATGATTTTAAAGTTCGTTCCAGTACTAGGACCATATTCAAGTCCTGTTAAATGTCTTGTGGCATATGGCCATGGAGAGAGAACTACCTTTTATTATTTTTTTGTCATCTCATAACCTTATCTTTCTTTACAATGAATTGCAGATGCCAGTGAAACCACTAACAGTATCAGCCTGTGATCCTGGTCTATTTGTCATTCAGAATTTTATTGCCTTTCTCCTTTCGTCTTTACAAGCTCTATTCTCTGGTTTTGTTTCATCAGCAAATTTCTTCACCTTCATGCATATTTCATCCTCTAGGTCAGTGATATATAAAATGAACAAAAATGGGCATAATACTGATTCTTGTGGCATTCTACTAATCCCTCTTTCCCAAGCTGCTCTGTCTCATAAACAGCTTCTGTCTGTGACATTTAAGCCAGTTCCCTATCCACACATGTGGCTCACCCCAATACCATACTTAATGACTTCGGACCAAATGCTCTTTTCAATTGTGTGGTGCAGAGGGAAATAAAAGACTGAAGGAAAGATAGAAAAGGAATGGAGGTGGAAGCAGAGACTTAGTGACCTTTGTCAAACTCATGCAACATCAATTTCTTCTACTGTGTCTCCTCAATTAAAATTTAGGTTTTCTCAGGTGGTTCTTCCCCTTTGTTTTTACTCCTGAAGGTAAATTTTCAGCTTGTTGGCTCAGGATTGCAATTTAATTATTTGTTCAGACATACTATTTTGATGTCATGATTTTTGTTACTAATTCCCATGTACTTTTTAACCCACCTATCCTGAAAGCATGTAAGTTAACCATCATTAGTAAAGCAAGAAAAGAATTGTCAGATTTCTTGGAATTTAAGTTGAAAAGGGGACTATGTACAATAACAGTGTTTCTCATGTTGCAACCACCTATAATCTAACCAAAGAAAATCATTATACCACCTATTTATGAAAGGTCTTTCTATCTTTGTAGGTTAATTTGTTGTATGTGTTTGAGATGACTTTTTTATTTTCAACATTCTTCTCAAGACCTGTGGGCTACCTTCTTGTTGTCTTTAAGTCATGTAGATGTAGCCACAAGACTGAAACGCTCTAAAATGCAACCTGTCCACCAAAGAGTAAGTTTTAAATCAATTCAAAAATCACATGTTTTGACATGGTGCGTCAAGTCCCTATGTGGGGCCTGGGGAGCTGAAATCCCTCTATCAGTGGCAGGCTGAGAGGGCTGTTTTGACATTAAACCAGGGAGGGGTACTAAGTATTTAAGATGTCTTTTAAGAGTGTGTGCATTCTGTGGTTTTTCAGATGTTGATCTGTGCCAAGTGGGGACATTCAGAGAGGGAAAGCAGTTAGTGCTTCACAGAAGAAAGAAATTTCCACAGATTGACGGTGTCTTCTCACAACACCCTGCTGTCACCAGCTCCCTGCTGTGTTTGCAGTCCCTGAGCAGTACCATACTTGCAGACATAATGAGAACAGAGCACCCATGTCAACTTTTCAGTTGTTTGAAGTTTGTAGTTTCAACCTCAAAAAATGTTTTCTGCGAAAAGGGTCCTTTCTGTCAAGGACTGGTTGAAGATGAGCACTTCAGCTAAAAAGGCAGTCCTTGCTGGAATAATCAACTTTGTTTTACTTTAAAACTGACTTAGTGCTTGTGAAAGCTGCTGGGATGACAATACCAGAGGGAAAGGTATGGTTTTGCTGGGTGATAAACTTATGTGAGAAGGCAGTTGTGGTTGCTCTTTAAATGTGTTCCAAAAGAAGTTAAACATACAGTGCATGTTACTGGTAATTGAGAGAAGATGGTTTATCCTGAGTTTGTCAACTTATACAAATAACCAGTTTGCTTTCCATCAAATATACTCTGAGGGGAATTAATAGCCAACCTTCAAGAAACTGGTTGGAAAAAGGTGAGCTGTGCTTCAGGAGTTATTATTTCAGCTTCCTGTGGTGGCAGTTTAATGGTAAATCAGTGTGCAAAAGTGCATGTAGGCATCTGAAGACATGGCTTATTTTGTTGTACGTGGGAAAGATGTTGACTGTGTTCTACAGCTAGAATATATCTATCCACATGGACAGCATAAATATTACAGCTAGAGTGGTTGAAAATTTTTGAATATAAAGTGTAGGCAAAGAATTTTTTATTGGCTTTTCACCAATTTCCCATAAGATAGAAATATTCTGTCTGCCAGTTCATTTTAATGAGGTTTTGCTGCAATTGCAAGTGAAATTTCCCTGTATTGCAAAAATCTGATTTATGTATGACAGTGGAGTGTGAGAGCTGCAGGTCAAACAGTAAATATTCTACCTGCAGCTAGGATTGTATTGTGCTTATGGCATTATCTTTTTATTTAGTTATTTGATATCATCTCCATTATATGTTTTCTGAGCTTTGGGTTTAATTTCTGATGTTGATGTAGGTTTTCAGGGTGACTTGAATTAAAAATCTCTTTCAGCCTCAATATACCACTTTTTAAATTTGGAGGACTTTTCTCTATGTTAAAGGGTGTTTGTACTGAAATAAGTGACAGAGGAAACACCAAGTTACTGAGAGCAAGATTTGGAAGCACTAACAGGATAAAAAACAATGACAGCAGTTGCTATTGTCATTTAAATTTTATTCTAACAATGCAGTTTAAAATTAAAAATAAACTACATTGGACCAAGAAAAAGCATAATTTGTATACATCATATGGTAGTTGGTTGATGTTTCTATGAATGCTTATAGAATTTGAATTGTCTTCTGCTACCACTGGGAAGTTCTAAATAGGAAACAGTTCATGATAGCAGTAGCCATAAATAGGTTTTCCTTCCATTTGTATTGTAATCAGAAAATAGCAACATATTAAAGTGCCAAGGCTGAATATAGGAGTGGCAAAACTTCCTTTCGACTTTAAAGGTTCTAATATCATGAGATACATTTTAGTTTGTACTTGGCTGGTCGTGTTATATTTCATAACCTAGTTTACTGTTGAGAGGATGTTATGCTTTAGACAGCACCTGTACCCGAACACATTGTTGTGCCTCTAAGCTGAAAGGCAACTTCAGGATTTCTTGGGGGGGGGGGGAAGGACCAACCCCCCAAACCCAACAAAGCAAAACTCATTGCAGTTATCATTGAGACTTTTTTCCCCTAAGTTAGAATGATATGTATTGTTTCTCTTAAGTGATTTGTGATTCTTACCCTTTCATCAGAGGTGGTCATTGTGCTGACAAATATTATCAGAGCTCCAGCAAAAGCAGCTCTGAGATTTTCAGACTTGCCCAGTGACTGGAAACCAGCACTCCATGCTGACAATCTTCCCAGCCACAGCCAGATTTATTGCCTGTTCTTAAGTGTTCTTATTCTCTCTCTTGGTCCCAGAATACTGACATAGTTTAAGTCTTGATCCTCAAGGCTTGAGTTATTCTGTATGTCTTGTCTAGTTCTTCCTGTATTGATGACAGCTGACAAGGATGCTTACCAGGAACAGCCGATCTCAATGCCACTGACAGGATACTGGTACTGCTCAGCCAAGCTGTATCAGCACGAGGACATACCACATACCAGTGCTGGGACATGACCTGAGCAGGTCACCCTCCTGACATCAGATATACTCCACAGTTTAGTCAGTGTTGCAGTGTCCATATTTTTAAAAGAGCTGATTCTTGATAACAATTCAAAAAATTACATGATCTGTTTTGTCCATGTCAGGGGAAGACTTTCTGTCTGTGGAAGCAGGTGAAAGATGAAGAGAAGGAAGGCATGGAAGAGAATTTATGGGGCGTAGGGAAGGAAAAATTTTATGAATGCTCTGATTAACCCCAGTTTAAATGAATGGAGAATACAGTGATTTGAAATCTCATTAAGTTTTGCTGAGTATTTCTATGGTAAGGTGGTATTGAGTTTATATTATGAATTTGTCTTCTAAAGACAAAATATGGTCACAGTGTTCTATATATCTCCTTTTGCCTTACTTGAAAAACCTCATGTGGAATTATGACCATTCTTATCTTCCAGACTATCAAATGTTCTCAGCCATGTGTAAGCTGTCTTTGGTTCTTTTTAATTTACAGTACTTAAAAATAATCCAAATCTTTGTTAATTACTTGGTCTTGTCCTGAGAATGAATCTTGAAGTTCCCAATAGCTGAAATGGGTATTGCAGGGAAACTTGAGTGTTTCTTAGTAGCATTCATGTCCATAGGAGAGGCAACTTTGGCAGAATCTGTAGAACTCCAGTGCCTTATGCCTCTTCTGTTAGTGTTAAGCTTGTAAAATTAAACACAGGAAAACTTTTGTTGTTAATTTATGTGATTATTGTGGTTGTTCACTTAATAAGATTGCATGTATTTGTAATCTCTGTGCAAATATGTGAGTTTTCTGTAAAACAAAACCCCAACAAAACACCAGCTCCCTCTCCCCCCAAAAAAAAAAAAATTACAACTTTTCAAAAAAACTGAAAACCCAATCCTTAGAGAATTTGTTATTGGTCCTATATTCATGGATCCTTTAGATATGACATTACAGTGAAATCTGCAAACAGAATTAACGAACATAATTTGTTTAGGCTGGTTTTCTTCCAGTTGTCTTCCTATTCTTTCGTTATTTAAAAAATAGTTTATCTTCATTAGTTACCTGAAAAACTACTTAAAAATTGTCTTTGAGAATTTGGGAAAACCATAATATGGTTCATACTTGCATCCTTAGAGACCTGACAGTTTAAAGATGTGTTAAGCTGTAAGCCCCAAAGCGTTGCAACTCTTTGCTCAAGAGTCCAATTTATTGAGAACTTACAAGGGTACAGGCACACACACTGCACAGGGATTTAGCTGTGCTGAGCCCCTGTTGCAGAAATTTCACGTGGCATTTAGATCTTGATAACTAGACATGAATGATAGTTTAGCAGCATAGTTGTGTACTTTATAGTGTCAGTAGGAAATGGAGAGAAAGGAAAGGAGAAATTACAATTTCTTTGGGATGTGTGAAGGACAGGAACCACTCTGCAGAAGAGAACAGGATTTCTGTGATGGATGACAGTTATGATCATACTACAGGGATTTGGTGATCCGCTATTGAACTTTGGATATCTGTACAACTTGTACCACAACTCATCAAGTACAATTTTCATACTTCTCCAGTTGTGTTTGGAGTTATAATACTGAAATAGCTGTACTTGTTTCTATTTGCAATGCAAGCACAGTAGAAATTTAATACTGGTACAATGAGCTGCTGGAAAGCACATCCCATCATTCTTGTTGAATATTAAATATGTGGGTTTGAAAACTATTTGCAGATCAAAACAGGTTCTTAAGCCAAAACTAACATCATAATTTGCCTTATCATTCTCTAATTTCAACAGAAATGTTTGCTACCATTTTTTGACCTTTGATTAGCATCTCTGATTATGTAAATGAAGAACGGCCATATAAAAAGCTATGCATTTACATAATGGTGTCCTTTCCTAAGGTGGGCAGTTAAAACTAAATCAGTTTAGAATTTCTTTTGTCTAATGGCTGTCCCTTTATTTAGTATTTGAAGCTAAGAGGAGTTGAGTGATTTGTTCTTAAAAAATTTCTCTTTAAGCGGTACCTTGGTACTTTTAAGGGAAATAAAACTGGCAGACTTGAGAACATCTATTCTGATGTTTTAACAAACAAAGCTGGCAGGATCCTCTTTATATAAACCAGAAGAGAATGGATAGAAGGCACACAGTATCCACATTAATGTTACTGTGGTACAAGCCAAGATTAATTCTTTTTTCAATTGGTAGAAACAAATTTTTGATGAATGAATGCCTGCAGCAGACATGTCAATAAAGGAAAAAGCTACATGAGCTTCTTCTGAGGAAAAACATGAAATGTAACCTCTCTGGAATTTCTCAGGCAATTCTTTCTAAAAGCTGTTTTGTACACAGATAGATTATATGCCAGAAATGAAAATGAAGTACAAAATAAGGCAAATAATGGTGAACATCCTAGATGTAGAAAATAATATATAATGCATGATACTTTAAATCTCATTAAAAACAGAAGCATATGTAACTTCCTAGCAACCAAACCTCCAGAGTCTCCCTGGAAAGATGTTCTTTCTCTAAGGGCTCCCTTGTATAAGTGCTTTAATAAATGAAGCACATACGGAAAGTATATCAGTGTTCCCTGTGTGCACAATATTTCAGTGTTCTCAAAAGCCTCATATACGATTGTATAATTTCCTAATCTGATATAATCAACACAAAAACTCTATGTTAAATTAATGTTCAAGATCTAATTTTAGCCAGTGAGAGCAGTGACAACTACGCATAAAGCTGGTTCTCCATCTTTAATTTCCCTTTTGCTCTGCACTAAAAGCAGTGTCCCAATACGGCCTTAAGAGAGCTCAATGCTGATTGAGATGCCATCTCCTGGCTGAGCTATAAAACCAAGCTGCAGACTTATTGTGGTTATTCAAAATGCTGTAGTGACTGTTTTCTGGCCCCAATCCAACCCTGGTAATTATAGTTAGATTTTGTAATTTCTCCTTCCACTTTCATCTCAATAGGGTATTCTTCCTCGCCGCCTGTCCTACACTGCTGTGCAGTGCTAATGTGGGCTGTTAAACAGCTGCTGTGTTTCTCACTGCAAGTGGCTGCATTTCGGTGGTAGGTAAATGTCCGTATCGTGCAGCGCCTTGAGAATTCGCAGGATAAAGGACGCTCACTGTTTTTATTTTACCACTCGGGGCCTAAGTTTTATTGGGGTCTTGCCTGGTAGGTATTTCTGTACGGCATATGTTTGTGTTTCGAGGCCTAAGAACAACAGGGCAAACCAAGGAACCAAGTGCCTCGATTTTTAATGTCCTAAAAGTCAAGAATTTGATTGAAGGCTATGTATACTAGTCAGTAGTTTTTTAAAATTTGTATATGCCATCCAAATCAATGGAACAGAAAATATAACCCTGCATATAGATCCAATTTTTATTGTAAAATAATGAGGCTTTGTGCATGGTCTGCACCTATTTTACATACTAAGTTTGTAGATTAACTATTGGGAAAAAAAAAAGCCTCTTTGGAACAAGAGACAGTGGGGGTCTTTTTATTTTTTTTTAAGGCAAAGGCAAACACTTTTTTAAATGTTCAAAAACAAAAGCCTTGAGGAAGAAAAATCTGAAGCTGAACAGATAGCTTCTATGGTATATTTTAAGTTTTACGTAATAACCTTTGAGGCCAATATCAGCGGAATAATCACAAATGCATTCATAGCATGGGGCATTTCTGCTGAACTGCTAATGGTTATTTAAGTCATAATACAATATCAGTGGGATGGAGAAAATTCTCACATTCATAAACATGTGAGATTTTACTGGCATTCTGTTTGCTCCCTTAGACATCACGGAGTGTCAGTGCTGCTGCATTGGATACTTCTGTTGACATCTTACCAGGCTCATGGGTCCTTTAAATATGATATGAGGGCAATGGGACTATTAAGATTTTGTCAGAACATGTTATTGTCTCTGCAGATACAGTAATAGCTCTTTGAAAACTATGCACTTGGTGTGTGAAGATCTTTCTGAAGATAAACGACCTGGATTTTTGTTATAATACCAGAACCAACCTATATAACTAGAAGCTGGCATTTAAATTGTCAAATCCAGGTTCTTGTAATTATAAACCTGAAATCTTGTTTTATGTGTTCTTGACAATAGAAACAGTTTAGTTGACAAATGCTTTTTTTTCTTTAAGGCAATTAATTCATACTAACAGCAAATATTCTTCACTTTGATATGTGTTAAAATGGCCAAAGTAGAAGCTCAGGAATGCGGCTTGTGTTGGGATGATGACTAATCCATTCAGACCAGAGCATAGTGTTCGTTTTATTTTTAAACCTGCTTGCTACAAGTTCTTTAACAACATAGTGTTCAGCTGGTTTTGTCCCATTAGTACAGACAATGAATTTTTGTTTCATCAGTTTCTATCCTCAGCCTACGTTTTGGCAGGTCTTTGTTGTGTGTGTCTCGCATATTTATCTCACTCTTTCAGCAAAGGCATTTAAAATTTTGGCTTGGCTTATGGATGTTTGCTCTTGGTGTTAGTGTAATGTCCATACATCTAATTGATAAGTTATAATGCATTTTTTTGTAGCTTTAACCAGTCATTTAAAATAAATAAGATCATAATGATCAGTTTCCATTTACCCATTTATTAAATAACAATGTTCACACTGAGCAGTTTGATTTTGTGTTACAATAAGGCAGTCTCTACATGATGACAGATGGTGTTTCATTTTGCCGACACTGTGCTAAAGTGCTGTGAGTTGTGATGTGTTTGATTTTATTAGAGATCAGATTTAACACATGCATTCTACATAACTGCAATAGCATTCCCATTTCTCATCTGTAGGAGAAAATGAAACTGTGATGAAATGTAATATACTCACCCTCAGGCAGAACTAGTGGGATTGGGAATTGCAACATAATAAATCTAATGGATATTGCACTACAGGACACTAGAAATTTACTGTTATTATGTTCAGGGAAGGAACTTGGTTTTGTAAAACTCGCTTTTATTTCACTGGCATCAGTGCAATTTCACATTATTTAACCATTATATCCCAACAGTTTGCTGCATTGAAAAAGTAACCTAAGCTCAGAGGAACAGAGGAGTAAAAGAACTCAAAAGGGAAAATACCAATTCTGAATAACAAAATGACTGAAATTATTAAATGCAAATTACTGCCTGACAAAATAGTTATAGTTAATAATAGGGTTATCATGATATGCATTCTTAAAGTAATTTATAATTTATAAAAATAGACTATTAAATATGAATATTACATATCCATAAAAATCAAAATGTCCTATTTGTTTTATCAATACTTTTGTACTTGAAATCTATTCAAGTTTAACAAGTATCCCGAAAATATTTATTTTTATATGACCCTTGTTTATGTTTACACTTCTCCTGACCAAAATCTTTGATCTAATCTACCATGTCTATCAAAAAGGTTTTTCTAGAGCACACAATGTTATGTGTATATAATCTACTTTAAGAAACCAGGACTCCTAATTAGGTCTGCATCATGATATTCCATCAAGAAAAAGGAAGAGGTATCGTAGTTTAATCATAAGCCAATAGGTTTGGTATGTTGTGAGTGAATTGACAACATCAGTTTCTCACAGCCTCAAGCACTTTTAGAACATTCCTGGGTGTACCTGTTTGCTGAGAGAAAACTTTACATACCATTCTAAAACATCAGTATACAGGATATTCACTTTGTCTTCTGACAGTTGAAAATTATGTTTTCAGAAGCCTTTAAAAACTTTAAATGTTTTTTAAATGCTGCATTTGCCCGGAGTGCTGCTCCAATGCTTTTTTTTTTTTTTATTACAAGATGGCACTGGTCCTGTTAACTGAAAATTGTCTAAGTGAACTGAACGAAGGTCATCATTTTTTTCCGAAGTTTTAACCCTTAATTTCTTATGAAATGCAGTAGTTGCGTTCTACTTCAGGAAAAATAGAAAAGTGCTTTTAAATCTCAGACACCTGATTGAAATACCCATCCTTGTCTTAAATGCAGTCCTGCAGGTGAACTCTTTTAGCTCCCTGTGCCTTGAGAAGCAGCAGAAGACATCTGCTGTGGAAAGTAAAGCCAAAGCTTTTGGGAGTAGCTGTTAATTTAGAATATCTCAATATTAAATAGTGTTTAGATCTTTTATTAAGCTCAGCTTTGGTTTGTTAGTGGTTAGCAGTGTTGCTCTAATCACATGAATTGAAGCTGTTAGTGGCAACTGAATTTAGTGGGTCTGAATGCCTAGAGTTGGTAGTGGGGGAACATTGGGCAGCTCTTTTGTGGGAAAGGCAGTAAATCACATCAGGTTTAAAAACAAATAAATATCATACAGCAGAGTAGAAAGAACACACTGGGCAAGAGAAATGCTCTAGACATGCTTGAACTAACCTGAAAGTAGCAGTGAACACCAAGGCAGCTGTTCCCTCTTGGGTCACAAGATGATACTGCTCCACATAAAGCCAGTGCTCTGTATGCACATATGGATTTGCCAGAGGGTCTCTAGTGGGAGACAGGAAGATATGCTCTCTGATTTCAGATGCCTTTATACAATACAGAACAATCAACTCCTATGTTTTAGTAGCACAGCTTCTTTTCAGAAGTAGAGTTAATTTCTTCAAATTAAGGAACATCATGGTTTAACTCCAGTCAGAAGTCAAGCCCCACTCGGACATTCACTTACTCTTCCATCAGCCGGGTCAGGGAGAGAATGGAAGGGTAAAAGGTGGAAAACTCATGGGCTGAGATAAAGACAGTTTGATAGGGAAAGCAAAAGCCACATACACAAGCAAAGCAAAAGAAGGAATTAATTAACTGCTTCCCATGGGCAGGAAGGTGTTCAGCCATCTCCAAGCACGCACAGAGGGTACTTTGAAAGATGAATGCCATCACTCCAAATGTGTCCCTCCTTCTCTCCCCCACTTCATATACTGAGTAAGATGTCATAAAGCCTGGAATATCTCTTTGGTCAGTTGGGGTCACCTGTCCTGGCTGTGTCTCCTCCCAGCCTCCCATGCACCCCCAGTCTCCTGTGGCAATATGAAAAGCAGAAAAGACCTTGGCTTTGTGTAAACACTGCTCAGCAATAAAAAAAAAACAAACTCCTTATTGCCATCACTGTGTTCAGCACAAATCCCAAACACAGCCCCATACCAGCCTCTGTGATGAAAATCAACTCTACCCCAGCCAAAATCAGAAAAGAAACAAGCAGGATGTGGTTCTTAAAGTACAGCTATGATGTAGCAACTAGCTATTGTTCCCAAGTTGTGTGGGAGGCCAAAAAAAAGTCAGCATGATCAATGATTGCAACTTGGTACCACAGGCTTAAAAATACATATAAACCCACATATATTGATGTGTTTTATTAGTTTTGCTCATATGAGTCACAATATGAGTATAAATATATTTTTAGAAACCCGATGATGAGGTACAGAAAGGATATTTTATTTTTTATTATTTTGTTTTTTGCTCAACAGTGATATCACCTTGGTGACCGGGTGTTTTGTGTACAGTGTTATCCCCATACTTGTTTATGGCTATAGTGTTGAAGATGCTTTAATTTCTTAAGGCTAATTGTTACGTCCTTTGCAACATGTTAGGCTTCTATTATTCTGACACTTTCCATTATTCCTTTTAAGGAAAAATTATCTAGCATAAAAGCAACTTTATAGTTTGACAATTAAAGATAAAAGCTGTTTTCAGTTTTTAGTGCAGCTTAGCATTGATATGAAAGTCTGCAGAAGTATTCTTGAAAAGATACATAAATCTCTTACATAGATGTATATATATGTGTGTGTGTTTATATACATAAAATATTATCCTAAGTGTAAACTACATGGGAAAATACCCCAAACATTTCTACTATCTGTAAATAGTAAGTGCAGGTAATATACTCCTAAAGGGAATCAATAGCTCTATAGAGTTTTGCTAATATTATTCTTCTGTTACAAAGAAAAGTAACGAAGTTGTTTAAAAAGCTTTGTGTGAAAAAGCATTGATATTCTATATGGGGTTATGTTGTGCTTTTTTAAACCTTTTTAGCCATAGTATGGCAACCTTTCTGTCAGTAGTGCTACTTTGGTCTCACAAGTGGAAACAGTGACAGTAAGTCACATATATATCTATGAATTAATCAATATTTCTACAAAACACTCATTTTCTGTCAGGTGCATTGTAAACATAGTCTGTGATGCTCTCTGTTGAGAGGAGCTCAATTATAATGTTACTTTTTTTTGACCAGCAGTACATCGAGTGCTGGTCCCAGATTACTGACAGTTAAAATATACTGCATTGTTAACTGCTACTGAAACGAGGACAACCAAATTTGGGCAATGTGAAACCCAGGAAGCAGGACCATGCTCACAACTTAAAATCATCCCCTTTTGTAACTGATGGTCTTGGTGCGTAAATTGATTTCAATAGGAGAGTTAAAATATATGGGAAGAAATATTTTGTGCAGTCAGTTTCAAAATCCAATTGCAGCTCAAGTGACTTGTCTCTCTGAGCTTTTAGCTATTGCCAGGCAACCAGCAATGCAGCTCTCCTGTAAATCCCTGGGGTAGACAGGCAAAGCTGGTAGAGGTTACTGTTTGTTCTGTGCCTCTTCGTCCTGCTACCAAGTCTGATTTGTACCTATTCCTCTTCCAGACAGTGTTAAGTGCGGGTCTCAGTGTCAGGAGGGCTGGAGTCTGAGAACTCTTGTCTGGTTTATTTTGTTTGGGTTTTTTCCTTTTATGATGGCAAGTCCACAATGCAGAGAGCATCCTGCCAGCTCCTGTCCTGTCACTTTGTGTGACTCTGCTTGCAGCTGGTTTCTGTGTTGGTATTATCGTGGCTAATGCAAGTCATGCTGTCAGCACAAAAGCACACATAGTTCAAGAACTTTTCTTTCACACCGTGTGGAGAAAATCACACAACTGAAAAAGTGAAACTATATGAAGCTTGATGAGCTTCCTAGAGAACCGTAGCTCCAGTGCATGATAACAGACTTTAAGGACAAAATCCTGTTGTGCCACTATTACAGCAGTTTGGATGTTGGTCTTAAGGTTTAAGAAGGAGGTTTGCAAAAGTGAAGGAATGTTTTTGGGTAGAGACTGTTGTGGCCCTGATCTTTAACTTCATAATCATTTTTTAATATACTTGAATTTCTAATATGAGTGACTTCTTTCAGTTATGCTGAGTATTTACCTCCTTCCTCCCCACCCACCCTTAGATCTGGAGGAACTGAAATGTTATCAGGTCTCTGGCTGTAAAAGAGGGATATGGTTTGAAGTGGCACCTGATTTCAGCAGGGTCTCTAATTTCAAACACCTGTTTCAGTGCCAGTGTTACTCGTAACGGTATCTCCTTATTCTTTCTGACATTGGTTGGCTTTCATGACCTGAAATAAGCATCTCTCTGAGGATGCTAGTTTAGATTCTCCGTGTATTGCACTCTTTTTTGTTTCTTCAACTATGTTACAGAAAGTGAATTGTTTAAAAAAGGAGGAGGTATTCAGTGGAACATCAGCTTTTGAATCAAAGATCAATATATTGTATCAATGGTTATATTTTTATCTTCAATAACCTATGTTAAACTTTTTCTGTGAGTTCTTAGAAAAAAAAAAGCAGCATATACTTCACTGCTGGAGCTTATTCTTTAATTTAATTAAACTTTATTGTTGCATTTCCTGCCCTCCATCCTCTTTCTCATTCAATATACTTCCCATTATCCCTTTCATTGAAATTACTTCCTTCTTTTGTTAGAAACTCTCCCAACACTTCTTCAAAGGTGGAAAAAGAAAGGGTTTTTATCAGCAGTTTTAAAATGTTTTCTGTGTTGTATTCATTGTATTGAGAGTCACAGCAGTGACTGAAACCCAAAAAGCCCAGTAATGGTTATTATTGCCTATACAGAACTGAGACTTGACAGGGAATCTGGGCAATGCCCTCATAATACTGAGCACTGATACTTTATTCCTTTTGTATTTTGGCCAGATCTCATCTCTACCACTGCATACAAAAGAGTCTCTGAAAAGGTGTCCTATTTATGAAGAAATAGAATAGCCTTTACTTGAGAGTATTTTTTCTTTTTTTTTTTTTTAACTTTTAATTGCAGATAAAATAAAAGCACTGTAAATTGAATCTGATTTCCATGAAATATCACTGGCATGCTGGTCGTGTCCCAACTAGGGGCTCTCTATTAACAAGGACATTTACCATGTTGCTCCTTTACCAAGGTATTCATGGGAAAAAAATGCAAGAGCCCTCCAGTGGCCAAAATAATGCCATAGAACTTGATGGTGCTTAACCAAAGCCTGTCTAAGCTCTTGATAAGCTTGTAGTACTTAAGCAGGCTGTGTGCTGTGGCCTAAGTTCATCATGCTGCTTCTCTTATCTTTCATTGTTATCCTTTGCTTCCTTATTTTGTTCATTTGTTCTTCTCATCTTCCACTTAGATTGATGTCTTTTGAAGAAAAAAAATCTTAGTTTCATTAGATGTGTATTGTCCTTGGTTCAGTAGGACTTCAATTCCTGTATAAGGAGGGACTATTGATACTCCTGTAATATAAATGCCATAGTCATGTCATACCTTGTTTAAGTGATACTGGAACTGTGTTGTATGGATCATATTGTAATGTCAGCCTTTCTGTTCTGGAATTAGAAGAGTGCTTCTTTAGGTGAGGCTGACTGTGGACAAACACAGTTGATCTGTAAAAAGTTGTTAGGTTAAGATATCTGAGTTTTGGCTAATGAGTTCCTTAAGACCAGGAATGTGCCTCTCTCTTCTCTTTTAGAAAATACTGTTATAAATATTACCTATCTATTTCTCATCTTACTAATGGAGGATAAGACCTGATAGAAAAAAATGCCTTTAAAACTTCTTGAAAGGTTTTGATTGCAAAAATCAATTATTTGCAATGGGAATTGATAAAATGACAAAATACAGCTCTGTTCACTGATGTTTTAATGTTCTCTTTTCCTCCTATGTTCACTTTGCTACTGCAGACTTTTGTATCAGTCAATCCTTGCCTGTTTTTTTGATAACAACTGTTCACCCAAAACCTTGAATCTTACTCCTGTGTAAGGAGTGACCTTGTATCCTCTGTTCCGTGTATATTATGGGACATATGATAGTGATTCTGTGTTACAGTAGAGACAGTATGTTAAAGTTCACATCAAGGTCAAAGTGATATTCCTATAAAACCTTTCTGATAGCTTTTATATATCAAGACAATTAAAAATAATGATTTGTAGCAATTCTGCCAACTTTTACCTTCTAATTTGGGCAAAAGTGATTTTATAAAAACTTAGAAAAAAATTTCAATTATTTAAGTTTTCATCTCTAGCAGATAAATGTATAGAAAGTGAGAAACCCGATGCCAGTTTTTAGCAACACTAGTGTACTTCTAGAATGTACAAGAACAATTGCTAGTGATCAGACTGCTTTTCACTTCAGTGCCACTGTATATTTTCCACTTATTCAGAAGTGTCTGTGTGGGTTCCAGAATCATGGATTTACAGCTTTGGAACAGAATGGAAATCCACCTTGTTTAGAATTGTGTCAGAGACTAATACCAGATGTTCCAGAGTAAGACATAAATCCTAGAATGTATTTCTCAAAAGTCCTAATGGCTGCTTCAGTGATATTAAGGAAAAATTTGGAGAACTTAAATGGGGTAATCCATTGGCAAAATACCATGTGACAATACCACTGCCATTTTGCATTAGAATGCAAATTTTATTAAACTGGAATATAATTACTTTGGAATATCTCTTGGAGTTGGAAATTAAAGTCTTGGAGAATGTTAACAGCAGCATTGTAGTTGACATGAATGTGGAAAGGAATGCAAAAGTGTTGCCCTTCATCTTAATTTCTAGATGAAAGCTTCTGAAACTTTTTCTGCCATTTCTTTAATTATCTCTTTGGTTGATTTTTACTTCCTATTCTACAGCAATCAGCTACAGTAATTATTTAAATGGTGAACATCACTGTAGATACTGTAGGATTCTATTTCAGCCATGTAATTGTGAAATCCTGCAGGCTCCAAATGTTCCCTGTGATCAATGTGCCAGTCTTGTGTTCAGCATTTTCCATAACCTATTATATGCAATGGGAATATTGGAATTCTACTAGCAGACAGTTGTGCCAGTTTATGTTTTGGGTTCCCTGCTCTTCCCTCAACATTATCTGGATGATAAAACCAATTTTAACCTAATTAAATGCAATGTTATACCTTATTATTCTGTGGCACCCATGTGCTGACTAGGGATGTCTGCTTTAGGTTTCTTCGTGTTGTTATCTGTAGCCTTGTTTGTACATGTTTCATGATTCTGTCATCCCAAATGTGTTTTAAAATATTACTATTGTATTGCATTTAACTTTTGTGTCTGTGCATAAAGTGAAAGTCAGGAGAAAAGCAGGGAATTCCCCTGGCTCTCTAACTGCATTTGAATTTAATTTGCCCCTTTCATCTCCTCTTTGTCTTCTCTGTTTAAATTGCAAGCCTTTTGGAATGGATTCTCCTACATACTTCATTTGTAATGTGCCCAACTCCATTGTCAAATGACCCTTAGTCTTTTCAGTAATAAACAAGATTTATAATAACATGAGTTTAAAGATAATCTGGAGACACAAAAGCCCTAATTATGCAAGGGGGGGGAGTGGTTGGGGTTGGGCAGTTGGAAACCTTTTTTAAAAACATTTGATTTCTGTGCAAAACATTAGCTTCCTGTATTATTCTTCAGTTGTATGCAAGTTTCTGGATTTGTTACTACACAACAAGAAAGAAAAAGATGCACAAATAGTAATTGTGAATGCGTTGTCTATCTGATATCTCTTGGCAATGTCATATCAGTTCAACTGAAAAGACATCTAAAATCCTGAATAAAAGCAAATGCTTTTTATGCATAGATAAAAAGCTGAACTTTTTCTTCTGGGGACACAGAAGTTGAGGAAGTTGCTAAATAACCACTGGATCTTCAGTGACGTGAAAACCTAACCAACATTTTTGTCTTATGAAAAGCTTAGCAACAAAAGTGTTCTTGTTCTGCGGGTGACAATGCTCCATGATGTTTTCATCAAATCCACATCTTTTTGTTGACTTTCTATTGTATCTTACATTTTATGTAATTCAAAGACAGCCTTAAGGAACAGATCTGCCCTCTCCATCTAAATAGATGGATGCCTTTAGCAGTGTTTAAATTAATCACTCAAGCATTTTGGTGGGGGTGGGTTTTGTTTAAGGTCACATTTGAGTTTTACAACTGTTAATTCAGAATTCATGAAACTAGTAATTTTCTACTGCTATTTCATAATACCCCATATTGTCTCCCTTTGCTTCCATTTTTTTTAATGTTAAGGTCAATTTTATTGATTCTTTGGATTTATTCTTGCATTGGATTTTTACTAGGCACATACAGACATACACTAATCTTAGTATCTTGTGTTCACAATTCTGTTTAGCATGAAATCAGTAACTGATATATTAATTACAATAATCTGTTAAATATACTTTACCTTCATGTTAATTATAGCAGACCATTCTCATTTATTTTTCTGGGTAGGCTATTAATTCAACCCAGATGGTACTGCTTTTTCAGACTGTAACACTCAGTGTTAACGGAATAAATCATGTTGCCAAGATACAGGAGCAAAAATGTTATCACATCTGAATAGGTTTTAAAATGATATAACCATGAAAGAAACTTGCCTTTTAATCAGGGAAGAAGCTTACTTGGAACAGGGTCAGTAACTCAGACCTGCTTTGTGAGACAGGAAGAATTACTTGGAAGTACAGGAATTGCCATTGAGTTCCAGAATATCAACCATTTTGAGAAAATAACTTTTTTTCCTGCCTAAATTAAGCAAGTTAAAAGACATGGTGTAAAGTAGTTGTCTAATTTTACCTGAGAAAATACTGAGTGTTGTTAAAAAACGTCACACTCTACAGTTAGAATGCCATGTTTCCTGTTGGCAATCCCTGCTTAAATGGAAGGAATCTGCACTGCCTGCAAATAATACATGAAAATATTTTGGTCCTCATCTTTAATTAAAAAAGGTATTGATATCAATTCCTTCCTTTTCCACGTTTCCTGTCTTAGTGTGCTCAATGTGCAGTTCTCTGCTGGCTACAAAGAGTAGGTGTTTTACTTTGACGTGAAACATGTTTTAGGTGACACATTACTTCTTGAATACCTCATTTTTTAAATTCAGTCTCCCCTCCTACACATATTCATGCACACCTCCACCATGTTTACTTGCACAGTATCTTGTGATTTGGGTGTTTTGTTTTTTTTTTTACTCTCATTAGGCATATTCTAGAGACATAAACGGGATCATATTTGGGTATTTCAAAGCCCACTACTTCAGCTGAATGAATCAAGGTAATCCTTTAGGAAATAAGATTAATGTCACCTTTAGCTTCTCTTTTACCTTGTAGAATAAACAGTTTTTGAATGATGGGCAGGGAGTTTTTCATTTAAATAAACCTAGGTAACCTAGTTAGGCTAAACACACACTCTTTCTAAGTATAGTGAAACAGATTGTTCTCAGTTTCTTACTGTTATAAAAACTATATTGAATAATACTTATACATCTACTATCTGCTCATGTCCAGAAAGAAAGTGATGAACTTGAGAAACCCTCAAACTTATGTATTCAGATCTTCTTGGTATCAGGGTGTATTTACCAAAACACTCTGTTAGCATGGTGGAATACAATAGAACAATTTTTCAATCTTTTCAGAAATAGTCCCCGTAAGTGTTATTCTTTGGGGGGAGTTTGTGTAGGGTGATTAAGGGCTGACAACTATTTTTTGAACCTTTCTAGGCAGTACCAGTTTCATGGTTCTGTAGCACTTTTGGGACACATTTTGGAGATACTAATTCAACAGTCAAGAATAAGTAAGGTAAATAAATACCTGAAGTATTACTAATTTCTTGATCATTTCAAATAATGTGATTTCTGTATTTTGAAAGCAAAAAAGTGAACCTTGGCAGTGACTTGAGACACAGCTCTGTATGAATTATGCCTCTTTATTACCATGAAAAAAGGATCAATAGTTGTTTTATGTTCTCCAGTAGGAACCCTTATTCCAGAATCCATAATCAGCTACTATATCGCTTCACTTACCTATATTTTTTAGTATTAGAAATAGTACATTTTAAACTCAATGATAGATACAACCATATAAAATGGGACTGTTTGCTAATTGTGGTTAAACATGCTGTTAATTGCTTTGCTTGTTGCAAGTCTAGGCTCTGATAGTTCATCTCTTGGAATTAATCTGTTTCATTAAGGACAGGTGAAAGGAGATACTTGAGTCCTAGACTTAGGGATTTAAAGGAGGAGATAAAATAGTCCCAGATCCTTTTGTAGACTTGGGAGAACTGTCAGAGTAATTTCAATATCCTTTTTGCTTCTCTGTCTGTCTGGACAAAATGGGGTGAAATTATTAAAATGTAATATTCATTGGGTACGGTTTGGTCCTCCAGCCACTGTAAAGCCATTGAAAGAAACAGCTGACAAGTTTCCCAACTCCCAGATTTGTAGAGCTACACAAGGTACAGTCTTGAACCATAGCAGGAATTAGCATAATATACAGTCCTCTTGATACCCTCATTAAGCTTGTTGGGCCAAATTTGACTTGAACAACAGCAGAAGCAAAGACCTATGGGCTAAAAATGTCCCACTGAGTGCAGTGCTAACCCTCAACTTGTAAGAAATGTGCATGAAAACAGAATAAAAAACAACAACAAGCCAAAGCATAACCTAAACCATGAATTAGAACTAGGAAATGTTGCTAAGCTAACTATCAATTAGAAGTGCAAAACCACTACATGGTTATGAGTAGCTTTTAGCTAGGGAATGTAAAATCTTAAATGGCACAGATAACGTCAGTCTGAATTACCGTTTTCACAATGACACAGATGTTAGGATAAGGAAGCATAAATGGAAATTAAAGAGAAACAAATTCAGAACAGATGTCAGGAAGCATTTTTTTCATGCCGAGAATCACAAACGTGTGGAATGGCCTACCAGGCAAGATTGTTAAGGCAAAAGCACAGGGGACATTCAAGAAGTGATCAGATGGCATCATAGGGGAATTGAGTAGTAAAAAAGGAAATGAGCATGCATAAGGCAAATGGTTTTAATTTAATCCCAAACAATGTCCGTGTTCTTACAATATTAATGTTTGCATATTTACCTTGGATAAACACAGAATTCTTACATAAAAGAAATGCACAAAATAGCCTATTTCTTTTCACAAAATCAAGGAAGTTTGTCGTCTTTTCTGTAATACCTGTAAATATTGTGTATATAAGAAACACATTTTTTCTGTATAATTTCTTTCTGTATCTGTATTGGTGATCTGTAGACGCTAGCCATGAGGTCATATGGGAACTTCTGAATAATTTTAGATGTATTTCTCAGGACTGGCATGGTGTTGATGTTGTCACTTGTCTTTTTAGGGTACATGCTCCTCTGAGCTCCGTTTTTGCACGATGCGCAGGTGGAAAAGAAGATGTACTTCATCTTATGAGAAGAAGCAGATGTGTAATGTTCAAAGTTCCAGTCCCACAACATTTTTTCCTGTAACTTTGTGTTTTGCCTTCTCCGTTGATTTCAGTGGGGCTCTTCATGTCTATAGGTACATGTACGGTTATTTGCAGAATAGGGTTCAAACACTTTGCTTGACTCTTGTAGGACAGGCAGGTATCAAAATAAGGAGTTGTTCTTTCTGCTATGTTATTTCAGTGTAGAGAATTCTGAGCCTCAAACGTAGAAAGATACAGAAACTATAGATCCCAAAAGCCAGATCTAGCTTCTGAATGTGGGAATCAATATTTTGCATCATTTCTCGTTGCTAGGTTGAGTCCAATGGCAAACAAAGAAAAGATGAAAATAGAAAGCTGCTCTGACCCATATTTATGGACCCTTTTTATTACCTCACTGAGCAACGAAAGTAGTTCTGAAAGTTCCTGTGATCACATTGTTTGCAGCTTAAAGCATCAGCAGAATAAGGAAAATGCTTACTTTTATTATTACTCTGTTCATTTCTCTACTGCTTCCCTGATGTTTTCACAGTTACTATCATCCAACTGACCTCAGAGCCACTGCACTGGGAGGATTCTTGCAAAGACGACTATACAGAACAATAATAGGAGTATTGGGTACCTCTAGGAGCTTGGAACCAAAAACCTGTCAGGATTTGTTCCTTTTCTGCTAAATGCAAACTTGGCTTAGAATCTTGTTTCTTGGATGTAGAGGCTTGGCTCACATGCATAACAACGTCACTGAAATTCAGTGTACGTGTGATGCGGTTTTATTTCCTCTCAACGGTGTTATTACAGTAGTCTAAAAAGACGAAACCTTAACCAAGTAAATGGTGATGAAAAGATAAAGGGAGTTATTTTGTTGATTTCAGAGAACCACATCCTCATTGTGTGAGTTATCATGGCACTGTAGAAAACAATGGCAACTGAAGTGAATAATATTCTTTTGCTGTCCTGTTGGATGGGTGCTGGTTTACTGTCTGTTATAACATTATTGTTTCTGTTATCAGGGTTTTAATTTTGTGGACATAGGAACGTAATGGAATTCACCTAGTAGATAATTCAGTGTGACTTCTACTTTATTTTTGCTTCTAGTATCATAAGTCCCTGATTTTTAAAGTAAATTAATCAATTAAACATCAATTTATATACCACTTCCCTTTAAGCTTCTCTAAGATAATATTTGATCAGTACATATCTAAACTCCTAATGTTTAAACAAATCATTGCCTTGTCACTTAGGTGTAGACACAGAAAACTAAACAATGCCGTGTTAACTTATCTGTTGCAGGATGAAAATGCTGTCTGGGCTTATCTTTTTTTAATGTGCCTTTGACATAAAACCGGTTCACGAAGTCGCATACTGAGAAATTCAATGTCTGAATGGGCTTAGTGATTTACTAAAATCATGTGTAAATCTCAGAGTCATGTACTGTGTATAGATTAGGAACTCCAGAGAAAGAGGAAGAGAGATGTAAGAAAATAAAGCAATAGAGCTGTGAGTTACTTGTGAAGATTCTGGAGTTTTAATCATAACCTCATGTTGATATTCCTATTTCCATTATGCTTGGCAGCAAGTTGCTGTTTTAACTTTATATTTGTGTTTCATTGTCAGTGTCTGAAACTGAATTACAATGATCCACAGCAACATTTTCTTAATTATGTTACTATCAGTTAATTAACACTTGTACGATGCATACCAGGCACAGATTAGAAAGAGAATGAAGACATGTCCCATGTCAAGGAGAATAGGCTGTGATTTTACAAATGAAGAGGCCTGATGGAGTTCAGCATCAGTTCCCTCTGACTTTTTATGATAACTCAACCTGCTTTCTCCAGCACGCTTTGAAAATCCAAACTACAGGGTGAAGGGATCACTCCTGCAGCACTTCTCAGAATACTGAATATGATGTGTACAGTCCCTGGGTCAAAATCAAATTGTGTACTGATTTTACAACACTGAACCATAAGACTAAAAACAACAGAAAGGAGAAAAACTTTTTAAAAGTATTGAAGGTAGGTATCAACATACACCAAATTCTTACATATTTTTGCTGAGTCATTTGGTTCCATAAAATTTTATGCAAGACCTTTATAACATCTTACCCAATAATTTCTGTTAATTGCAGCACAAAAACCCACACACAAACCCTTACTTATTATTGATTCTTTATTTTCCTGCAAAAGGCAAGTCTCAAAAGTGGCAATGTTAAAACCTGTAAGACAACACCTTGTTTAAGATAAAAGAAGCTGTTATTGTTAGACAATAGGAACAATGGGCTAAACTTCTCTGAGTGACACCTTCCCACAGATGCATCCCAGGAGGATTTTGAAGTGTATTTGTGAAATGGTATGTGTTATATACACCGCTTCAGTAATGTCTAGCCGGTGTGTTAGAGGCAACTGAATTTTTATTTATTTGAAAGTACCTGCAATTCTAAACCATTCCTGTCTATTTACATGATTTTTGAACACAAAAGGATGCATTCTTATATGACTAGCAAGATATTTTAAATAATGAAATATAATTCCATCAGCACCATGTTCTCCTGTTATTTATTACTGTACTAAATTATCTACAACTGAAGACATCCAGTTTATAATGAGATATTTGATGATTTATTTTTGCAAAAAATATTAGCTTTATTATTTATTAATTCTAGGAGTATTCCTCCATGTATACTCTATAAATATTAACATATCTGATGTCTCGTAAAGATACGATGAAAATAGCATTATGCCTGATGTATGGGGAAGATTTGACATCTCATTTTTATGTAGTTGGTCTTCTACAGCTTAAAGTATCAAGAATCTAAATTAATTAAGAACTTGTGTTAAAAAAAATTAAAAACAGCTCTAGTGTAAGGATACTTGGAGGTTTGCATTTGGACTAAAAACACTGTTTAGCCATAATATTGTCACGAAAGTAGTAAAGTGGAAGACTATATTTTGTTCATTTGCAGAGGGCTAGATAAATTGCAGAATCCCTTTTAAAATGCTGTAATACTTAACAAATTACCTACACGCAAATATTGAGAGCTATGTGAGGATATTGTGATATTTTCTTAGAGGAGATCAATGGTTGTCTTAAAAAATATATATATATATGCTAGATACTATTTTAAGTAACATCATAACAGTACCACTATTGACATTTGCTGTTTAAGAATAAGCCAACTACCTCATCATGATGCTGTATGAATACAACTGTTGTCTGAAACCCACAAAGACCATCTGGAATTTGAGATTTATCAGAAGATTATTGTTCAAGGCTGGTTTATCTCAAAACCCCAAGTCTTTTACATTTGTGCCGACATATCCTTTTGTAGAGTCTGATGTACAGAGATTTCCTTTAAGCTTGTTATATATTTGGTCTGATTAAGAACACCGCAATCTCTTTTATTTTGATATATGCGATTAAATACAGTACTGTCTTTGTAGGTATTTTAAAGCTAAATTTACATGTTGTTTCATTGTCATGTCTCCCAGGTTTTATTTTCAGATAGAACACATTTATCACATGAACATTTGCAAATAAACCGTGTTAAATCTGAGATTATGAAGACTTTGAACAACTTGATGTTTATCTAAGTTTCCCCAGTTATAGGTAAGCTTGAAATGCTCAGAGGGGCATTGTAGTGATTTGATAAATGCAAATTTAACACAGAGTAAAACATGACATAAATTATTGGTATTATAAGTTGATCTCACTTTTGTACCTTTGAACAGAAATCTTGTTTTTCCAAATAGCTTGATACAGGTAAGTCAGCTAAAGGTTCATATTCTGTGGGGAGGAGAAGGCAGGGTTCCTGGTTACAGTTGCTTGACTGTGTATGGGTGAAAAGTCCCAGCTGATAATTTGGTAACAAGAGAACAATAGAAAAAAGAGTAGCCTCATGGCTGTCGCTAAAGCGCGTTATGTCAGGTGTTCTATCAGGCTTTTAACTTACGCAGTTTTCAAGGAAATGTAAACAGACCAGTAGCAGTTTGGTGAGCTCTGCTTTTATAAATATGCATTATAGTAGTTCCAGATGTGTCTGAAGCCAGTGTGAAATTGGTGGATTCGAGAAGGCTTACTTGAAAACCTTAGAAGTAAACAGAATGAACAAGTCTAAGGCACTTGAATTGCATTTGTAAAGATTTATGACAGCATGCTTGGTGTTGATTATGGCTTCTCTTATCATATCTCTTCTCTTTTCATTAGAGAACAGGCTGTGTTTTTGGCTCCTAGCCATATCTTTTGGCAGGACTGATAATGTAGAGATGATGTGGCCATCACACACATCTTCATGTGTGCGGTATAGGAGGGGTCCCTGACATTTGTATACTGAATTGGAAAAATTGTGCTGACTTGGCTTGCTACAATTGATATTAATTCTATAAAGCTGAATGCATTTGCATTTCAACATGGTGTGGTGTTAGGATCCCACTGTTTCTATATCAGTATTGTTACCTATTGATAATTGCATTAAAAAAAATTGTATTATTAGGTTTTGTGACATAATACAAGGGAGACATGTCACAGCTCTTTAAAACTGAGGAATGAAAGATTAGAGTTCCTATGTATTTATTAGTACAAAAGGGGAAATAATCTAAGTAGGCATACACATACAGTGTACACAAACATATACATAGTCAATACAAGACACTGAATTAGGTAACTGCTGCACACTTAAATGATGTTTTAAAGCATGAAGCTCAAGCTGTGACGCTGTAATCACCGAAGGAGTGTCATGGAGCCTTGAGATGCACTGGCTGGAATGGAACAGCTCATTACTAATATGAAGCTGTGAATCCATGCATAAATTTAAGCAAAGAAACCTGTGTGTTTCCTAGGCATTATTGAGATGCCAATCAGAGTGCAGCATGTGTGTCTGGAATTCAAAATCATTTTCTGGATGCATTTATTCCATATCATTGGTATAAAACACCTACAAATAAATTCTAGGGCTCTCCAAAGGCTTGTATGTGTTTGCCACTGCTCACATATTTCTGAAATGTATTGTCAGTCATTTGACAAAGACTCAGTGTGAAATAACTGCCAGTTCACTAGCATTCCAGACTGTCACCTTCATTTTACTTCTTTCCTGGGAGGAAAAGCATTCTTGCAGGTTTTTTTCTGGAGGCAGCAGACTACAAAACATGACTTTCTTGAAGGGCTGTGGATAAGGGTAAGGCCACTGCTGCAGAGACTCAAAGCTAACCCTAAGCAGGGAGTTGAGACACTTCTTTTCTGAAGTGAAATTAAAAATTGAAAGCTACTTTGGCCGTGATGCAGCTCCCCACCGACATTTTTATTTGCTATCATAACTTCATTTTGGTGCAGCTTACACCAGCCTGAAAAGCTTTATGCAAAATTCTCCTTGGCTCTATAATTTTATTTACTTTTGAGGCAAGGCAGAATTTTTTGTGTATACTTTGTCCAGTATACTCATGTTATATCAGTGAACAATAGTGAAGTGACAAAACTGGTTTGTGTGACAGTTTGGCACAAAAGATAGAGGAAAGCGGGGCAAGGATGCATTGCATTCAAGATGTGTTTTTTTCCAGCTCAGAATAAAGGAAGGATTTGTTTAATCCATTTTAAAACTGAGAAAGTTATAACAGAGCATAATATGAAACTGGAAGTGCACTTTATATCAACAAGAGTAGAAGAATCCTGGTATGTGACTTAACTAATATATCTGTGAGTTTTTGTAGGTTTTGTATCTTTTGAGAGATTTTTTTTTTAATAGCAATTTTGTAAAGTCTTTGTTAAATATTGTGACCTCGATTCATTATTCCTTGATTTCTGCATTGCATGATGCTAGAACAATATAGAAGTTGAATGATAACGGTGAATCAGACTTTCTTGAGATTTTGCACAAGTTCCCTTTCTCCAAACTGAAGGTTAAACATGATGTCTTATTTTCAGAGTGACAAACAGAAAATGTACTCCCAGAATGGTATTAATATATGAAATGTATGAGTTACTTTAGAATACATTTTGTTTGCTCTTCAAATGGTGTTATAACTTTGCAATGTAAATGTCTGGTTTAGGCTTTTTTTTTTCTTATATAGTAATTTTTGAAGTGAGAAATAAAAGACCAGTGTAATTATTTGGGTCTCAGAAAATCGTGGCAGGAAATATAACTATAATTTAAATATCCAGTAGATATTTGTTAACTGTGATACTGTTGAGCAAAAAATAAGCTTGATTAATGTGCATCTATCTAGCCTTTTTAAGAATTATGTATCAAAGGATAAAGCACTCGCATTTTGTACGAAGTATAAGGCTGCAGCCATATCAATATCATTATAATTCCACTTCTGATTTTTCCTCTGAGTATCTCAACTTTCCTTGGTGGCTGGCATCAAACTTTTTAAAAAGAGATTATTAATATCCACGTTTGAGTTTGTGAGAAATTTCATCTGAACTTCTATGTGTGTTATCTGATAGAAGAAACACTCTGAAAAAAGCATGTTAGCTCTTTTTATATTTGAAGTATAAGAGTAGAATAGGATAAAAAAATTAGAATATTCTGGGTCTATTTTGCGATCACTTGAAATACAAATTAGAACAGACTTACTGGGTTCTATTTGGCAGAAAATGGTAACATTACCCAAGAAGGCAGATATCATGTCTAAATATGGGCAGGGATAAATGTAGCCAAAAAACCAGTCATGGATGCAGATGTCCCTGCTGAAGTTTTTGCACCTGGGCCGTTTGGTTTCCAAACTGACCTCATGACTGGCCACAATGGCTGCCTTCTCTTCAAGAGCCAAAAATGGAAGAGGCTTAAGTGGGTCCATATGGCACACAACAATTGACAGCAAAGATGCATTGCCAACTTGGTATTGCAACTACAGTTTGTATTTCAATGTGCTGTGGAATTGGTTCACTATTCACAGAAGAGCAAGTACTGCCAGGAGCAGCTTAATCTATGAATTTATCTAATTATGTCCTAAAAGCCCCAGAGAACTGCAGTATGATTTCAGATGCGGTGAGATGAAGCCAAAGTCAATTTAACCTGAACTGTGCAAATTCCCATTTGCATCCAAAATCAAGAATTTGAGCTTCCCTTATAGATATGGTGGCAAACAGATAGAAAGTTTTACTGTACTGCATCCTTTGTGTAGGAAGCAGAATATACCATCACTTGACTTCCAGGAGTTAAAGAAAGATGACAAAGTATTACAAATAAGCTATTCAACACTATTATCTATGACCTTGAACAACTTTTTGTTCTTTCTCCTTTCCACCTTGGACTTCATAATAGAATTTTTTTTAAAGCAATGATACACATCTCAAAAGAGTAAAAGACCTTTGATATAATTCCCATGAAGCTAGAAAATCAAATGATATTACTGTAAAATCCTTGTAATAGCCTAGGCAATAACTTGACTGTGTTTGAGTACTATAGCTCTGTTTGCTCTGTAGTTGTTCATTATGTAGTTTTATTGGTTAGTTTTCCCTTTTATCGTCTGTTGATAGAGGGTACTTAACTATTTATGAGTCTCTCCAAGGGTAAAGCTTGCTGTTTCCTGGCTGGAATTACAAGGAGAGGAACATAATGGTACTGGGTACTGTAACACCTGTGTGTATTTTTTCCATGGTCATATCTAGAAAGATTTATGTGAGCCATTCTTTCCACCTGTAAACAGCCACATGGTTTGGGTAGGACATTTGCCTTGTGACTGTTCTATTCTTGTTGACTCGTGGAAGATATGAACCAAACACATATTTGCATTTGATAAGCCAAGTAAACACCTGTCCCTAATATTATACTTAAACCAAATCTCTCTAAGGTTTAAAAAAAAAAATAAAAATTGAGGGTTGTCTTTAGTTGGTGTAATAACTCTGAACATACTGCTTCTACTTAGTAGTGCTGTGGTAAGATAGTCTTCCATCAGAATTTATTTGGCTCAGAGTTGGGCCTAAAAATTGGCAATAATTAAAAAATTTCTGATAGTTTTAGATGAGTAAGTAGTATTCATTCAGTGATTTTTTTTTTCTAGTGTAGAAAACTATTTCCAACCCATTTTTCCAGACTTTGTCACTACTATTTAGCTTGTGCAGCTCTTTTTTTTCCAGCTGCCAGTGAGTGCCATAAGCTCACATTCAAATTTGTCGTGTTTTCCTAATGATATTTTGTTATTCACCCCTTTCATCTTTATTCAGAAAAGTGTTACTTCCAAAAATCCACACTTTCAAACTCTGAGTACATATAGCCTTACATAGTCAAGATTTTACAGAGCTGCTGCAAAGAGCAGGTTTTTAAATAATCTTATTGCAAAGCCTGTGCAGTTATGCAGATGACATACTTATCAGGAATGGAAAACTTAGACTCACAGGATTTTTAGAAGTTCAATAACATTCATCCTGCCATCGAATTCTCTCTAAAATGATTCTATACCTACAATGCTCTCCTAAGCACTCTGTAAAATCTTTAGAAATAATAAAAAAGTAAATCTAATAGCCTACAAGCAATAGCACACAGAAGCAATCTCTGTAAAAACAGCAGTCAATCTACACACCTCAAACTGTTTTTAATATACAATCGAGTCATCAGATGTCAGTGCCTGTGCCACAAGCAGAGTGCTTATACCTATCTTATTAATGTTAAGACTTTCATTCAGTGAGGCTATTCTCCTAAGAAAACAGAATATATTTTTGAAAGGCCGGCTAAGTTCATATAAGGAATTGCTTCCATGCAGGAAGAAACTCCACAGATTATAGAAGTCTCATTATAACATACAGTTTAGGAATCCAAATGGAAAAATCATTGAACAGTTAATGATTTTTTTATCCCTATAAAATTTATATTGTGTAAAAATGTATATTAATAAGACTTCACCTTGAAAGAAACTTCCCATAATATCCTCATCTAGCCTTTCACCAGGCACTCCTCTTCCAGTCATAATGAGAAATAAATTCCCTGCAGTGTAAGATTTACCAACTGAGTGGTTCTAAAACGAGAGCTGAGTAAAATTGTAAAGATAGTTGACATATTCCGCTATGCCCACAGTAAGTAGCCTCTGCCAGCACAAAACCATGCAAATCCCTGAAACACTATGTACTTTGCCACTGTTTGAAACTCCCCAGTGGTATTAAATAGTCACTACACATGAGAATGATCTAACACAGCTAATGAGATGTAGATAGAAGTACAGAATATCCACTCACTTCCTGGAAAAATTCCTGACAAACTAGTTACTTCTCTGATAACTTTATAACCCGTTCTTTCCTGCAGCCCCCTGTCCAGTTAATACCCTCTATGCCCCAAGTACCTCCCATATTTTTTTGTCAGCAAATTTTTAAATCAGTAAGTATGAAATTATAGAAGAGTAAATAATAAATACTTATGATTTCATAAATATTTATTATTTACTCTTATATGAACCTAAAGTATTTTCTTCTCTAGGGCCTTTACCACTATGGAAACTTGAAAGATGTCCTTTTCTGTCCATACTGCCAGGGCTGGAAAGAGATGATGTTGCCATACTCAACCAGATTCCTCTTATCTGACATGAGGATGCCATGTTGAAAAGTAGATTTAAATTGTGGAAAGGGAACTAATGCCCAGAACTGAATGTTTTGTGCTCAGGGATGAATGATGGAGTACCTCTTGAAGACAATCCGTTTGGTAGTGCACAACCAGCCCAGAAACTAGAGATAGCAGTTCTGTAGTATTGATTCATCAGAGCACAAAGTGTGGGCTACAAGAATTTGGCCTTGTGTAATGTTCCACTGAGAAGTGTGTCATATGTCTCCTCTGAAGAACAAATATAAGAAAGTCATTTGACCTACCGCAGGGGCCCCATACTCAGTGGAATCCCACAAACACATATTGACCTTCTGAGAGCTTACCCCCGCCTTGAATAAGTGTAGGGAAGTTGTAGTGTTATCTTCCTTGGCTTGTGAGCTTTCAGGGAAGGGGTTTCTTTCTCTCCTTGTAGTTTCAGCACAATGTGACAAGGACAATGTTTCTTTAGTTTGTTCTGGAGGGGTGTGAGTTTAACCATTCGTAAGCAGTGTAGGGAGGGTCAGAGTGTTTCCTCATGAGCACTGGGTGAAATGAGAACTGGGTGAGAGTGGTTTATACAGCTGGCACTGCTACCACAACGATAGGATGATCTCAAGCAAGTACAACACGGCTCTTTTAGAATCAGTGCTGTGGAGAGCACAGTGGCCCTAGAAGCTGTTTTGTTGAAATTCTATATTATAACACTTTCCACAGCTGCTGCAATACTTCCTTAATATGAAATAGATCTGAAAAGTAATTTACCGGTTTTATTTATTATTGAAAACTCTTATGTGCAAAATTTGAATGTCACTTGGATACGAAATTGGTATAGCTGTGGCTTTTCCTTCATAAGATTTTGATTATTGCAGTCTTGCAGATGACCCTTGTATATTGCTTACGAATTCGACATCTGACTTGGACTTCTTGTGATCTTTTAGGAAAGGACATTAACCTTATTCAAAACAAACCCAATTGTTTTATATTGTGTGCTGCTGTTACTGTAAAAGCCCTTGAGCAAGGAAGAAAGGAGTATCTCAGCGATACTCACTGTTTTCTGCATTTTTTTAAGGCCCATAAATACAAAAAGAGATATACTCGGTTAAATTACAAGCTATTGGATGGGCAACTTTAATCTTTCCTGTCCTGTAATTGCCATGATTCAGCGGTGAGAATTTCATGGCTTAGTAGAAAAATGCATCTTTCCAATTGTTTTTGCATGGTTTTGTACAACTTCAGTAGCTAATTTGGTTGTATATGTGAACTTTTATCTATTGTGTGTTCCTGAAACAAGATCAAGACTCTCAAAACATCTCAGACTATACTTCTGTGTACATGCAGACTGTGCCACTGAACACAACCAAAAGCGTTAAAAAAAAATAAATCTAGTCTATCAGCCACTTTTAATGTATTCATGAAGTAGAATTTGATGTGAAGAAAGGTAGTTGCAGAAGACAGAAAAACTTGTGTTAACAATATATTTACGTACTAGAAGAAAAAGATGATGTTTCGAAGCCATGTATTACAATTTTCCTGTAAGAATATTCCTCTTAATGTGTCAAATATAAGGTTATTTTATGATGTTTTGTTTAGTAGCTTCAAAATATCAATTTGCCAGAACTTATTAACCTTGATGCATGTCTAGTGTAGCAATAGACCATTACAGTGCTATGCAAATTCTAACTGTGGTTTAAAAGAGACAATATTAAGTGATCTCTTAATTCTAAATTCGCTCAAATGACAGATCGGTGTCAATAAATGAGCAGTATTTATTGGATACTTGGAGGCATGTGCATGTAAACTTACAGGAAGTGTGGAGACATTGTAGTAATATTATTTTAGCATGGCTCAACAGAGAACTTGTAGATGGTCACTTAAAAAAGACCACAAATGGAAGGCCTGAGATAAAGATTGCTGACTACTTATCACTCGTGACAGTGGTCTGCTAAGTGGTTAAAGCAGGTCTCGGGAGATTTTATATGGGCTTCCTTGTATTTTATATTGGTTTTCCATTCCCCTGCATTATCCCACTGTTTCAATGAGTCTGAGGAGGGTCCTGGACATTGCACAGGAAGAGACAGAGTAGGTGCTCCCCAGATATGCTGAGCAAATTAAGACACTTGGGAGAGCTATCCCAGAGAATCATGACCAAACTCAAGTGTGAGACAATGCTGAAACCAAGAGAGACCTCTCAAAATTCCAGGTGTATCAGGAATGCTCAGTGGCACTTCCAATGCTGAAATGGCAGTTGTGGAAGTTTTCAGGACAAGTTTGTACTTCAGCCCCTTAGCAGAATTCTTGGTTGTCTGTGTTTAGAGATAGTTTGTCTATTTATAAATTGGGAAAACGGTAGTACCCCTTTTGTTCCACAGCAGTGAGGGTTATGTAGGTGATAATTAGAAAGAAACTTCTGTTGGAGAATGTAAGGGCAAGTCTTACCATAAAAGCAAGAAGCTACCACGCACTGGAGGAAAGAAGTGAAATACAAACAGTCTCACAGCATGTTTTTAAAGCTACTGTAGCCCCAATTCAGCTACTTCTGCCACTGGTTTATGGGCTTTGTCCATTGTGACTGTGGTAGTACCATTCTGACCTTTCCTTGGCCCATCTGGTATGCTTTTCAAATGGATGTTGCTGCTAACAATGCCCCATTTCAAGCCCATGCTGGAGTGCAATTTAGTCATTGTTCACCAATGATTAATCAAGAAGAGATTTCATAACGAAGTCAGCATTAAAATGTATGGGCATGTGGCAAATCAGATTGAATGGCAATATCTCAGAATATATAGCATCATATTGTTAGGTTTCTTTTGTGGTTTTTGCTCTCCTGGGGACCCGAGTATAGACTGTGATATGCTGAGAGCCCTGTTTATTTTACATTTTAAATGATTAGTGGAAGATTAAACTTTCATGCTAACTGAAAAATATAATGAAAATGCTAAATTCTGGGCTTCCTACCTAAATATTATTAGCTTTTACATGATGCATTTTGTTCTTTTGTTCTTGCTGACTCACAGTCCATAACCTTTCTTTTGATAATGCATTTTAATTCCCTGTTGAGTATTCCCAGACAAAAAGGCATTGTGATATAGGAGGGGAGGGAAGAAGAAATAGTCTAAAAAGATAAAATAATGGAGAAGAACTATTTTTATGTGCTGTCATCAAATATAAACAGAATTAAAAATAGTCACTAGCTGATGAGGAAGTGGATTATATTAAGTGGCTGTGACTTTTGAATCACAGAAGGTAAGTTATAGCTAGAAGGAGTTTATATTAGGTAAAAGTGTGCCTGTATGTGTGTGTGTTGTAGCTTGTACCTGGTGCCATCCTGTAGTAAGGGCCCAGGTCAATCCCACTTACCACGAATTTCCAGATAAACATAAATTCCAGGATGGAGAAAACACCTAAACTTGTGGATATGTGGATTTTATCTGCATCCTTGCCTGCTTCCATTGCAAATATTTAAAGGCTCTCTCAGGCTGGTCTCATGAAAAATTTTGTAGCAGGACTATTTCTCAAGCAAATGATGATACAGAGTTTCCAAAATAATAGAATCCTTGATAAACAACAGCAGCTGGTATTTCTAAGAGACTACCCATTTTTAATCTCTGAAAAGCAAATAACTTGTGTTCATGTATATCTGATAATTCAGGCAAAGGATTCTTACAGATACCAGGGCAGGGGAAAGTGAAAAGAAGCACTGAAAGCAACGAGAAAAGATGATGACACTATGGTATATAAAGGAGGGAAATATAGAACTATATAGAAATATAGTTAAATGTTCTATATACTTCAGAGAATATTTGTGAAGTATTATTTATAATGCTTTATCATTTAACGAAAAGTATTGAGATCTTGCCTTTCCGTTATCTTGAAGATGCAATTTATTTAATCATTCTCAGAAGTCAGTTAAGGATAAAAACAGAAAGCAAGTATCATGGTTCATCTTGAATTTGAAACAACAATTAGAGTTCTGACTTCCACAAATGAAAAAAAAAAAAGTGAAAACAAAAAAGTTTGTCACAAAACCTCTTGTTGCCATGGACTGCTACTGGAATATTATCCTGCAACAGAATATGGTAAGGAAAATGCACAAGAGGTTTGCATTTGATGGAATACTTGTCTTTACAGCAAAATATTATCTCTGTAGTTTCTTACAAGTAAAGTAGACACAGGTGATTGCAAATGCAAACTGTTATGAATAAATGGATCTGCATTTGGGAAAAAAAGAGAAATTAAATTTACTTCTTTGCTTTCTGTTGTAGACAAGATTGTCATTAATAGACCCCTGGGAGCATCTGATCCTTCTTTTAGCTGTCTAGTGGATGCATATCTCATTTCTAAAATTATTCCCAAACATTAACAATAATCTTTCCTCGTATCGTTTCAGGGAGTAAGTGTGGATCTTCCTTTAAAACAGGATGTATTTTGGCATAGTTTTACTCAAGAAGGGCCAAGAAATTTAAACCTGTCAGGGGAGGTCCAACAGACAATACATACTAAACTTTTGGGTCTCCATTAGGTTTTTTACATTATAGGCATCTGCTGACTTTCACTAAAATATCCCTAAACTTACCACTGTAAGACAGCTGCAAACATTTTAATCATTAAAAAAAAACCCCTATGGTGTATTGATCCCAAATCCAATGAAATAACAATATAATATTCCAAGAAATGTTTTTTATTAGATCCCTCATGAAAGACTTGGTTGTAGGGTATGAGATCCCCATCTTCTTTAGTATGCAGCAAAACCCAGCATGTTTTATTCAACGAGTGAGATCAGTGAGCGTATTCAGACTATAAATTTGTACATTATGTACAGATAAAAAACATACAATGCCAAGAAACTGGCAAAGAAATTTCCAGTTGATTTTTTTTTTGTTTGGGTTTATAAAAATAACTGTGGTGCATCAATTATTCCCTATTGCCATGGATACAAGTGATACTTTATTATATAACTGTACAGCTGTGCTCAGTTCTAATATGGAAAACAGACTTTTTCATCTTCCTATTTCATAGTTACTGAACTGAGATAATAACATCTCCTTTTATCTATGAAATCAATTTCTTTACCATTCTCTGAACTATTATTGATTAGAATTTCATTAAGGCATTTATAACAAAATCTATAGTAAATGCTTCTGTTCTCCTACAAGGATGCTATGGATGAAGGTCATTCTATTGGATACTGCATATGCAACAAAGGTGTATACCAGAAGAGTGCTATTAAAGTTTAAAATTCAAGCATTCAAAAACTACAGATTATTCAAATTCAGACTATATTGTTTATATACGTGTTATGATGCAATCTTCAGTCAGATAAGTCTGTTTCCTATACATTATTTATTTCAGATTGTTCTAACAAGCAACAATTCTGACCAAAAAAAAAGTTGTAATTCTGATATAGCTTAAGAAAATATAATTCTGATGGGTTTTCTTGTAGAAATTAACATTGTAGTGTGAAAACCTTCATGCACATGACTAAATGTTTCCTTACAGCAGCCCTGGACGTAATCCCATTTTACAGCTAGGGATCTAAAATTTTAAAAGATCATTGTTTCAAGATTGATCCTTCTGTGGGTTGTGAAATTAGAGGCGTCCATGACCTGATTTTTTTTTTTTTTTCCTAATACTTGACCTTGTGTGGTATTGGAACAGTTCAGAGCCTTGCTCTTGCAGACCTGGCTCAGAGTGAGCTCCTGCTGGGAAGTGCTGACACTGAGGAGCATGCAGCCAGCAATATCCTCTGGGAAATTGGGTTTAGAACCACCTTTCTATGCAGAGAGCAACAGACCTCTTCGGGCAGAAGCAGGACAGCATAGTTTTTACTGAGTTACCTCCCCATCCTTCAACACTTGCAGCTTAGTCTCCATGGTTATCAAAGTCCTTGTTACTTCTAATATGTGACTGTTAAAACTTTTGCAGCTGATCTATACCCCTCACATATGTGAGAGATCTCAGCTGAGGTAGGGTATGTGCTGGCTATTATCCTTGGCCATGTTAGCTATAAAATCCTGGTGGTACTGATAGAATTAGATTACTAAAGTAAATAGTATTTTATATTGTACAGATATTTTTTGCATTAGTTTTAGAAAAGTAGAAGTAAGTAGAAGTACTTTTAATACTTTCTGTGTTATAAATGAAGTACTTTTACATTTGTATTGGGCGTTCCGTAATAGTGCAAAGTAATAACACCAGTGAGAATGCAGAGATTCTCACATACCAGTTATGGTTAATGATGTGGCAGAGGGGAGAAAATGTTTAGGGAGTAAGGCTAAAAAGGCCAACAGAACTTATGGAGCTATGCCTGGCTGTAGTTTGGGGAAAAGTACTGACACAAAAGGACTTTTACATACTTATTCCCAACATCATTAGTCTCAGGTTTAACATGTTTTTCTATATCTTGTCTTATTACATAATCAGTGAAGAATGTGAAATAGGGAAAGACGTTTTTCTAGTTATATAGAAGGGCATTTTTCTAACATTAGAAAAGGTAAAAAAAAAACAAACAAATTCAGTCTTAATGGTCATGTGCTGCTCATATGCTGAAACATAAATGCTCCCTCATGTTACAGTGAATTTAAGCAATCACACATCTTCTCTATTTTAGAAAAATCAGAGAAACCTATCAGTACCAGTTAAGGTGATGCTCTGTATGTAAGTCTATATTTCCTTATTTTGTTTGAGTAAGAGCAGATCACAGAAAACCATACAAATATGCAAATATATGCAGCTATTAATACTTGTAGATAAATGTACTGTTAAATTGATTATCTCTGTGTAGCTATAAGCCAGCTCTTTACATATACAGAGGTACGTAATAAATTTTGTCAGTTTGAATGGTTTATTGCCTTATACAGACACTTCCTCCTCTTGGATGGCACTGCCACAAATGACATAATGAAAGAAATTAAACTTGTGGTGACCTGGTTTAAAAACTTCGTTTATGCTTTCTCCCAAGCACTAGAGGTTGTTTGGAAAGAGTGATATCTACATATTCATGCACAAATATCCCTTCAGACAGGAGCACCTGACGGTGTGTATACCTGCTTATGGCTACAGTGGCTCTATGGGACAATCCACTGAGGGCAGTAAAGGTGCTGCTCCAAGCTGTACTTAGGTGAGAATCAGCTCCAGTCCAGAAAAGGAGGAATAGAACAGTGGCGTAAAGTATTTTAGAATAAACTGGGACCTTTCTGTCTTAAGAGTTGTTTTTATTCCTGCAAAATTCTATCAGCTGTTGAAAAGTTGTCCTGTATGAGGCCTTGTACAAACTAGAGCTTAGAGCAGACTTTAAGCAGAGGACATTGTAGGGAACAATTTATAGTGAAGGAATATCGACCTTTTACAGGATGTTTTTTGGAATCTCCCTGAATATCTTATGACTTCATATATCATAAGAAATAATTAGAAATGCCCTATGGCTTTATGTTAATGTGTCTGTGGTGCAACAGAGATTAGTTAGAGAATCTAATTGCAGAACATTGTTTTCAGTTACTAGTCTTTTTCCTGAACTTCCAGGCCTTTTAGGGACAAGGTACCTGGAGTGAGTATTCTGTTTCTGCCGATGAGTGTTGTTACAGTCCCATTAGTTTTTATGGCGAGTCAAGAGACCTCTTCATTCCACTGTTAGAGGGGTTGAGCTGTGTTGGGAAAATTCTCCTTTCCTTTTTTCCTCACGTAAATCTGTCTTGCCTGTTATGTACCTAAATTAGGACATGGTTTTCATTTTAAGTGCCTGGCTCTCTAACTATAGCTTGGTAAAGGTAAACTTTAATGTTCCTGAGATCCTTTAAGATTCACCAATTCCTTACTGTGAAGGTGAGGACTAATGACACTTAAGGACTGATTAACCCCACGGACTTGAAGGGACAAAAGCTGTGAGTAATTGTTCTTTGAACCACAAACAAGAGCAAGGGTTAAGCTGAAATCATGTTTTAAGGCACATGTACTGGATTGAGGAGTTGATTTAAGCATATAACAGTTTGCTGCAATTGGAAACCAGCATTATCACAGCAATTAGCCTTGGGCATAATCTTTCCTATCTCCTGTTTAGATCATATATCAGCCCCAGTAGTTCATGTTGTACTTGTAAGTAATGTACATCAAGTCTATTCCACTGCTCCATTTTTCCATCATAATGCCTATTGACACCCTATTTAAAATGTGTTTCATTTTACACAAAATAATTATTCATCTATTAATTGTACACTCATCTCTTCTGCAGTGCTCTGTTATCTGATTATGTTGAATACAGTTCTGTGTATTACTGACTTCCAATTCTGTTACATACTAAACAGAGCCATTACGAAACCTGTTTATAATGGTGCCATTAAAAATGATGTGCTGTCAAGAGTAGCTTATAATGACAGTAGAGAATGTGTGTTTTCAGAGATATTTAATGACTATATGGTTTTAAGCTGCAATGGAATATTTTTAATGGATTCCAATATAATAAATCAATCATATGTTGCTTGACTTAGTTACGGTATATCCATGCTAACTCTGGTTTATGTAAAACTGCAGAGTTAGTTCTGGAATATTTTTACCCTGTCTCAACCTTTGGCCATTACTCAGGTTTAGGTTTTATATAAGTATTTGTCTGAAAGATGGTTTTCTGGATGATGTATGTTTATTTCACGTGATTTGTTACATGATTAAATATGTACAGTACAAAATACTTTTAAAGTGTAATTGTAATTTTAAGTGAAAGACAACATCAGAAAATTTACAAGCTCTTTAAAAGGAGAACTTTGCCAGTAGTCATTAGGACTTCAGATGTTTCCCAGCACAACAGAAGTGCTGCGATTGCTTGGAACACAGAACAAGAAGGAATCTTACCCCTTTGCTGCAACCAGCAAAGAAACTGGGACTCTACAAGATAGTCTGGGGTGGGAGACACCTGGTGGGTCTGTGATTGTGGAACTTAAAAGCAGTTAAGACAAGATATCCAAGACTGCTCTTCCATCCCAGAGATACTTCTGGAGGCTTTCTGACCCAAGTAATTACTTTTGACATTTGCATAATGAGACAGTACTAGAAAAGTTTTTTTCTCTCCCCTTCTTCTATACAGCTGAAAAACTGTGACCATCAGGCAACTGATAGGCACGTGATAAAATACAGTAATGATTATTATTGAAGTGACTAGTGGAATACTTAGTTGCCTAAGTCTCACATTAGAATTATTTTTTTATACTGTCAATAATGTCTGTTCTTTGCCAGTCTGGCTGCAAACTTTCACCAGCACTGGGATTCTGATTGAATTTGGTGTAACATCTATGGATTTGGATTGTTTATTTTCCCATTTTCTTGGTAGTCTCCTGTATAATTTTCAGTGTCCTGATAAGAAGAAAACAGCTTTTAGAACCACAAGCCTATAACTTTAGAAATTTTCTTGTACCTTTTTTTTTTTTAAAGGAAAACATTCATTTGGAGCTCTCAAGAAGTGAAACTTTTTTATTTTCTGTACTGTTAGTGCTATACATTTTCAAGGTATGTCAGATTATGCTGTGATTTATATCAGAGAGCCTAACTGAAATAATTGTTTTGTATTTTTAGTAGGACAATCCACTGAGAGGAAGAAAATTTGTTAAAATTTGCTGACAAGAGCAAGATTTGGCCATATGGCCAAAGAGGCAAAATAAAAATTAAGCAATGTGTACATATTCCCTATTTAATTAAATAAGAGCAAAAAATGCTGCTTTAGTTCATCTTTATTTTCACCTTTTTCTGAGGATACCGAGCCTCTATCTGAATCGAAGAATGATTTTTAGATCATAAACTTGTAATTTTACTTTACAGTAATTTACCATAATGAAAACCAACTTAAATCTTAAGAGAATTTGAGAAAATATTATTTAATTATTCTAGATCACTTTTTAAAGTTTTATATACTTCCACTGGGAATTTAAAATGAAGTTGATAAAAAGAGATGCATCTCCTTACTATTATGGCCCTTCTTTTGATCCATAACTTCTGAAGCATGCTGTGTTCACCTATCTTGTCCTAGATAGACTTGTGGCCTTTTTTCCTGGAGGTTACTACATCATAAAATAATTGTTCTCAAACTCTCATGTGGAGTGAAGTGAGTTTATCAGAGATATACTAGTCTACTTCATTTTTGTCTGAACCAGAATTAGGGATGAATATGTAAATTAGTATTCTGAACCAGCTAAGAGGGTTAGGAGCCTTTTAAATTGGAACAGTATGTGTGAACAGCTGCAGGTATTTATCACTGCTTTGTCATGTGTTTTTTCCTCTTGCAGGATGAGACACAGGTTGTTGACTGGAGTATAAGCTACACTATTTCACTGTGGAAGTCGTGTTATGATTATACATGTCCCAGAAAGGCACTGTAGTTAATGACAGTCATGCACTCTGACCCATGTGATTTTTTTCTTGCTTTGTTTAAAAAAAAATCTAATTACAAAAACACATTAAATATCATGCAACATAATAGATTAGAATCCAAATTAACATTAGGCTATTAGCCTAAAGCTACTAATGCAGTGGCTGAACTTTGCAAAAGGATTTTAATAGAGCTTTGACTGCCTCGATCATGGATCTTTTACATTAAATTTACATTAAACACATTATTAAGCAAAGTAATAATCCTGTGACATAATTCTGATTAATAATATGAAGTATTGTGCAATGAACTTGGACAGAAAGTTCATTCTTTTTGTTTTGATTATCATTTAAGCAGACACCTCAGATGCTTATATTTGTGGCATTCTGTATTTAGCTACAACTATGACCCAGACTTGGTGTGTTAAGAGAAAGAACCCAAAGCATTATAGAATTTTCCTATATTTAAAATATTTCTTTAAGAACCTTACATTTCTCAGTTCTTTCAACTTTGTTGTGTTCAGAATGCCACCTTGTATCATGTCTCGTTGATACATTTTCAACAGTAGCAGCAGCCACCCACACGAAAGGTGAGATTTTCAAAGGAGCTCAGCACCTGATAGTTTCCCTTAAATGAGCCTTGAAAAGGATTTTAACACAGATGACAAATATGTGGCAGACCTTTTTTCCATACCACCTTTCATTCTAGATACACGCAATATCCATTTGTAAGTGGAGCATTGCTCATGATAGGAACAATGGACTGGTTTTCAGTGTGTTAGGTTAGGATTGGAGATTTATATTCTTTACTAGTAATAAACGAATATTGAAAATTAACCTAGCTTTGTGCAATTGTAAGTAAAAGCCATCATGGTACAAGATTTCTTTTTAAAAAATTTTACATCTTAGTGGATTTTAAAAGGTTAGGAAACACTGAGCTGCATAACAATAGTATGGTAGCTCGGTGCCTCCTAATGAGATACATAAACAGCCTGCAAATGTTGCAGGAAACCCTCTGCTGAAAGGAGGGTTCATAAATTTCAGCCCTGTGGGATTAAGATGACTCCCTGCAACTCAGATACAATCACCTAGAGACAGATTTATGGCTCAAAACACTTGTTTGATAGTAGATACCGAAGTCTTTGAAAGATAAAGTGTGGCTGAGATTGTCAGTGCTGCAGATGGATGTCAGGAAGCTGAGAACCCACTTCTGGGTTAGGGGCTCCTCAAGGGGATGACAGGACAAATCTCTAAGGTAGCAGACCCCATCCAAACCCCCCAGGATGGCTGGAATTTTGCTGTGCACAAAGCAAGCTTCAGGCTGGGGAACTTAGTGGGCAGAAATATAGCATCTTTGAGATGTTACCAAGTAAAGGGGTTAAACAAGGCTTTTTAGAATCTCTCTTAAACGCTTAAATTTTTATTTTACCTCTGTCTGGGCCTGATACACCGAGATGAAATGGGTCACATACATATCCAGGATATGTATCACCAGAGGGCAGTGCTAAACTGGGAACTAAAATTTTATTTTGATGTGTAATTCATGTGTATGGAAAAAAGCTGCTTTTGTTCTGCTTCAAATATTACTTTTTAAAAACATTTTATTGAAAATAGTGAGTATCTGGTTTTAGGAGCAATGGGAAACATGACGCTTTTAATTGGTGCAAGGGAAAGAATAGTAAAACATTACTTGTTGGAGTTCAGGAAAGAGATTATGTTCTTAATTGCTTGGAACCTGAAAAATATTTTGTAGGTGCTTCTCCTTAAGGACATGGCAAGACTCAAAAATAAGTTATTTGACAAGTTATTTGACACATTCTGTGCTTAACCTCCTCTGAACCCATGGTTCTCTCTTTTAGGTGCTGGGAAAAGGCATGTTCTGTCCCCGGTCTGTGCAGCTCATCCAGGGAAATAAGAGTCTTTCCTCAGAAGCTGTGGCCTGTGTCACGTACAGAGGCACAGCACACAAAGAGTTACTGCGATTTGCATAAAAATGCCAGTAAAGTGCAAACGCTGCTTCATTAATATGAATGAAGTTCACAGGATATTTACAAATTGCACAAAGCCCCCCATTTAAAAATATATATATTTGATGCAAGTCACACACCGTGTGTGTGCGAAGCAGTTTCTGATACGGGCATAACAGGGCGTGACAATAAGTAAATAATAATGGTTGTGTTCATCCTCAGTGACGCAGGAACTTCGAGGGGCACTGCCAGTAACAGATGTAGTGGTGGATATTAGTTGAAATGAACCCCAGTGTAGTATATCACGGTAATAGGCTTTGTCAATATGAAGCATGCTGTAAAAGCAGGGACTTAAATCTGCATGAGGAAGTGGAAAAAGGGTCAGATTGAAAAGGATGTGTCTTCAGCAGTGATACGAGGCTGCTGCCTTTCCAGGGAGCATACACAGGAAATAATGAGAGTATGAAACATTAGGAGTATTTTATTAATGAGGGACTGGTTTCTCGTTAGTTGGTGATAATAATGAGAAACATGATGTGTCTGTGAAAATAGGAATCAAAACTGTTGTCTAGTACACAGTAAAATCAGATAAAATTATATCAGGCATTAAGACTTCCTCATAATAGAACATACACAAGTAAATCTGGAGAGCCTTATGCACGAAAAATGATTCTTATCTTTCTTTTGCACTTGTGAATCACGGACATGAGAGTGTATTTTGTCATGAGCTGAATGAAATATAAAATCTTTCTCTGGATAGTATGCATTAATCATGAATTTTTATGTTATGAAAACCACAGTATCACAGCTAAGTTGGAAAATGAACTACATCAACTTCACTTAAAGCTTAAAGGCATTTATTTTAAAATACTGCAATCTAATTCAAGAACACAGTGCTCTGGTATCATAGCTATTTGGCTTCACAGCAATGAGCTCATCTTTTCATGAAGAATTACATTCTTAACCAATCCCAGAGATTAAAACAATATCATGAGGACTGGGCCATTTTTTACACTTTAATTACTATCGTAAACATGAATATCAAAATATATTATATATTTTATATATTATATATGTTATAAAATTAACTATTCAGATTGTGCACTTATACGATGTGAAGGATGAGAATTTGGAGAGTTGGGTGGTCTCTGTTTTATTTTAATAAGAGGCAAAGCTATGTTTTTCTATGGATTAAGTCCAACACAGAGAGAACTGTCAGTGTGAAAACAATAGAATTTATCTCCACTGATGTAGCTTGACATATGAACAAGAGCCTGAATTGTTGCCATGGCAATAAATGTGTAGGACTTATGCATGCATTTTCTGCTATAGGATTTTGATTAATGGCATTGACTAAATAGTCTGAAGTAGAAGAAACACTGCAGCAGGCCTGAGAATAGAGATGGCCTGGAATGGGTATGCACACCCTACTGCACACTTTTACTGGTAAAATAAACTGTGGTTGAAATCGGAGTTGTCAAGTCTCCAGTAAAATATGAATCGAGGATTTAGCACTTAAGCTTAGTGTGAGAATCCAAAATGAAGACAGTCTCTTGAAAAATGAGCTGTTGGAACACTTTTCTATTTCCATATAAGATATTTCTTCTTTTAGGATGAATGGTTTGCATTATACAAATAGCCATTTTCCAACTTTAGTGGCTGTGAGCTCAATACTGGTCTTGATTCTGAAGGCAATAAAGTATCTAGGTTTGATTCATTCATTAAGGTATTTGAAACACTGGGAGAGGAGAAGGTCAGTGTCCTACTGAGCCAAGGTCTTCACTGGGTAAAGGGAAAAGTGGTTTTCTGGGACTGGGGCAAGGTACAGAGCACCTCGTGGGAGGTGGTTTTATTACGGGAATGGCCTGAACTTACCAGAAAGGCCCCTAAATAACATACCCTTTGAATTCAAGTAGATCTGATTGAAAACAATAAACCTACAGGTTTACCTGTGTTTGTGTGGCTGTATATACTTATTTATTGTGAATGAAATGGAAAGTCCTAACTAGTGTTTTACAAGCTGTACTTGCACTAATTTTTCAGTGAATTCCAGAGCACATATGACTACTAATTGCACATATATTTAAAATAAATTAGGGAATTCTGCAAACAATTTCAAACAATTCTAAGGATAAAAAAAGTGCAAAACATCTCATCTAGAATATGAAGATGTTAATTCTTTACATGATTTTAAATATATTTTATTCCCATATTTGTTCATTATAAGAGTTATTTGTGTTTAATCAAGGATTCGGCTTTTCTCCAGCTCATCATCTATTCCTAATCAACCCTGTCAAGGAATCAGACTGCTGAATTTGTGATGTTGCTATCATTTCTATGGTAATAGGATAGTTGATGAGCACAGTGTTATTGCCTCATTGTAGGATCAGGGAAAAGGAAGACTGGACTGTGTGAGAGGCAGTTAACAGGGACACTGTAACTGGAAAAAACAGAAGCACAGGAAATGATGGCCAATTAAAGTTATTTTTGTGAAAGGATTCCCTTCCAATTTGCCTCAATTTCAAGTTTTCTCTTATTTCATGAGCTCGCAAATACCTTAAGAATGCTTTCAGAAATACTAATTAATAAGTGTGTTCCAATACTTTTCCATTATACCTTATGCTAAGGTGTTTTGATTTGTGCTTCAGTAATTGCTCATTGCAAACTTTTAAGGCAAGAAGATATTAATTACTTGAGAGTTTTGAAAACCTGAGTTTATGCGATCCTCATGCTCCCAATCTTCTACTGGCATCATCTGCCTCACCTTGGCATATTTGTTTCCCCAGTGGGACATGGCCATGGCGATGGAACATGTTCCTTGTGGTCCAACTTCTGAAAGAGTAGTGAGGGAGCCTCAGGTTTGATTTTCGGGCTTGAAAACTTGGAAGCAGAGTGGGGAAAAAAGTTTTAACGTGAGACCACCATATTTGTCCCTGGATCTCTCAGCTGATTAATGCTGCTCTTTTTGGCTTCCATGCCATCTGCTACTGAGGAGTGCACATTACAAATATGACTTTATCTTTCCTGCCTTCTTTTCCACAACACTTCAAAAGCAAGTAACAAGGAAAGGCATGCAAAAACTAACCAGGATGATTATTTTAAGAATAACCATGTTTAATTTCATTGGCTTGAGCTTTTAGGACTGTTGGTACATTGACTGGCCCATTACTGTGTAACTCCTGTGTTTCTGACACCTTTCATGACTTTCAAAGCTTAATTTCATTTCATGACTCCCAGGGTCCAGGTCTTCTGTTCATGTAACATGACAGATATTTTCCCTTCCTCTGCTCAAGGCGTCCTTCAGGTGTGTTGTTCAGTGTAGGAGGACCATCCCTGGAAAAAAAAGGATTCCAACCAAACTATATCTGGTACGTCAAATAGCTGTGGGATGAACGAGCCATGGGGAATACAAAGCCACACAGATGATGCTGATGTTCATACTGAAGACCTAACCAGGAAAGATCCTGAAGACACTGTTTTACTTTCATCTGATCCTGAGTTGGGACAGTCTTAGGTGAGGAAACTCATTCAAATCTATTTGAACTTAGGTAAAAAGCAAAACTCAAAATAGCTTTTCTGTAGTCATTCATAGCTGATGAATGGATTTTATAAGCTGTGAAGGGATTCTTCATGGTGCTTACTAGCACCTGAATATGAATAATGGGTCATGTGCAGAAGAACCTAAAAATAATTTTCTCGTTCATCTCTCCCTTAGATTTTCAGAGGGGAACTCCAAACAACCCCCACTGTAGGCCAAAGGGGAGCGTCTGTCGAGACTGGAGATATCATTGCACAGTCATGTGTTTGACAGATTATCACCTTAATAAGAAGGCTGTCAGAGACCTTCCAGCTCTCAAGCAAGAAGAGAGACCAGGCCAATTATCCCAATTCAGCCTCAGAAGATAATGGACTTGAATGGAATTACAAAGCCTGAACCATTACCATTGTGCAATGGCCTTTGCATATGCTGACCAGCAATAAGTACTGTGATCAACACTGGTTCTCAAATGGATATCCTCTCCATATTGACTAGATTATCTCCATTTTTCTGACCTCTGTTGCCAGTGGAGAGGCAGGGGTAGGAATTCAAATGACAAAGGGTAAAAAGGTAAGCATTATGAGATTAAGCAAAGAATCTCTTCTTTAGAGGCTATATGAAGTTGCACTACAATTTTATCCAGTTTCAAACCCGGTTTTGGGTAGTTTTAGAGACAATCTATTAATCTTATATAAGAGGACTGAACTAGTCTCTGCTTGGTGATGCCAAGCAGTAGGACAAGAAGCAATGGGCACAAACCGTTACCCAGGAAGTTCTACCTGAATATGAGGTAGAGCTACTTTATTGTGCAGGTGACTGTGCACTGGCACAGATTGCCCAGAGAGGGTGTGGAGTCTCCCTCACTGGAGAGATTCAAGAACTGTCTGGACACAACTGTGTGCCATGTGCTCTGTCAAGCAGGTTCCTGCTTGAGCAGGGAGGTTGGACTGGATGACCCGCTGTGGTCCCTGCCAACCTCTGATCCATTCTGTTAAATGTCCCAAGCCTGGCATGATGGTTTTTTTAGGACGGGCTGTGGAACTGAAAGCACACATGGAGGACCCTGTCATATAGGATGGGAATGTACTTTCTTGAAATCTTTGCAGCTGGTTGCTTCTTCCTTTAAGTTTCTTAATCGTGTGGTCCTCAAAAATCAGCCCTGTATTTGGTCCTTTTCAGTATCTACTTGATTGCAAATTCTCTGTCTTAAGTGTGACCCTTACCAGAAAAGAACAGCTGGAAGAGCTCAGCTGTGCATGAGAGCAAACCAGCTCAGTCCATAGCTGGTCTTAGATTCTACCCTAACACCAAACTCCTGCAAGCAGCGGGTCAAGAGGCATTTTCTGTAATCACTGGTTAATCAAATTCCCCTTTATCCTGGAATATGAAAGTCTTACCTAGGTTTATGACACTTTTGTCACCTTTCAGCTGAATTGCAGACATATAGGTGGAATCTCCAGTGCTATGTTTCTTTAATAGATGATCTTTCCAGAGTCAGGATTAAGGTAGGCGTTTGGAGGAGAATGCATTTTCTCAATAGCTTGTCTGGACTATGCTATGAACTCTCTCAAAGCAAAAAAACTAGCCCAAACCTTCTCCCACCAACTCACAGCACAAGGTGGAGGTTTTTTGACATTAGTTTCAATAAATAACACAGAGCACAAAATAAAGATTCACCACAACATTATTTCTTGCAATAAGTCTGTGTTTTCATGTATCACTATGGAGGGTCCTCTGAGATAAGAAAAATCTACAGAAACAAATGAGTTTTCTTGGTAAGCACTTTTTGGTACTTGCCTACCATGTTTCAACTTGGTTCTTCTAAAATAATTTGTGCTGTGATTCAAAATCTTTCTTAGGTGCTATCTTAGATAAAAACCCAGAGTCAAGATCTTGAAAGTCTGACATGTTCATGCTGTTTCAGACAATTTTTATTTTATTATTTAGAAGATAAATCTTTGTTCACAATCACAACTAATAATTTCTACTGTTATCACATACAAAGTCCTGTATGAAAGGCAGATATCTATTGCCTCAGAACCATCTAAAATTCATAGCAGTGAGGTCCATATCTCTCAAAAACCTAAATACAGAATAAGGGGTTAGCTCTCAGATCAAACAAATCATTCACTGGAAAAATCCTAAATTTTTGGTCAAATGGGATTTAGATAAACCACATGTATAATAATAGAGAAACACTTCTAGGATTCAATTTTTTGGCATTCTTATATAGGTCTATATGAACACACAGCTTTGTGGGTAGAAAGAGAAACAGAAAAATTATTAAAAAACAATGAAGAGTAAAATGGAGAATATTTAAAAAAAATCTGGCAATTTATCCTTTGATGCTAATTTTCTGTTTGTATAATCAAGAAAACAGGATGAAAAAATAGAAACGTGGTATTCACTAGTGCATAGGATTATTTTTCCATATTTTTCATCAGGTTGCTGATAGTCTGCGAATTTTCCTGAGAGAGAGCTTCCTGTGAAAGTATTTCTCTTCTGAAGCCAAGAAAATATATTCTGGAAAATTACCCTGTTTATCTTTACTGATGATGTCTGCCTAGTGAAAATGTTTTTAATTGCCCTTGCCTTCCAGAGAAGCAGTTCTTATCATATCACATTATCGTGTAATCTTCCAGGGCCTATAATGTGACATATGGGTTTATTAGTGGGTAACATCTGAAGTGACACAGTTATAACCGTACACAGAGCTAGTAACGATGCTTGCAACCTTTAGGATCAACAGAGATGATCAGTTTGAGAACTAATGATTCCTAGTTTGAAAATCTACATAGCTATCCTCAGCAATGTTCAAACTTTGGTGTGGTCTTTTATCCCTCTAAATCAAGTGAAATGATAAATTACGTATAGTAATCACATATAGTGTAAATTTTATACCGCAACGGGTTTTAATAATAGGTTTTTCTCTTTAAGGAAGTACCTTTGATCCAGTCTCACCAAACAAAAGAGTCTGCCTTAAAAAAAAAAGAGAAAAAAAAAGCTGTTTCATTTTATATTGGAAAAATACAATGTGACATCTGGAGAATAAATTGTTCAGTCAGCCAGAAATACGCCTTGTAAAAATTGCTTAGGTTTCTGTAACAAGATTATTTACTGCGACTGTTCACCTATAATACAGCACACTTCTGAAATGGACCTTTTATGAAACACATCAAGCACTGTGGAAATGTATTCAGTGCATTAATCTACAACACTACACACTTTACAACACTTTTAGAACAGATTTTGAAACTCAGATCATCTAATGAGACAGAAAGTTTTTTCTTTATATTCATTCCAGTCACGTTTTATGCTAAGCCCTCAGGGTATTTAACATAATGCAATAGGTTTTTTTTTAGTAAATACAGGCAAACAAAATGTATTACTTTTCAGATGACTAGTAAGCTTGGACTGTTCTCTGTGCATATTTCCGTTGCCTATACATAGTGCAAATACCATGTCTATCTTTTGCTCTGGAGTTTTATAAATATTTAAGCACCTCAAAATATGTCAGTTTCTAATCACAGTTTTGTGTAATTAATAGTAACAACTTGATTACGATCACACTAAAGCCAAAGAAAGGGCCTGATTCCAAGAGTGCGGAGTTGATTTGCTATGGCTCTAAGTGTCTCAAGCCAAGTAACAGCAAAAAATGGAAGCAATAAAAAGGATGCATTTGTGCCTTTTTTTAGGCCCTGGTTAAGTAAGGAGCTGCATGTTTTCTGTAACAAGGTGTAGGAAACATCCAGATGTAACAATGACAAATTAAATTTTATTAGTGATATCTGCCTGTAAGATAGGTTACAATGAAGTTGCAGGAATGTTGGAGGGATTTCTTGACACACAATTCAAAAATCACTGCATTCAAATTGTGAGGTAGATACTGAGTCAGTCAGCAGCAGAACAAATGATAGTCACAAAAGTGGGAATCTTTCAGTTTCTAAACACAGAAGGCAGTCTTTAATTGCTGTCTTGCCTTAAAGTATGAAGAGTATTCTCTTGACTGGTAATAACATTACATAAATCACATGTTGGAATGCTTGATTCAGACATTGGCGCTGTCATACTTTGGCAAGTCAGATTGTCCCAAAACAACATTTTTTTTCCCTCAAGAAGTCCATTATAAAAATGAGAAACAAGATCATAAAATTCCTGAACTGTCAGTTGTCATTAAGCATGTAGGCAGTAAGAGAAACCAGCTGAAGCATAAGAATTAAGGTGTAAAAGTAAAAGGTAGATAAAAATACGCTTATTTTTCAGTTTAGCTTCTCCTCTGTTTCAGCAACATGGTTTATAGGAGGGTCTCGGCACAGGTAAGCTATAGGTTTACCTTCAGACTTTGGGGTAAAAATTCAAGCCTGCTCACATTTCCTGGCAGTTCAAGTTGCTTATTGTGAATAGCAGTCCAAAATACCCATCAGTTTTACAGCACTGGAGATTAACCTGTAAATTGCAACTGTGGATCTCAGTTACTTCCAGTGCTTTATACCAAAATACTGCTTTTTCTTTGTCACAAGATGATGGTACCATATGGAGAAGGCTAAAATTCACTGATTGGAGGAAATGACCAGTTCTTGAATTTTTAGTTTCTGCCACTGCCTCAGTAATTGGTCTGAGAACTTGAATTTCACCTTGGTAGTCTAATATTGATTTATATTCATTATGGATTTTACAGTATTTTGCATATATAAACTACTGTGTTAGTAGTTTTGCTTTTACCTATATTAAAATAAACCTTTATTAAGAAACAGAAGTAGTTTATGGCAGCTTATGGTAATTGAGAGATGATATTATCAGCTAGAAATTGTTACCTGTCTTCTTGCTTTCAAAGATATTTCTTAATGTTTCTTCTGTCTTGCCACTTAAATTTAAATCATTCAGAGATTGTGAAGTATTTTTCTTCAGAAGCCTTCTGATGTTGTCACTTTTGTCAGTCTTCAGATGTTCAATTTTTGCAGTGCTCCTGATTTCCTGCAGATTCTCTTCTTCACAGAATGATTCATGTCATTTCTAGAAGCAGTATCTACTGTCTGTTTACTTCTTTGGTCACCAGAATACTCATGCATTAGAAGTCATACTGTTTCCTGGAATAATCTCTTTCTTTGTACTTAAAAATGTCATAATTTATCTCAAGTGATGTTACAACATTCCTTTTATATTCCACCTTTCTTTTGCTTGATTGCTCTCACAGTCCACTCCATTTTGCAGCATTGGTGCTTTATTTATCTTCTATGTCTTTTCATAGCTTTGATTATGTTTTTGTTTCATGTCCTTGATTTTCCATATAAACAATGACTTTGAGTTTATTGTTAGCAGAGATATATATGGAGAACTCAAGCTTATGCTAACATGTACTATAGGCAATTATGGATGGGAATGAATATTATGTGCTACATGATGCATATCCCAACTGACTAAATAATAAAGTAAAAGATATAAAGCAAAGTAAATTGCTTTACTCATATCTGCTTTCATTGTCAAGTACCAAATAGACAACTGAATCAATCAGAGAGAATAGTGCCACCTCTTCCTGTTGAAATTCTATTATATCCCTTAACTTTCTAGATAAATTTTCCCCAAGGACTATTGTGTTCTTTAACTTTTATGCCCCAGTGGTTGGTGCTGTTGCTTGGGGCAACTCTGAGAATTGTGTGAATAAATTGAGAAACACTTTGGGTATAGGAGCTAAAATAATGTCCTAATAATGTTATTGTCATTCAAATTTCCCTCCATTTAGAATCTGATCTTTCCATCAATAACTGGAATTCCAACTCCCTTACGAAACACTTGACAAGAGATGCACTTTATCTTCTCTCTGGTCCTCCATGTCTCTGATCCTCTATGTTGAAGGAAAAAAGACCTCAACTATCAAAAAGACACCAGGTATTCCTAAATGGTGGGAGAGGGAAATAGGTGAGGCCTTGGCCTTTCACCAATCCAGATATTTTTCTACTGCTTTTCAGGGTCAAGAAAATGAGGTGTTTAAGTGTATGATAAGCAGACAAAATATGAAATACAGCAGTACTAGGCAGAGAGAAAACAGGGAGGTAAGTAGGACTCCACATATTACCGATATTTTGTTGTACAATTGAATTAAAACTAAACAAGCTGCTGAATATTTTCAGGTATCATAGTAAGAAATAGAAATCAAAGGAAAGCTAAGCTAACTTCTTGTGTTATGAAAACTGGCGAGGCTTTTTTTTCTGAGCCTACCAATGAAAAAACTATTTTCCTGTACATATTCTACAGATGGAGTGCAGCAAGATGAATTTTCTTGTGGATTCATGGTTATAGCGTTAGACAGCCTTTAAAACTTCTTGAGATTTTTCCTGTTCAGTTATGATCCTGCACTGAAGTGATAATATTATTCTTTCTGTGCTCAGTAATCCTTGGTCAGCTACCTGGGCTTACAATGTCATTAATTCTTTTCAAGCCGAGTCCCAATATTAAAATAAAAATCTACAGTAAAAGGACGTGAAATAAACAAGCTTCTGCTCTGTAAAACTTCATATAAAAAATATACAGTAAGCTAGTACTATCATAGTAGCTATATTATTAATTATACTGTAAATCTCTACATAGCAAAATAAAAAGATGAGAGAAATGGAAAAATTCAGGAATAATACTTGGAATAGGAAAATATGTATATTCTGGTATTAAAATTACTATTGGTATGTAATAGCCATTCCTCAACTGCTATCCATAGAAGTTGCAGAAAACCAGCCCCTAGTTCTGGAGGATTTTGGTCTTTGGCTGCAGTAGCAGTGTTAGATGCTTAAATGCTCCAGAGCCACTACGGGTTTCACTGCCCCACCCTGCCCTATTCAGTAGATTCTTAAATCACTGTGGTTGTAGGTGTCAAGGAAAGAGGCAGGTTGTGCTAATCTCGTGTTCCCATGCTGTAACACCACTATTTAATACAGCCCTTTGGCTGTTTCCTCTTTATAAAGCACAAGTGGGCTATTCCTTGGGGCACAGTGCTGCGAGAGAACCACTCGGTGTGTTTTTTCTGTTACAGACTCCAGCTGACACCTTTCCTTCTCTGCATGGGCGGACACAGGAGGGTCATGTCACCCTTGTAATATTAGATATATCCTTTCCCCCAGCCACATCTTCCTTTCCCACTTCATTCTGTGAACCGGTGCGTGGGGTCTCATGTTTTTGGGAAGGCAAGGGAGCGGTTGCTGTGCTCTGGGTTCATGAGTTGTGTGGTAGATCCACAAAACATCTCATAGAGACTCAGATGTACCAACGCAGATGAACTGGGGTAAACAATAATAGGAAAGGCAACACACTTGGATTAATGGAAAATGGAGGCTTTGGCTTGGAAAAAAGAATTTATTTGGACTAGACTAGTTCCGAGGAATGTGGGGTGGAAATCTATATTAGCAGGAAATGCACTTGTCCAGTAAGTGGGACAGTACACAGCTGATTATTAAAGAATGTAACTGGGAATATCATACTGCACCGGTGAAAGAAGGAAAAGTATGTATTTTTTTTAAAAAAAATCTTTCTCCAAGTAGTAGCGTATCTATTCAATTATATAGTAGTTCAGCTACATCACTGGGAAAAGATGAGTTTTTCTATTAGATTCAAAACCCCAAAGGACTCAGAGAAAACTATGGGTTGAAAAACTGTCAAATGTGTATAGTTTTCCCTGCTAAGTTTTTTATATCCTAAAAAAAATTAGAGTAAACTGTCTGAAAACTGTTTTCATGTGTAAAATGATCTTAAACATGTATTTCAAAATTACCTATCTAACTGGCTATTCGAACACTTGCAATTATTCTGTTACTGTATGAAAAACCATTTTGCTTAAATAGGAGAAACCTTCAGCTTTCTCATTACATTTTTGCAGCTAGCAAGGAAGCTGTAAGCCTGGTTAGAAGTTGTACTTTTCCATGATATAATTGGAAAAATTCCTTTAGTTCTCACAGTTTATAGCATGAGTTATGACTACATAAGGCTTATTAGCCTGATGTGTGTATTAGGTTACTTGTTTCTGACAAATCAAAACCAATCCAATATATCAAAGAAAAAAATACAACATCCAATAATTAATACTACAGCTTGTTTTATAGTCCTACAAAAAAAAATTCCAGTCAGGAATTCTACCTATGTCTACATATAAAAAAATAGACTAACTTTATAAATAATATATTTCACATAATAGTTAAACAAGTTAAATTTTTTCCTTCTTACAGCAAGGTATGCTGGCAGGAATAAAAGTTAGAGTTGAAGCTCGCAGTCTGCAAATAGTTCCAATTTTCAATTTTTCAAAGTATTTGTAAATATCCTAATCTTACTTCAGAGTTGCATTAAATTTGCCCTCTTTCAGCACAGCCTTTGTACCATTGTATCTTGTACCTATTCAACAGGTTGGTCTGAAATCACACAACTCTTTCTTCTACTCTGCATCCCCTCTGTTTGAGACAGTTACAATGAATTCAGTTGTTCTGCTCTAGACATTTTGGTACATATAATCTACAGAATAATTTGCAGTATTATTTTATAGCTCAAATAATGTTCCCTTGAAACAAAAAACCAGTACTCTAATCATTTATTGGTTGACTAGTACTGAAATACTACAGATCTCTGGCACAATGTAAATTAGTATTTTATTTCTGATGCCACATTGCAAAATATTAGCATTCAGATTAAAAACAACTGCAGTCTGCCAAGAAAAGCTAGATTTAGGGCCAAAGCAATTGGATTTTGAAATACATTTATGCTTATTTTTTAAAGCATTTCAATTTTGGGAAAGTGAAATTGAGGGTAAGCTTTTTGCCTGGTACTGTGAACGTCAGGGGTTTACCCAAGGGGATAAAAACCAAGCCATGAAGTTAATTTAGCTTCAGTACTAGACAAAAATCTCTTGGCTCACATAAGCAGTGCTAAAGGTTGAGAACAGCTGCAGATCTCTTAAAATCATGCTTTTTCTGCAAAATCAGTTTTCTGTATTTCTATATGCATCATCTATTTATAAATATTTCTATGGCTATGTAGCTTCCGCCTTACAAATGGGTTATTTTAGTAAACGTTTGATCCACACTGAATTTATTCAGTTTATTTCAAGGTCAGGATTAAATTTAAAAAGAAAAATGTCTAGAGAGAGAGAGTTTTTTTCTTAGATGTTATTTCAAAAGGTGATCTTTCACAGGAATAGCTAAGTGGTTTGAAATATTATCTGCACATAACTCAAAATATTGAAAATACTTTTTATCAAGTAGTTTAGGTTTTGCTTTGAAAGAAAAGCTAACTTTCTTATCAGGTGTTTTTTTTAATGAAAAAGCTAAGAGCTGATGAAAACCAGTTCCTTCAGCATGCATTTTTGCAAACACTGCTGAGCAAAACCTGTGTTTGTTTTATAGAATTAAAATAATATTGTTAAAAAGAGAAAAATAAGTTTAGAGAACAAAAAAGTTGCAAGCTGCTTGGTCTGTTTCTCTTATTCAAAACGAACAAAATAGATGTTGGTTGTATAGAAAAGAATTTTCAAGCAGAGATAGTTATTATTGCTGAATAGAATTTTGAAGCATCTGTTGGAAGGTGCTGCCATTATTTGAAAATGCTGTCGTGTATGGATCTTCCAGAAACTAAATTTTTTACCAAGGAGTACAATTTAAAGCTGCACATAATATTTACTTATCTATGCTATACTCATTGAATTATCAGTAGAAGCTTTGGTAATCACTAAGAAATGCCTACTTCTCAAAAATGTCTTATCTATATATAAATTCATGTGCGAGCTCAGGTTGGTTTTGCTTTTGAGTACAGAGCTCCTGTACACATTCTGGCCCATACCTCAAATATGTTCTGAGAAAGTAAAATTTGTACATAAAATTCCGTACACCACCTTGATGTCACATTGCAGGAGGCAATGTGTCTTCTGAAAATTTCCAAGTGTTGCTTATGCTGAATACTGCCAGCATCACACAAGCTGTAGTTAGTGTGAAAATGAAAGAGCAGCGTGTTCTGATCTGTTGACCCTCATGGATTTTTTTTTTTTTTTGGTAACTTTTTTTTTTTTTTTCAT